>CAJQUW010004119.1:15000-37823 GCA_907163375.1 Prostheceraeus crozeri | reverse complement strand
CATATGATAAAATATTTGATTGCCATACATGATTATATTAATTTCAGGTACAATGCCAATTCAAAATTATCACTTTTTAGTGTATATATTTTATCAGAAATTAGACAAAAACTGGGCTTAAAATCTGTAATATATGAAAGGTCAGGTATGAACGTCCACATGTATTTACGGGGTTCAATGCATTTACGTGATCTATTATCATCAATTACGAAATAGAAATCAATACTTGATGGATTATTCATTTCATGGACATGGCCGTAATTTTTTGAAACGTAAGTTTTAGTTACACTGGCGTAATATGATTATACAAATGTTAAATCCAGGCAACAATATTAAATGAAGTAAAAATGGTGGTGACTATCTCAATTTCTTTGTAAAACTAATGTTTGCTTTGAAATATGAACACGAACAATTTATTGGAAGATGCATTTTCGTGGATTCTATGGTCTGCATATGGTTGTTGCTATTTTAGTTCTGGATCTCGTCACACAACCAACGAGTCAATTGCGTAGCAATTTTAAACATTAGACTTGTTGTCATGACAGAAGCAAGTTCAAAGGAGGATCAAATTCAAGCATTTCCTTAATAGCTTTATCTTAAACAATGCAGTGGTGTAGTTCGCTGGGATAGATTACAAAGATGTCCTTCGACTCGAGCAATTTTTCGATGGTCTCTCCTACAAGGGATGCCAGAGGCTCGAGATGGCCCAAACTGCGTTAAAAATATTATATAAAGGTTAGTTGATTAATCAACCTGTGTAGATATCTGAAGGACATACCCAAGTGTTGTAACATGGATCCGAAGTTAACTGAAATTGCAATAGGCTAATGGACGATACGTTATATGAAGGTTGCCAAAAAACTCATAAGTAATGCTTATAAGAGTTTTGAAACGTTGATGGTTTCAGTGTTTCAGATGGTAATTTTCAACGATATCTAGAGGTTAGTAACATGTAAGTCAGTGTGAGATTGCAACGAAGATGATTTGAATGATCATTTCTGTAAACAGAAAAAAGAGTAATTAATGGCAAATATGGTTATTTCCATCCTCGCAGCTAGGACAACAAACTTGGAATGATTTCAAGGCAATAAGCTTTATGAGATGGCTTGATACGCACTTGCTGATGGTTTATCGGACTCAGTGGCAGACACCAGAGAATACCGGGACAAGGATTTGTTTGGCCTACCTACTACTAAAAACAATTCAAATGAGTTATTTCTTGATGATCTTTATTTATGTGGAATTGCGAAAGTTAAGGGGTTCAACTTCCCTGAATTTGGAGTCGGATGCCAGAAAGAGAATCGAAACAAGAGTCGAAATTCTCGGAATGAATCTTTCGAATACAAAATTGTTCTATTTCAACGGATAACGACTTCACACAAAAGCAAGACAAGTGCATATTCATAAAGCAGGTCTTTGATTAAATTAGCTTAATTACAGTTTCGACAAATATTGAAATATGATGGGGAGCTTCTGTGGAAGCTATGACTATTACGCTTCGGCAGAATTGCTTGAGCAATTCTAAGTGCCATGAAAAAACATGGGTTGTATATTTTGACATCTTATGGCCGCCATCGTAACCGACATCGTTTCCGGCTTCTCTTTCTAAGATAGGGTTATTTGTAATGAATCTGGTCATCAATAATATTATCTTAATTATAAGATTCTGAAAATACTTACCACCGTTTTTTATCAGAACGAAATTTGCCTAATTAAATTATTTGCCCGATATTTACATAGGCGGCCTGTAAATGGGTTAAACCTCATGATGACATTTGATAGGACTCATTCTTCTTCTGAACGCTTCACAGTGTGTTCTATTGAGAATTGTTAATAGAGAAATGAAGTAGTTGATAAGGATATTGATGAATTAAGCTGTGGATTAGCATTACAAATATTTTTCATCAAGTGTTTAATTATTAAAATCTTCGTTTTCGCTTACAGAGGTTTATAGAAATGTTGAACCATTTTTTGGCAGCCTTGATTGATAAAAGTGAAGAGGCATGCACACTAACTCATTATTATTGGGGCTGCAATCGGTGTGCAAATGTTAATAGCGCACTGTACTTTTTCAGATATCATCGGTATTGGGGAAAAATGCACCTCTACTATGTAATGCTTGATCCAGACGTTTTCCAACATTACATTCTTGAGAGAGCAAATGTTGCGGACACGACAAAAGAGCAATTGAATGCTCTCAATTTTGCACAATCTGTAAGCAAGTGAATATCTATCAAAATTCCATTATTTTGTTTTTTTTAATGATTAAATTTTAGAGGCAGGAGTGCATCCGGATTGCAGATATAACAAAGGAAATGTGACGTAATTCGAAAAATTAATTCAATTATTGAAATTCTGCTAAAGAATTGTATGCAAAACTGAATAACTTGTCTGAGAGACTTTTTAGAGACTGATATCAGATTTTCGAAGGTGACTCTTAATAGTTTCCCCCCACCCATGTGAAATTACTATGTAGAAAAATACCTGTGCTTGGGATATATTTTAGTACCAACTATCATTACTGAATTTTTTCCACTAAGAATTGCAATATTATTGCTAAGTTCATGGTCTATATTCTCGGCGGCAATCGGCACATATGCGTATCTCCAAGGACTCATCTTGATCTCTTAAAACATTTTTTTTACACACCAATTCTGTCATCATTCTGTACTTCAATTAGCCGATCGCATTTGTCGTTTCTAGTTCTTGATTAAGGAATACCATGGGTGATGCTGAGTTTCCTTGAATTTTCAGATTTAATTTTTACGTTGGTCTAGAGAAATTAAAGGGTGGAGAAAACTTTTACTTGTTATTATTAGTTAGTGGGATCTTGATATTTCAGTTCATGAAAACTTACTTGAACCGTTGATTACATTTCACTGTTATTATCAAGAATCTATGAGATAATAACTTTCACATCTTTCTTAAGGCGATATTCCTCATTTGGATCAAATGCAAGGCTGCCCAAACAGCGAATATGTGAACCTAATGAATGATTTTGTGGAGGAGGAAATAATAAATCGCGCAACACAAGTGGCGAAAAATCGAGGATAAAATAATACACGCCGCACCTTTTTGGTAAAACAAGCAGCACACATGTGAGTACAACGATATTTTGTGAACTATCATTTAGTTCATAGTAATTGAAAACTATAAAAGAATTTCTCTCATGTAAATAAGATAGTCAATTGATACATGTCGCATTCGCATGATGTCAAATATTTGGATTTCTGCATGGGGTTTCTATCTTTTGAGGATATCTCAAATAAGCTGATCGCGCCCTGCCAGATTGCACAAAACCAGACCGAACATTTCACGTACTGAAGCTGTATTTGCACTCTTTTTTGTCTTTGTTGTGGGGCAGTTTGCTTAGAGAATACTATCAGTAATCTTGAACAACTTGTAAAAAGGTTTTTGTTATTATGTTCTGTTTATCAATCCCCTTAATTGTTACTCAGTGATAGAATAAAAGTATGTGGCCGGTATTCGAATTCCGTTCAAGACTGTGATATGCACAATGAAGTGACGGAAAGACATATTTAGTTAATCAATCGATGGCTAGGGCGTACGGTAAATACGCAGTGCATGCACAATCTTTTGAATTGGTTCCTATATATTTCTTTGTGCACGTTAAGTTCCGGCAGCATTGTTAATTAATCCTGCTGGCTAACACTTCAGTTGCACCTTTGATGGGTTAACATTCAAATCTATCGCATCCTGTCAGTTACGAATGTGGTGAAAATAATCTTTTCAGGTGTTATTCATAAAACCGTGAAGGAAGCATATAGCGAATGCAATTTTTTACCTCGATGAGGAATGCAGAAGATGGCCGCCATCCTTATTAAGGCAAGGAAAGGATTTGCCGGCAATGAAGAGGGACAGAGGAAAGGAACACACAGGGCCCCTCTTCATCAAGAAGAATGGTAGGACCAATCACTCAGATTGGGACTATCATATCCAATCTCACCACAGCTGTAAGTGAAAAAACATGGATCTTACCTGAATAAGAAAATTTGACTGTATCGTAACTGTTCATCCTCCGATTTCTAGTCCGACTTATTCGCACATAGCGGTTAATCAGTCAATATGGAAAATATTCCGCATTCATACTCGATATGTATATGACAGTTGGTAATTAACCAATGTAAAACAAATGAAAATTATTTCGACGCACATAAATATTGCCTAAAACTCATATTAATATTCCGATATGAAAGTTTGTGCCTTCTTTTATAGACCATAATAATTTAATTCTGAAACACACAACTTTCAGATTCTCAAGAACCTATTACCCAGCACCTTCTGCGATGCTTCATGACATCTCTTGCACGTGAGAAGAACATCCCGACAGATAGCATCGCAAAAGCATTACTGCATACGAGCCAGTGGCCACGAAACACTATCTGTCGGTCTACAATGATGCCATCATGGAAAGTAAGATTCATTATTATTATATATTTTGATGTCAACTCGTCCCATTTGTAAAATGTCATGTTTCAAATATTTGTACTAGTATAATGGTAAATGTAATGACTGTATGTGGCAATTAAAGTAAACTGTAGTTCGAGCCACTTCGCTGCTACATTTTAAAAATGACTGAATATGAGCGGACAATTTTTAGTATTTTCTACGATTTGTCAACTGTGCGTGAATTGCACGTGATTTTTGAAAATCCTGAAAACTGTAACGTGAATTTAATCGTCCGATTGGGTGGACACCCTGTTGTTCTAGATAGTGCTTCTGTATCTTTGGTGCATTCCGTTGCATGCTTGCTGTCCGTTGTATGTATGTTGCAACGACGCTTACGACCGATGCATTCGTTATGACTAGCGAAGAGACAATTACGGGATTTTTGAATGGCAAATGTGTTGTTTCAGAGATATTCAAAGAAATCGATGGCATACGTGATGTCGATGATGATGCGGACAACGGTGGCGATGAGGATGATGATGCGGACAACGTTGGCGATGAGGATGATGATGCGGACGATGGTGGTGATGAGGAGGATGATGCTGTTGATAATGCCATGAGTGATGACGATGGGGATGAGAATGATGATGCTGGGTGGAGTGCACAGCACCGGAGGTTTTGAAACTGCGAAAACTTCGTAACCGGACTCACCACGAAAAGCCATTAAAGTATCCCGTCATTAGACGGAAAATGCATTGACTTTTGAAGGATGTTTTTGATTTCACTTTAAAAAAAATATATGGACATTTAAAAGTTGAATGATAATTTTTTGCTGTCACAAAACATGTGTACTTCTAGCAGAGTGCTTGTTGAGTTAAATTAAAAGATGTAATAATAGTTGGAATAACAGAAGTACCCGAATAGAACATAACCATCGAAACGGTTATTTGACCATCTTTCCACTGTATACTGTACAGGGTGATTCAAAAGTCGCTGCAGAAAAGTAACTCAATGATCATCTCCAGCAAGAATGTACGATATGGACTTCGTTCCTTCCTGATTTAAGTTGCCAAGGGAATGGGATTTCGGAGCATAATCGCATTATCATCACAACTGTTGCCATGTCCCAGTAAAAATTTCAATTGTTGGTAGATATCTTTATTCAGCGCTCATTATCGAAGCTGTCACATGTCGCTGTTATCTCTATCGATCAGAAAGCATTGCTATTGTTTTTCTGACAAAGTACGGAAGCTATGACAAGATTCATATTCCAATGTAAAAAATAAGAAAATAGGCTTATTAAAGTTTCACATGCTGATTCACATTGAAATCATATAAGTTTTGGAATGGAATTTCATAACATTCATAATCAAATTAGCAAGGGCTAACCTTAGGCGAAACACAGTATCATAATGAATTAAAATCACAAATCAAACCTGAATTTTAACAACGAGAATGGAATTTCTTTCAACGAGAACCATCATTCACTATGGATTTTGGCACTCAAAAACTTACCAAATACGTAAACAGATGTTAAAACTTTATTTTCAAAATAAATAACGAAAATGTTACTTCTGCTATCCGATCCTAAATCGTCCTCCAACAGTTCAGCTTCATTTTCTTGCAACACCAAGAATTTGATTACTCGATAATGATGATGCTGGCTCTGATTATGGACCGACCCAGTTTTTGGAAGACCAACGCAATTTTGAAAATCGCAGTAAAGATTTTAATTAATCACTTAAAAGCCGGCATAGCAAGTTTCTCTTGGGTGCTAAACTTCGACACTCGGAAGAAATTTTATCTTCCGGAGTCTGGTGTAAGTGGGCATCCTAAGTGATTTTTCATTTGTGCTTTAACACTCATACAAACCTCAGTTTACTCTGAAGTAAATAGTATTACTCCTATAAAAAAATAGATTCCTGCTAACTTCTTTCTCAGTCATTGTACCCCGTGATAAAAATAAATTTTTTTTTTTTTTTTTTTTTCTGAGTCTCATCAGACTACTTTCGAAGAATAGTAATACATGTACCGAACCGAAACTCTCAAATGTGTTTTTACCTTAAATTATAAGGGATGTCGGGTAATTGCAAGTGAATTTGCGGATTCACACTTCCAAAAACGGTTCATCGGTAGTCGGTTGTTTCGTGTAACCGGGAAGTGTAAAGCTCCACTCCAGTGATTCAGGAGTAAGGATACAAACACTGACTATGCTGAACACATGCAATCTTTCCCGTTAGTACATCGCTAGGGAATATACTTTTGTAAATCCATCCTACTAACCAGAATGTGTTTCGCTGTCAAAATCCCGTCTCCGATAAGTGGAATAGTTGGTGAATTGGTGAATGACCGTTACCTAGGAAATTGGGTTGCGGACCAGGCACTGGCAGCATCTGTTTAGGCCTATTTACACCTTAAAATCAATCCTACCACAGGTGTTTCGCTGTCAAAAATCCGTCTCCGACAAGTGGGGAAGTTGATGATTGGTGAATGACCGGGTCCTAGGAATTGGTGGGCGAGCGCAAGTGGACAGAATGGTGCCCAAGTTTAACAGAATTTGGGGCGCGAGTGACAAGTACATATGTATAGTGGGGGCCCAAGTTACCACGTTATTTATTCTCGCATTGGGGCGCGAGTGACAGGAAGCGGGGCGCTAGTTGACAGCTATTTAATAACGAGTTTGGGCCCCCCGCGAGTGACACTTATGGGCCGCGAGTTGCACTTAGGGTGGGGCGCGAGTGACAACTGGTTATATATATATATATATATATATATATATATACATTATTGTAAGAGAGAAGGCTTAAGTCTTCGACCGCTTATATTGATAAAATAAATAAATAAATCTGACGTTTCGCCACTGGCTTGATCCAGTGGCGAAACGTCAGATTTATTTATTTATTTTATCAATATAAGCGGTCGAAGACTTAAGCCTTCTCTCTCAATGGATAACCGACTGCAAAATCCGGATACAGATATATTATTTTATATATAATTATTAATTTATATATATATTTAATATTATAATTATACAATTTATAATTTGTATATACAACATTTATAAAAATGAAAAGTGTCATCAGTTCATTTAAATTCGATAGCTTCTCGTAGTAGCTGTCCGTCTCAAAATCAGACGCTCAACCTCAAGAGTGAACAGTTTTGCTCGTGCACGAATCACAGCTGTTTTCTTCTAACGATTACACACACATGCTAGTCGTGTGTTCAGACGGAGCGAAAGAGAGTTGTGTGCGTGAGGCAGCAAGCGCACGCGCCCGCACTAAATTGGCTTTCTCGATAGACTTAATGCTTTGCCTTCTCCAATTTCTACAATCCTCCGTTATTCTTGATTGAGGCTCGGTACCTAAATATAGAAAGGGAAGCGCAATACAATTGTTCCGGTCCTTCGTTCCTCGTCGGAGAGGTCACTGCGTCAACAATAGCAGCTGACTGACGTTCAGATAAGACTGTGATCAGATGATGAGCGTTCGCCAATGAGTGCAGAGTAATCTGACTCGAACACCCAGATTCGGTAGAATTCCATGATTTGTTTTTGCGTGATTGATGTGACGCTATGTTTAGTACTGTAGATGAGCTCATCATGATGCCTTTCGTCCGAAGTGAATGTACTGAAAAGATGACAGTCGTCAAGCAAGGTAGGCCAACACCTGATATAAAATTGAAAGTACTCACAGAGAAAGAAATACACAAGACATTTTAATGCATCAAAGTTCAAACAAACATGAGTGGCTGACTCAGCCGTGAGAAATACGCCAAGAAACTGTTTATCCTTCCTCCTTTTTTCTCGAGAAAATGTGGTCTGGACAGAGAAGGGGATATAAGTAATTTCTCAGCTCCTTGAGTAAGGCGGTTAGGCGACATGAGCAATCAACTCTCACGTTGCACATTCACTTTGCCTTAAAAAAAAGATGTTCGGGAAATTGTTATTAAAAATTCGTCTTTATGAAAATTAATGTTGTAACATAAAAAAGTCTGGTATAGAAATAGTATTCCAATGCCGAGCGAAGGCCTGTGGTCTGGATCACGCGACGCCACTGATTAGGAAGAGGCAACTCCGTATTTACTATATCCCCAATGTGCACACACCTTCGATTTTATCAAATGAACTCGAGGGGATATAGATAGCAACTGTTAACAAATGGGAGATATGCAAATTTTTGCAGTTCTGAAGAAATTGCCACGGAATTGAATGATCATGATTGAATGCTTGAAGGAACGATGATAACTTCACACCTTCTCAGATGTCATGATAGTCCTTGCAGGAGCTTAATTGCTTGTTAAACTAGCAATTTCGATGAATAATAAAGATTGAAAATAAAAACCTGAGATTTTCAGACAATTTCTCGAAAACAAAGTAAGATCCTGACTTTTTCATGAAGACTTCCCCTATAAGGCGCTCATGAAGTTCCCCTGCAAAATTAGCTTAGTTTTAGGATGTCTTTTGCAAATATTCATTTTCAAAGATAGTTTTTTAATTGGTTTTAAAAGGGCTAGAATGAAAAAAATAGATGCCTAAATTTGAACCCTTTCTAGTACGGTCCTTATCGTGGGCAAAAAAGCAATACGGCATGGAGCGACATAGCTGTTTTGTCGGCTGTGCGATGTGCAATGCGACGCAAAAAGCTTGGGAAATGGCACATGATATAGAAAATCATGATTTCACTGATATTATATGATAAGTTTTCCATCAAGAATCTTCGTTCAGTTAGTTTCTCTGAAAAAAATTGTTAAAGATGAGACCGGTAATACAGCCAAATTAATGGCAGTAACTATCAACTTGGAGGAAGAAAAATCATATACAGATGAAGACTGAAGGGGGTACGTGTTGATGAACACTCAACTCCCCTCTGTAGAAATTTATGACCATATGACAAATTCTAGCGAGAATTAATATAGGCTCAACCATGTCAAACAACGCTTCTTTCGTTGTTATTCCCCCAGCTCAAACTACAATATGGATCCATGTATTTGCAAAAATGGCCCAACTGGAATCGATTATCGCATTGTCTCTGTCGATGCTTCAAAGATGTTGATAATGTTGCAATCGTATAACATACATATCATGTTGTTTGTTTTTTATTTGCGCTTATAGCCAATTTTACATCAAAATTTTCTGATAGTCCATCTTTATTCTTTCTGTTGTATCTGGGTAAAATATCATCATATAAAAATGTTTTCTGCATACAGGATACTTTTTTGAGTTGACATCGCCTTGCAGTGAAAGTTTTTTATATGAAAGGATTCAGTTTTCCGGAGCACGTTCCTGCGTTCCCAGAAAATTATTTAAATAACTTCACTAAAATTTTAAAATTAATTAAAAAACATAAATTATTAAAAAATTTATTAATAAAAATATTTTATTTTTAAAATTCTAAAATTTTTGAAGCGGTTCATATAAGGCGAACATAAAATATGTACTTCACATGTGCTGAGATGAAGTTGGGATGATTAAAAGGAATGAATATTTTCCTAAATACAAGAAAGAACGGATAATTTAAGTGATTATCAAGGAGTTTTCCCCGAGTCCACCATTATGGAAGTGATTTTGGGGACTGAAATTTCAAAGTTTTAAGTAATTTCTTATGATTCACTAAATTGATGTTTCATTTCTGAATGTGAAATAGTTGATGTGGAAATTTTGAAATCCTGGATGTCCTATGTTAAATCATTGCTGATTGATGATGCTTTTTTGCCTAGGGGCATATTAGGCATAGGTAGCAAATTGAAAATTTTGAATGGAAGTTGTTGAAATGTTTTGTTGTGAAAAAATGACGTTTTTGCCTGATAAATATTGTAGGAGATTTTATTCATAGTCGTTTGAAAATACAGCTACAAACGAACGAACTTCTCTTTCCTGCATGTTAACTTTTGGAACCAAACTGCAGCTAAGTTCCTGTCTATAATATTCAGATCTTTCCAAATGAATGAGACATTTGGTGGATTTCAGATATATCTGTCAGAATACTTCACTTTGAAGGACATAAAAATTCAATGGAGAATTCTCCAATTCATCTGGAAATGTCTGAGAATTCATTTGGCAGATTGAAATCGATTGGACTATCTGAAATAGAAATGGAAGATTGTAGGTAGAAGTAGTAACCAGAAGTTTACAGCTGCCATCTCTTTTACTTCATCTCACAGATTCTTTGGTTTCCAACATTCACGAGTTTGCGGTTTTTATTATATATCATTCCAAATGTTTGTTCATATGTGCGTAATTGAGCTGAGCTATGTATAATAGTGATGAAAGGTTTCCGGTGAGTTTATGGGTAAAATATTGGAAAATTTTGAAAGTTTTGCTTTCTTTGATGGGCCCTATAATTTGAGCGCTTTCTTGCCGATGGCAGCTGCGTAATCAGTTGGGTCTTTGAAAATCTTGATTTATCATTATTTCGATTAAGATATCTTATCAATCGATTTCCGTCGGGATTTTGAACAATTCCTTTGCCAATGTGGTGTACTAAATTGTTATAGCATTTTAGTACTTCACACGACACCGTTTGGATAAACGTGAATCTATGATTTACAATAGGGGTATATCAAAATTTCATGCAATGTTGAAAGTTCTGGAGCAAGAAATAATGGTCCTGAATAATGTACTATATTTGGGGTTTGTAATTGTTAGCTTGAAAGTAATGCTTTATTATGCGCCCGTGACTCATAGTGATGCAAATTCGTCCAATTGTGTTGGTGTTGAACGATGTGATGAAGTATAAATACACAGTCCAGCAGATTGCATGAGCGCCTATTGGAAGAAAATAAGTTTAAGGTTACAGGTGGATATCATGGACGTGTTATGGAAATACAGAGGTGTTAAAACAATGTTAAAATCCGAGGCCGTAGGCTGAGGGATTTAAATAGTTATTACACCGAGGGTATTTCCCATAGCAAGTCTAGAGATATACTCCTCCTGTAACATACTTATAAGGATGTATCTCAGCCAATCAGGAGCGAGGGGACAGCTTGTAATGGAGGGACCATGATGGTGTTAAATGCCAGGGACAATTTGTTAAATGATTGTTGTTATCTATGATCTAACTGTTCCTGTTCTAATTGAGAATGTAGATAGCAAGTCCATGGGGAATTTCGCCATTCATATGCTTCGCTTCTTAAGAAATCTATATTCTAAGTCATAGACTTCTAATTGTCTAAATATAATCAGAAGAAGAAGAAGAAGAAGTATTGGGAAATCAAGAGGTCTATGTTGAAATCACGATATCAAGATAGTTCAGAAATTTGACCTTTTGATCGAGTAAATCTGTACTAAATTCATGGATATCGGTTTTTCTTTACATTTTATGTGGTATTTTTTCTTTTGGTGTTTCACTTTGTGTTTCAACTTGTTCATCTTTTTTTTTGTTTATCACATCAATTTTTTCTTTGTTTCAGCTTTATTTTATCTTCATTCGTATTTTTACTTTACGGCTTTCTTTTTTTCATTTTTTTATTTTTTTTTTTCACTGATCTGCATTCAAAATTTAAAAGTCAAGTTTTGGAGTCATTTAGGGTCAGACGGATAGGATTTTCTTTTAAGAGATAGTTTACATCGCAAAGCAACATCGGTTCAAAGAGATCACTGACATAAAGACACGCCAACTATTCAACTGAAGAGTCTGAATAAGAGACGGAGACCACACATTCTCAAAACACCATGGAATCAGAACTACTGGGCAAGAATGTATTCGAGATTGGCTCAAGGAAAGAAATTCAAACAAATATTAGAAAACGGTTCAGTGGACCGTATGTTTCTATCGGACGTTCGAAGTCGATGGTCGCATGAGTACTTGGGAGTTCTTCTCCTAAAGTGCACTTTGACTGGCGCATTGAAATTTTTCTTTCATGAGTGTGAAAAGATGAACGGCGATGTGTAGGGTGAAACTGCTGCGGTATCAAGATACATCAGAGACGAACGCAAGGTTGGTTTTGGAAGGAAGACGTAGTTTGGGATTGACGCGTTATAGTGGTATAAATTATTATTCTTAACTTTTATCTGCTTTTGTTGGAATTTTGTGTGAGTGTTGTGGGTGGGGCTGTGGGGAAGAGAGGGGGGGAGTGGGGTTTTAAAGGACTAGGAGGGTTGGAGGGGGGGGGAGGGGGGGGGAGTGGGAGTTGGTCGGGTGGGGGGGGGGGGGGTGGTGAGGGGTGGGTTGTTGGCGGGGTGTGGGGGGGGAGTGGGGAGGTGAGTGGTGGTGGTGGTGGGAGCGGCTGGTTGGGGCGGACAGGGGGGGGGTGTGGGGGGGTTGGGCTGGGAAGTGGGGGCGGAGGGGGGGGTGTGGGGGGGGTGCGGTAAGGTGTGGTTAGGGAGTGGGGAGAGTGGGGGGGTGGGGGTGGGCGTGTGGGGGGGGTGGGGGGCGGTGGTATGGGGCTGGGGTGATGGAGTGTGGGAGTGTGGGGGAGGGTTGGGTTGGGAGGGGTTGGAGTGGGGGGGCGGGGGCGGTGGGGGGGGGGCGTGGGGGGGGGGGGGGGGTGGGGGGTGGGGGGAGAGGTGGGAGAGTGGGTTTGGAGGTGAGTGGAAAATGTTGGGTGAGTTAGTGGGATGGAGGGTGGGGGGAGTGGGGGGTGGGGGGAGTGGGGGGGGGGTTAGGTATGAAATGTGGGGGGGCGGAGTGGGGGGGGGGGGGGGTAGGGGGTGGGTGGCGCAGTGGGGGGGGGGATGGAGTGGGGGTGTGTGGTATGGCGTTGCGGGGCGGTGGGGGTGGAGGAGTGGGTGGGGGGTGGGGACTTGGTAGGGGGAGTGGAGTGGGGGAGGGGCGGGGGTGTGGGGTTTGGGCTTGGGGGGTGTTGGGGGGGGCGGCGTACGGGGAGTGGATGGAGTTTGGGTGTTGTTGGGTTGGAGTGGGGGTGGGGGGGAGTGGGGGAGGGGGAGGGGGTGGGGGGCAGGGGTGTGATGGGGGGAGGTGGGGGTGGGTGGGAGGGGGCGGAAGGGGCGTGGGGGGGTGGAAGGGAGTGGTGGTGGGGCGGTTGGGGGCGGGCGAGTGGGAGGGGAGGTGGGGAGGGGTCGGAGGTGGGGGGAGGGGGGAGGGAGGGTGGTGGGTTTGGGGGAGGGGTTGGGGATGGGGGGGGGAGTGGTTGTGGGGAGGTGTGTGGGGGGTGGGGTTGGGAGGTGTTTGGAGTGGGCGGGGGGGGGGGGGGAGTGGTGGGGGTAGGTGAGGGGGGGTGTGGGTTGGGGGGGGATGGGGGGGGGCGGGCGTGAGCGTGGTGGGAGTTGGATAGGGGGGGGGGGAGGGAGAGGGGTGGGGAAGGGGTTATTGGGGGGGGTGTGGGGGGGCGGGGGGGGCGGGGAGGGGTGAGGGGGCAGTGAGGCGGGTGGGGGGGGGGGGGACTGTGGGCGTGGGGGGGGCGGGGGGGAGGAGGGAGTGGGGGGGGTGGTGGTGTGGCGGGGGGTGGTGGGGGGGGGGGGTGGGGTGGTGTTGGTGTGGTGGGGGGTGGGGGGGGGGGGTGGGTGGGGAGTGCGTGGTGGGTGAGGTGGGTTTAGCTGTCGGAGGTGTGCGTTTTAGTGGTTTTTTCTGTTTGTTTTTTTTTTTTTATGTTTTTTTGAATTTTCTTTCTTTCTTCTAGTTCTTTCTATTTCTGTATTTTCTTGGTATCTTTACGCTTTTTTTTTTTTTTTTCTTTTGTGTCTTTTCTTTTTTTTTCCTTTTTTCTTTGTGTCTTTTGTTTTTAGTTATTTTGCTTGTTTTTTTTTCTTTTATTTCTTTTTGTTTTATTTTTTACTTCTATTTAAATCGATATTGTGAAGAATGCAGTTTCCACAAATGGTTTTTCTCATGATTTTTATTCTCGCTAGTCATTTTAGAAATTAAATTATGATTCAACTGACTATGAAAAATAAAAGATTATAGCAAAGGAATTTGGTAGTCTACAATTTAGATATTTAAAATGTATGTTCCTGATTCAGCTGATGTTGAACAAGTAGCATTCTAGTCCTTCAATTAACATAAAACTCTACATATTTGTGTTATGACATGCATGCAGAATTATTCACAAAATGTTGGCCTATTCAAGAGGAAGGAAATGTTTTTAATCTTTGTATACTAAACTTCTTTTTTTTGTAACTGAGTTTATCGCAAAAGTTCCTTTTTGCGTTGATAAGTGAAAGTCCTTTCTTGTGAGTTTGAAAGTGGAAGCAATTTTTCTTAATAGCATGCAAATTTAGTATTAATCTGAAATATTTGGATATGCTTTTTGATTGATAAAGATGAAGTTATTTTATAAAAGATTTTGCTCTATCTTAAAATTTATTTGTACCGGTACTTCTCAAGTGTACTTTTGCCTTTTCAATTACTTGAGTAACTTTATTGTTATTTAGTTTAGTGATTGCTCTCAGTTTTTATGAAAATAAATATCGTTACCTTTTCCCTTCCCGAAAATAGGACTGAGGAATAGTGAAAAAGTCTTGTTCTGCAATGTTTCGGGGGGACCTTTCATCTAAAATACGAGTTAAAAAACATAGTGAACTAAGTGGAGGTTATATCATAATTAAATCTATACTTAAATCAAATTAATTTGTCTACAGGTGTCTTGATGTCTGCTTTCCTGGAAAACAAGGAGTTCGTTGGCGCAGGCCATTGAAAGTCAATACGCTGCTGGAGGTTTCCCTACTGAAGAAGCTAGGCGAAGCCCGTGCCCCTGTTCCACAGAAACACGTTAGTGAACCCCCCGGTGTGATTCTAAATATATTCCCCGCAAAATATGACCACAACTTCCAATCTTACGAACCGGTTTGGGAGAGGACAATATCTCGGTCGCGAATAATCCTCGAAAAAACTCACGAGGAGTTGATTTACCTGATTGGAAGTTAATGTAGGGCTTCGTGGGGAAGGAGCTAGCAATCTATAATGGGTTGAAAATGCTCAATATGACCTTGACTCGAAGAGAGGGTGACGTTGTTGATCGAAACACATGGGAGGACTATATCAAAAAAGTATATAGGAGGTCTTCATGAAATCACGTCGTCGCCAAAACAGTAACTGTATTCAAAAGTGATGATCATTCAAAGTGCCTAGAAATCTCTTTATCTTTTACAGTTCATTGCGTCTGCTTACGATACGACCAATGTTTCTTCTCAGCTCATCCAAAGCCGACAGCTACACTTGGTTTGTGAAACCAACCTCTGGGGACACAATTCTTTAACGGCAACCATACGAAACATGATGGAGGCTGCGGGAGAAGATGACCAATATAGTAATCAGTCATGAGAAAACTACGGTGACAGGAATATGAATGCCACGGGAATAAAGAAATGGCAAAAACAGGAGTGGTCATCGCTTCAGACTGGGTTTTGACTGACAATGCTTCTCAAAAACATGCAAAAAGTAACATAAAACATACGAAAACATAGTAATGTGAATTTAGCTACAAAAATGAACAACAATCAACCAACGGACGTGCAGCTGAAAAAGTGACAAAATTTTCATCAATATGTCCAAGTGGAGGATCAGTATTGAAACGTCCCTTATAGGTGATACTAACCTCCAAATCTTTGACTTGCGTCAGGTGACCAATTGGAAAACATTAGTTGACTTTTTACTTCCTTGTATGAAAAGATAGCGTTAGATGACTCAAACTGCGAAATTTCATGTTGATATTTCAGCAACATAAAGCATAAGTGTTATCTTCATGGATATAGATAGTAGAGAATTTAATATTAGCGAGTCCATTATAGTCCATAATGCCACCTTCATGGTCGTTTTACTATTTACTAAGTACATTGTAGTCTGGAGAATCTAGCGCTCTCTTGCTATAGATCGTTATTTGTTAAGAAGTAAAATTATTTATGAAAAACAAGGATTATTTTCCCTCCCATCTAAAAACGTGGACATAGTTATAGAGCATCCTTTAAAGACAGTAAAACTCGTGAGATATTTGGAAACTAAAGCTCTCATCTCGCCCCCGCCCCTTCGCAGTTCTAACAAGAATATCTATGATAGCTTCAAACTTCTAGCACATTGTCCGATATCTTCGTTGAGGATACACCCTCCATTTCTAGTTCAGATGGTTCCCCAGTAAACATTGTGACGTCATTGCGACGTCCCATTGACGTCATCATGCCGCGCCTGGAGACGTCTATGGAAACGAGCAACGGGATGTCGCAGTGGGGACCTCAAAACCCATCAGAAGACGTCAGAATGACCGCCTGTATATGACGTCACTGTGACATCCAAAGTGTGACCACAAACATGATCAATGAGCCACAACCACGATGAGTCATGAAATTATAACGTTTACGCTATGATGAATAAATTTAATTTCCAGTTAAATCCATTAAATCTTTTTTTATATTTCCATTCATCGAACTCTCGATCTCTCACTCACTTAATCTATCTCCGGAGTCGCTTTTCTCCGATGATACTTTTCCTTCTGATAATGATTCTCTGGTCATAGCAATTAGATCTCATTCATAATTTCTCTTCTTCTTCCTCTTCTCTTTCTCCCTATTTCTATTAATCTCATCAACTTAATTCTTTTCTTCACCTTCTTCTATTTCTCCCCACCTTCTCTTCATTTTCTTCTCTTGTTCCAATTCATCATTTCTCTTCTTCTTCAATATCTCTTCTCGACTTCTCTTTTTCCTCCTCTCCTTTCTCTTTGATTTCTCGTTCTTCCTCCTCTACTCTGTCTCCCTCATTTCTCTCATGATTATCTTCCTTTTATTCTTCTGTTTCCTTATCAGCTCTTCTTTTTCTTCTTCTATTTATTATTCTCAACCATCAATCTGTTTTCTGCTTTGTTTTTTATCTAAAATCACGATGTATCTTCGATAACAACATAATGTAAAAATTTCATCACTAATTTCTACCCATGCATTTTCTTATTACTAGGATTCATGTTGATATTATGCGCAATAGGCATTTTGAGCGATGAATCGCCAATATTGCGATTGCAGAGTTGGAATAGAATAACAATTGCAATACTTCAATATTTTTTTTTCATAATTCAACGAGATGCCCTCTTTTTACGGATTTCATTCCGTGCCCGTACGCGATGTGCATTGGAATGAGTCTGTCTTTCGATGATTTAAAAGCATCCCAGCGTTGGCGGTCACGTCATTAAGTGCAGCGCCTCGTATTTCATTTCTGAATAGAGGAGAATGCTGCGCACAGATTATTTCCCACGTACCCTTTTAAACCGCCTGGCGAATGACCCTTTCAATCAACACGTCACTATCTAACGGATAATCACATGAACAACTGCGAGAGGAAACGTACAAGCATTCCTTCATTTCATTCTTGTTACTCGCACTGCGCATCGAACGTGATTCATGTTTTGCGATACGGTTTAGTAATAAGTCTACGACTTAGACCAAACTTTCTTAAACGACGCCTAGAGCACCTTTCCTTCGACATTTGGAGGAACTTAACATCCGGGAACCACCCATATTCGACCATCCACAATCTAATTCACAATATCAATTTTATTTCTATTTTCAACGTTGCAGTACCAGCAGTTGACGACTAAGCTTTTGGCCTTTATCATCTTACAAAACATCTTGCGATTTGGTTCACCTCATATTTAGTGACCTTCTTGACTTTATCTCCTACCTTAGTCGCTGAAAACCAAGGCCTTTCGAATTTCATCTCGTGATCTCTGACACGAAAATAGTCTAATGCAGTACAACAAAATGTTTTCGATGAATGTGATATCATCAATTGGCTCGGAGTTTTCAGGTGAGAATGTCTACTCTTTTTCACTTCTTATTAAGTTTAAGTGAATTAACTACGCACTGGATTAGTTATAAGTCTATTTTCACGAAATTATTATAAATGTTGAAGCTAATTCATGAAATCGCAAAAATAAAAAGAAAAAATATTGTAATTGTCTATAATACAACATGGCATCATCTGATATCAATTAATTTGTTTCAAATTTCGTGGCTCTCGAATTGGAATCAGATTAGTTCCTCCCGCCGAAGATAATTTACCATAATTAGAGGAGGCTTTACATACATTTTGCCATGCTTAAAAAGGAACGCTGCTATTCGAAACATTTGTCATCTTCCTGTTATTGAACTGTTGTGTGATTCATCAATATAATACTTAAAGTTTTCTGCAAAAAATACTGGAAGTTTGTACCATAGGATTATAAATGACAATGCATGAGGCAACCATTTTGGACGATCAAAATGTTGTGATTGTGCATTGATTTTTTTACGTAAGTGAATAATTTAAATGATACTGTAACAATGTAATAATGTAAAGGTACAGGTATCTCAAGCTTAGTTAAGCAAATCTAGATAATGATATATGATTCTACTGTAAGTTATTATTTGAATAATTTGGACGATTGTACGTCACACATATCATTTGCAATCTCGTAATGCACGCACATACGTAAGTTTTTTTGTTGAATAATACTTCAAATAAGCTTATTTTGTTGAATGTTATCAATTATTGCGAAAATGAATTGAATAAATAATTTGCTTTTCCTCATGAATGTATTGGATGCAATGTATTTTTTTGGTTGCTAGCCTGGATTTATTATGAAATGGTTGCAAAACATGACAATTAATTTATAATTTGCATATTTGTAAGGTTAGGAACACATTCTGGGCTACATAAATAGGCCTGTATTCGATTTAATTATAATAAAACGTGTTTATGTTTGTATTATGTTGTAAATACAGTCCGTTTCATAAATAGTGGATCATCCTAAAATTTGACTAAATAAAACATAAGTATTGATACAGAAAGAACTTTTTTCAGGTTATTTCATAGTCCACTAATATATCTAAATGTCCTTATATAATCTGATAAGCTATGATACAGTAACGGTTCTAAAGAAGCCAATATTTTGTGGGACTGTGTGTGGGGCCAGCCTGTTTGTGCGGCCGGGGAGGGTGGGGCATTATGGCGGAGGCGTTGTGGGGGTGTGGCGTCTGTGGCGATTGGGGCAGCTAAGTGTGGCGGTGGCCATGTCGTAACGTTGGGGTGGGCCGCCTCCTGTGGCGAGAGAAAAGTTGTGGCTGGCCAAGGGGGTGCGGCATACGGGGCGAGGAACGGGCCATGCATCAAGTGGCCAGCTGGGCAGAGATACTAGGCCTGTAGAGTCCTTGGTGCTCTGGCTGAGTAGGTTGGTCGGGCTCAGGCTAGGCGCTGTGGTGGCAGATGAGGGCGTCGAGGCGATTAATCCTCAGGAAGTTGTGGCGGGCTATTTGGCGGCGGGTGTTGGTTTGGCGTGGGATGCCTGGCGAGCTGGGGGGCATGGGTTGGCTGGCTGGGCTGGCGTGGAGCAGGTTGCTCACCGGGTATGAGAGTTTGTGGTCTGAGGGTTAGGTGTTGGCGAGTGGCAGGGGCGTGGCCAAGTTTTGTGTGTCGATGGCGGGGCGCGTGGGGCGCCGGGGGAGCCCAGGGGGGGCGTGGCAGGGTTTGAGTGGAGGCGCAGTCGGGATACTGGCCAGGAATGTGGCGGGCTGGCATGGGCCGTGGCTAAATAGATCGGAGGTGAGGCGTGGCTTCCTGTTGGTGGGGCGGGTGGGGGGGGGGGCTGGCCAGCTGGAACGGTTGGCGGAGGGTTTAAGGAGCAGACGGCATTTGTGGGGCAGGGGGGGCGACGTGTATTGGATTGGGGCTGGGCATGGTGGGTGGTCACGAACGAGGGCTGGGGGGCTCTTGCTCGTGGGGCCGGGTCAGGGGCCTTTCCTCATACGTTGTGGCTTATGGGATGAACTCCTCTACCCCCTCCCCCACCGCTTATTGTCAATGACATTACCAATTCGTCTAGGCATTGATTCGATGATATCGTTGAGTTTCTTGACTGATCTAACTTTCTCCACTCTCTTTAACAGTGACGTAAGTTGTGATACGCCATCTGTAGGTAGCAGTGAACGACGAACGTTTACGTTTTAGAATACTCCATACATTTTCTATAGGATCTCAGATCAGGAGAACGAGCTGGCCAAGATAATGTCCTAAGCCCTAATTGAGACTTGCATAAGTTGACTCTACTACTCCTGTGACACGTAGCATTATCATCCATAAATAACCAAGGTCGATGGATCACCAAGTTGATCTGTCATTTGGCCAATGTTTCATAAGTCGTAAAACATTCACATAGCGTTCAGAATTCATGGTTCCTTGCTGTAAATGTGAAGTTCAAAGCGCCATTGGTCCAAATGCCAGCTGACACTTTGCCTTTTGTGAATGCGATCTCGTTAATTGTTCATACTTGTGCTTTGTATTGTTTTCAACCGGTGAGAGATAGATTTCTAGCTGAAAGCAATCAGGAGTGCTGCCAACACCACCGCAACGAACTGTCAGGAAACTATGGAGCAATGAAGTCCAGTTAATCACATGTAGCATTACATTATTGTTGATGAATGAATGGTGCTATATTGGCTTCTGATTGAACCGATTTTTATCTTATTTGCTTGGTTTTGTCTTGATAGCTTTTGGCTTGTAGGAACAACATATTACATAACAAAGGAAACAAATGGTAATTTATAAGATGTGAGGTATGATTTTGTGTAACATTTGCTAAATGAAGATCAAATTATCTACTACTCTTTCATCTTATAACAGGAAAAACAACTCAAAATTCAGTGCTTGAAATTTCCAACACCAGTGATATTAGTAGTACAACTGACATATCTTCACAAAGTTTCAGAGAAATTCGTGTCAAGTTTGGTCGGAGTTAGACAAAGTTGAAGTTAAGGCGATGTTTTAAGGTGATCCATTTTTTATGAAACAATCTGTAGAACAAAACGTTTATTATTTCGATGATAATTATGATGTCTAAAAAAAAAAATGATTACCCTTTTCTCAGTTTATAACTAAAGCCACTAAAAAATCTCATTTTGATAAAATTAAAAACTTAATTCTTGCACAATGCATTTCGTCCATTTTTAATTCAAGTGCAAACATGCACGGATTGAATATAAAATACAAAATTCTGAAATCATACTTCTACAGCAATGAATCCTATGAACAAAAGGATTGTTCATAGATATATTACTGCAGAAGTACTGCTTATATGATTTCTAGATTTTGTATTTTATATTCAGTCCAACACGTTTATACTTAAAATAAGATTGGGCGAAAAAGACATTGTGCAAGAATTAGTTTTTAACTTTTATCAAAATAAATCTAGTGGCTTTTTAATTCTATTTATTGGATAATTATGATGATTAATTTGTATCATGATTGGTGCAATTACATTGTGTGTAAATTCAGCCCTGTACATAGCCGGAAGATAGATGGTCCGCTTCTGTCCCGCATTTGCTTGAAAAACAGAGGAAATACTATCTAAAACAAGGAATTCTCTCATCATATGAATGTCAAATTCTTATTGGGTTGTACAGTATTAATGCAAAATCATGTTAAAACGTTCATGATCTAATTTTACAGGCGATAAATATCCGAAGATGGTCAAAAAATCAAAAATATTATCAAAAATTGCTGTCCCTGTCCAGATCAGAGCATCATTGCATGCATTCAAAATATAATGACATATGTGAATTTTAAAATGTATGTTTTTTCTGAAATTTTTAGTTTCTAATTTGTAGTTTCTAAGATATGTCTTCAATTTATAATTTACTTCGATAGCCTCTAGATTTTAGGCAACAAGCATGAAGAAACTTTTATTTTGGATCAGTTGTGGTGCCTCATGTCAATGAAAGAAATTTTATATTATACGAACTATAACAGAATTATATATTGTTCATATTCAATGTAGGGCCCTATATGCCTACATGTCGAAGCATCTTCTCTACGGTGACTCAAATTCAATAGGCATGCATTTCGATAACCTCTGATGAGCAATTTCATCATATTAAGATATTGATATGTTCCCTGCCCCCTCAGTTCCCATATGTATAAATTGATAACTATCACCTGCTGTGATTGGGTGCGGAGGGTTGGCTAGTATTAAGTGATTTCTCTTTTGAGCGTCTGTATATGTATGCCTACGTGTATGTAATTTTTTGTGATCTAATTAAAATTTTGCTGTTTACTTACTTCAGGTACGTCGTGCTTACAAAAGGTCAATGGAAATATTGAAGAAGGACTCTCCGTGATTTAGTCAGCTGTCTGCCTTTTTGTCCTCAAGTGGAACGTGTAAGTGCAAAAACAGAAATACTTAGATAATTTGCGAAAAATATAATTATTAACACAGATTGATTCCAATGTTTTCGCTATCTTCATAATTGGGTAAATGATTGAAACTAGTTTTAAGTATGGTAATTGGGATGTCTATCACTTATGTCAAGTGACTCATTAGGACGTCTCGTAGGAGCACTTTGAAAGGACGTACGTTAGATGTCCCGGCGGGATGTCAGACTGACGTCCTGTGAGAGTTCCGCTGTGACGTACGTGGAGATGTCCCGGCGGGATGTCATACTGACGTCCTGTGATGCTTCCGCTGTGGGACGTCTTTTTTTTACTACTGTCAAATAAGACGTA
>CAJQUW010004119.1:0-5000 GCA_907163375.1 Prostheceraeus crozeri | reverse complement strand
AGCGAATTAGAAAGCAAAAGTGAAGTCCGACGTTTATCATGCAATATGTAAAAAAAATGTCGAACATTCGCCGATAAGCCTAAAGGCGGAAAAATAGTCACTACAGTACAGACACGCCCGCCGCTAGCAGCAAGACGAATATGAGCATCTCAGATGCATTGAGCGGGAAAATGCATTATTTATTTGGGCATGTGCATCCACCCTTCCCAATGCATGCCCAAAATATATGCATCCGGATGCATTCCAGGAATTTCATCCCTAGATGCATCGTATATGCCAAGATGCATGCCCAAAAATATGTGCATCCGGATGGCATTTCCGGGATTCATCCCTAGATGCCATTCTAGGATGCATCTACATTTCAGAGTAGCAGGTCCAAAATAAAGTGAATCGACCGGATGTAGTTAATCGGGATAATAAGTTTAGTTATAATTCAACCTTACCTTAGCTACTGTGTAGCCGGTCTAACCCAAATGGCCGAAAAATCGAAAATATCGATCACTTCAATCAGCAAGGCTATATTGATAGGAAAATGTTACAGATTTTGTTACAATGTTGCCATATATTTTTCGTGAAGAGTTTCGACATCTTATCACAATCTTGCTCCCACCCGCTCTAACAGGCAACCACGGTCGGGAAATGTTCAAGCTGGAACCCATTGCTGAAAATAAAGGAGTATTGAACATAACTAAACAATAAAATACCACACAGTACGCACCGGAAAATGTATTCGGATATACGTATGTATGGTGGAGATTAAATCTACCCACCAATTCATATAAAGGAAATTTCGGTATAAATACTCAAGTCAACTTTGCAGGCACTGCATTTTCTGACAGTTCTGAGTTGCATTATATTTTATAATGGCTTAAACAAGAAACAATACAGTAGCATCCAACAATATCAGTTTAATTTTTCGAGGCAGGAATTGACAGTTGTTCCCCGAGGACAGTGTTTTAATTTCAAACGCTTTCCAGTATTTCAAAGGGAGAACCAAAGTTGTGTGTGCAATATGTTTTTTTCAATTATGCATGTACGCTTTCAATAGTGTTTGCTGACATGAAGAATCAGAAAATAGTTTATAATTTCATTAAGATTTATGCAAAGTTAATGCAGTAGGCTAATAGGATTATTTCAAGCTCCTTGTAACATATCTTATTACAAGTACACAATAGAATTCATGAATCTAATACAATCTTGTAATTTCTATAACTATTTTCAGGCAGGCTATAGTGAAAAATTGAAACACAAAAGAATAAAAAACCTCATTCATACCGATCCGAGAGAACATTCAAACCTGTTTTCCTTGAAACTTGGTCGAGGAATCTCATCAAAATCATAATTATGTCCGGGAATTTTAAAACAAACATTACTCATTCACCAAGTCATTTAACCAAACCTAACTATCTACGATCAATATTTGGAACCTTGTACAGTAACACCCCGTGCCAAAATGAAGACAGTGCGTGCACGTGATGATTCATCAGGCCTGACTCAGCCCTCCCTCTGGTAGAAGGGAGTTGGCCAAGGATGTGGTTGGGAGGAATGGTCCGAGAGGAGGAAACGGGTCCCTCCCCCCCCTCTGGAAGGAGGAAGGGAGTGTTCGGGTAAAGGATGGGAGGAAAGGTGATAGGAATGTGGAAGGAATAGAGTCGTGGAACGGTGGATTTTTGTGTTTTGGATGAGAAAGGCCTGGAATTCGGCATGAAGGAGGCCTCGGATGGGAAAACGGAGTGCAATCGGACGATTTGGGTCAAAGTTGGGTCTAGGAACTTCTCCCAACTCAATCGGAGAGAAAAAGTACTGACCTCCCCCCCCCTCGGCAGCGAACTTCCAACTTTGGTGTGAGAGATGGTAGAAAGTCGGCAATAATAGCACATTTGACAGCAAAAGTTGCGAAAAAAGCAAGTGGAAAAAGCTCAGTTTGGGCTCAATATACTTGGTAATGGAGGAAACTGGCAGAAAACCAGTCAGAGTTGGAAAAGGCATGTGTTGGCGGTTTGGGGATGAGAAAGGCTGGAATTCCGGCATGAAGGAGGCCTCGGATGGAAAACGTAGTGCAAATTCGACGTTTTGGTTCAAAGTTGGCTAGGAATTTCTTCCCCAACACAATCGAAGAGAAAACAAGTTTCATGTCCCCCCCCTCTCGCACGATCTTCAACTTCAGGTTGTATACATCGTACAAAGTCGTGCAATACTCTTAGAAAGCTAAAAATAAAAAAAGCAGTGAAAGCTCAGTTTGGGCTCATTTCTTAGGTTAGGGAGGAAAAATGACAGGAAACCCTGCAGAGGTTGGAAAAGTCAGTGTTTGGAGGTTTTGGGATGAGAAAATCGTTTTCGGGCAGAAAGGAGACCTCGGATGGAAACTGGAGTCAAATCGGACGTTTTGTGTCAAAGTTGGGTTACGGAAGGATGTTTTCCAGCGACATCGGATGGAAAAAGTTACTGACGTGTCCCTCCCCCTGCCATACTTCAACTTTGGTGTGAGAGATCGTACAAAGTCTTCAATAGCTCATTTGAAAGGTACGAGTGAGAAAAATTGCAGTGAAAGCTCAGTTTGGACTCCATTTTCTTGGGTTAGGGAGGAAAATGGCAAAAACCGTCAGAGTGAAAAAGGCAGGTTTGAGTTTTGGGATGATAAAAGTGTCGTTTTTCGGACAGAAGGAGACCTCGGATGGCAAAACGGGAGTGCAAATCGGACGTTTTGGTCAAGTTGGGGGTCAAGGAACTTCTTCCCAACTCAATCCGGGAAAAAAAAAGGAAAAGTTCCTGACGTCCCCCCCCTTCTGCAACGATCTCTAACTTTGGTGTAGACATCGTACAAATCGTGCAATAGCTCGTTTGAAAAGCTGGGAGTGAGACAAATTCATGAAAAACTTGACTTGTTTGTATCTGCCTTCGTTTTGAGGTGAGATGTTATAGAAAATTTTGGACCTGCGAAAAAACGACAGTTAAGAATTTTTGTCGATGGTTGTGGCTGTAGAGCAAAACGACAAGCATCGGATGGGAAAATGGAGGACAGATTCGGATTCAGCGTCAAATTCTACATGGGACATACGTATTTCCAAGCCCATCGGAGCAACTAGAACTGGAGATAGACGGGTTTTTAGTGTTT
The DNA here is from genome assembly GCA_907163375.1 of Prostheceraeus crozeri. Taxonomy (NCBI): domain Eukaryota; kingdom Metazoa; phylum Platyhelminthes; order Polycladida; family Euryleptidae; genus Prostheceraeus; species Prostheceraeus crozeri. The sequence continues at coordinate 1,885 of CAJQUW010004119.1, read as the reverse complement.
GAATGATGGATTACGTCATCCAGCTGGATCGCCACCCATAATAAGTTGGAAACTCGGCTTGTGGAAAACATTTTCTCCACCCGACTGGGTTGGGGATAGGTGAACTCTGGACTCCCGATGATAGCATTGGAAATCTGAAAAACCGGGTTTCTGTAAAAACACCTACTTAGAAAATTTCATTGCTGATATCAAGCTAAGGCCTCCGACTTTGAGGTTAGCCGAGAGATGTCTTCGTCCCCAGGCAATAAAGACTCCAAAACTTAAAGGCCTTGTAACTTTGCTTCTACAAGTCCGTTAGACTTGATTTCAAAAAAAGTTCGTTGCTATTGACCTGCCCTAAGTGATATACTACTTTATAAAATGTCATAAGTAGAGCTAAAAAGTTGAAAAATTTAAATACACTAGTTTTGGAGGTTTTCTGGGTGTTCGAAAGTTCGACCCTGCGAAAGTCAATGAAAGGATTTTTTAGTGAGCCATCTTCTCATGACATAAGCAGCTTTTCAACTGAAAGCGAGTCAAGACACGAGAGTTTATGCTTTAATATTCCACTGACAGGTGTCCTTCGGGACCCCCGGCGGACGATGGCCGTATGATAAGTGTGCCATGGAGTGTGTCAAATTGAGACCGCAACCGGAATACCGCTGGGGCTACTCATGTCTCATGTTGGCATTTGACAACAGCTCTCAACATAGCACTTTGAACACCAATCGGTTGAGTCTTACAATCTTGTCATGGGTGCCTCTAAACACTCCATTGCAAAACGCTGGTGAATCAAGCTCTCTACGGCTTGCTATCAAGTGAACTAAGCAACGACATACCAACTGCCACCGTTTTCATGTCCGGGCGAACAATCATTGACGGGTGCACGATTTTCGTGTGATACTTCTTGTGGTGATTTCGACAGCGGTGAAGTCCGTATCACACGGACGTGGCAATGGTTAATCCTTGTGAAACCTCTCTGCGTCATGGTTGCAATTTTCGTCCCAAAACGATGTACTCTGACCGCCAGGGCGACATTTAGGCATCTGCTACAAGGTTACCTCTTAAAAATCTCCATTGCACTTGTCACCCGACAGTTGGCCAAACCATGCGAGCAGAACCGAGCGTTCTTCATGCCTCTATCACGATGACGAAATGATGAAGAATGAAGTAGGACATTCATGCCCACACGCAACACATCACAGACTTCTCTCTTCGTTAGTGAACAAGCTCGTCGTCAGCGTCCGTACAAAAGTTTTACTGCAGCACAGGTTTGAAGTATAGTTATGAAAAGTTTGAATCATCAACGTTTTTATCCGTAAATCTAGTCAGAAACTGTATCCTGGTTTGTAAAAGCAAAGTTGGTGTAATCAAACTTTATCATGTTTACAAAAGTTTGTAATTGCAACACAGGTTGATGTATCGTTAGAAAAGTTTGATCATCAACGTTTTATTGTAAGTCTAGTCATAAACTTTATCATGTTTTATACAAAAGTTTAATTGCAACACAGGTTTGATGTATAGTTAAAATTTGAATCATCAACGATTTATTCGTAAGTCTAGTCCGAAACTGTATCATGGTTTGCAAAGATTAGTGTATCAAGCTATTTTAATTTACAGCAACGCAAACGCGTTTGTGAAAATAAAGTTTGATCAATTGACGTGTATGACTGACCGAACTCACAAGCAGCATTAGAAAGTTATTAGAAGGTTTTACTGCACAGTGTAGATGTCTTGAACTTACTTTCACAGTGTTAGAAAGTTTTTATTGGAGACAGTTGACAACTGTATCCCTTATTAGACAATTCAAACTTCATGACTGTTAGATTAGCTTCATCAGTTACTAAAAGCAGTTTTTCTACTGCAAGAGAGTTTTTAGAATGTTATATGAAACAGTGTTCACCAC
>CAJQUW010004118.1:0-433441 GCA_907163375.1 Prostheceraeus crozeri | reverse complement strand
ACCACCCAGAAACTTTCAAGTGTGACTGTTTTACTTGTTTGAAATTGAGTCAGTGTATAGTTATATATGCTCCATAGGATATGCACGATCCCCTCCTTCAATCTGTTTGTCCATTACAATATTAGTACACATTCTGAAACAGACTGGCAATAGGAAGATTTCTAAACCCACTTATCACTGATACTGCGATATTGTACCATCAGTCTTCTTATTTGTATACACAACTCTAATCAAAGGATTGACATCAATATAATCTTGAGGATTGCAGGTATAGACTAAACTGAAATAGGCTCTGGTTACCATCGTATTTGTTTGTGGGGACTATGTCAACAATTGTTGAGGAGATGAATGTCTGTCTGAGGAGGGGGAAATCGAAGAAACACAAAGCCGAATTACTTTCCCATTTTCCTCAAGATTTCTATGTTGCTTAAGTTACTCATCTCTGATAGCTGACAGTCACGTCTCTCATTCTTGTTATCTCAACTTTGCTATCATAGATAGCATAAATGAGACAAGTAATTGTTTTCTTCAAAGGTGACTCAAATGATACCTCCAGTCGTAGATTTCCAGGCTTTGTAACTCCTACACTTTCACCACCTAGATCTGCATCTCCTGTGAGGTTGTACATAATGAAGAAGTAGCCATTCTTGTACATATCCATTGTAATTCCATTTGAATCGTCTGTATTAAACATGTTGAGGGCGGTGAAAATAGAACCATATTCACGTGCGAATTTGCCATCTTTGAAATTAGGCTCATATGCTTTGCAAGATACAAATTTCCCATCCTGATAGAGTGCTAGTTTGCTAACATTAAAGTGTTGGAAATTGAATGGATTCTTTTCAAAAGCACCAATGAATGCCTCATTTTCCACAAATGTGATATACACCGCCTTTGGCATTGCAGTGGGAAAAAGATTTGGGTAGGCATGTGAGGATGATCCCGCACCAATTGTGAAGTTTGTCAACACACTGTGATTAACTGGATATATTGCATTGTTTTTCCTCAATCCTGTCGCATGCTCGTTGATGACTGACGGGTTCATTGTTACTCGCCTTACATTGAGCACGGCATTACTTATGTTGACTTGATAGTTCGTAGCTCCAAAAGCCATTAACGCGAACTCAGGATTTGCACGAATAAATTTTATTTGCATTTTAACCTGTGATAGCAGATATCTAGATTGACGAAGGAAATCAAGATAGACGGGTCCTTTCAAGTATAATTCCTTTGAATCCGCTGTTAAATCCATTCGTCTTTTCAACCCTGTATTTGAGACATCATCAAATTTCCCTTGCTGATCATCATACCACCCAGAAACTTGCAAGTGTGACTATTTAGCTTGCTTTTGAAATTGAGTCATTGTATGTATATATGCTCCATATGGATATGCTCGATCCCCTCCTTCAATCTGTTTGTCATTCAATATTAGATACACATCTGAGAACAGACTGGCAATAGGAAGATTTGCTAATCCCACTTTATCCTTGGATGAATCGATATTTGTACCATCAGTCTTCTTAATTTGTATACACAACTCTAAATCAATGGATTGACAGTCAATATAATCTTGAGGATTGGCAGGTATATCAAACTGAATAGGCTGCTGGTTACCATCGATATTTGTTGTGGGGACTATGTCTACAATTGTTGAGGAGATGATGTCTGTCTGATGAGGGGGAGAATCGAAGAAACACAAAGCCGAATTGATACTCTGCATCGTATTAGCTCTACAAATATGTTGTCTTCCTTCGTTTTGACTTGTTTCTAGTAGCTGTGGAATTTCGCTTGCGCTTTCTTGTTTTCACTCGACGTCTAGATTTAGAACGTGCTGCTCTAGTCGGCTTTTTACTTTTCCTGCGTCTTTGCTTAGTAACTCGGCCTGATCCAACTTGTCTTGACTTCCTACGCTTCTTCCGAACTGTACGTCTCGTCTTTGTTAAATCATCTAATGCGTCTATGGCAGATTGCTGCGCGCGCATTTTCATAGATTCACCGACATCCTCACCTTGAAGCGCATCAGCTGCAACATTTGCACCAAAATCTAAAGCCCTGCTTCCAACACGCTTCATGATTGGCACGCCATACTTTCTGAGTGTTGGAAGAACCATACGTCTTAGTGCACCAAATATGCCTCCTCCAACTTGTCGTCTACCTCCAACAAACACGGGATAACCGCTCTGATATGATGGTCTACTGTAAATGCCTGTCATTATGACTATTGAATAACTATGGAAGTCACAATAGCGTAAAGCCTTATTCTCGTGACCTAATATGTAGGGTCAAAACAGTAACACCACCACAGAACGGTACTACTTCTCCTGCGTCATCATGAATTGATATATCAATTCTAGTGATGGGGCTGTATCGCCTATTGATGTACCTTCATAAATAGTTGATTTTGAGAATCCCAATGTGGTCGTTAACACGCTATCCAGCTTGATAAGAGAGTTCTTCCCTACCTTTAGAATCATGCGTTTCTTATGTGGGTCATAAGAAAAGTGATATTCATCTGCATCAAGGTAATCTACACCAAACTCATTTAACTTTGTACACAATTCAGATGGCGTTTTCAAGCTTTCAATGTTCAAATTAACTCTTTTTACAAGTTCACTGGAAGTAGACAATTCATCACCCGATATGTCTTCGCTGTATACGTGGATATCCCATGAAGCATTTGTTGATGCTTTGAGTTTAGAAGAGGACAATTGAACCTTGAATGTATCATTTAATTCTGTCAACCAAGGTGCGCTTTCAAGGCCCTTAAACATCCCAATCATTTCAGATCCAAATTCAATAACAGCGGACTCAGACTTTTCCAATGGTGTCTTTTTAGTAAAAACAATAAATTCTGCCTCCGTTTCAACAGTAAATAAAGTTACTTTCTCTTTCTTATATTCACAAGTCATTAGCGTTTCTGGCACTGATCCTTGAAACTTTCTTGCAAAGTCTTCAACACTTCTAATGACCTCAAATTTATTTTTTACTCGGATGCTCCTTTTTTGTAATGCATACAATGGCGCAATTCTACATTTAAAATCAGTGACTTTCCTCTCCGAATTCCACCCACGTCCATTGTACCAATACCTTGATGAGAAAGTTGTTCTGGAATACCCAAAAGTATGACTCAAATCCTTACCTAATACAAGAAGAACATGCTTCCCTTCCTTCATCAATTTTGTTGACCCCTTTATGACTGGTTTGTAGAATTTATTCAAAGTCAGCTTGAAGAGATCATTTATTCGTTCAAACATTCTACCGATTTCCTTTTCTGTATCTTGCAAGCTCATTGTGGGAACCTTAGAATCAAAAGTTGACGTTGCAAATGCCTTTTGAATTTTAATCATGTTTTGGACAGATGGTAAAGATGTTGAAAAAGGATGTAAAGTTAGATGATGAAAAGCCCATGTACCATGTAGACTATTTTGAAATATGCGAAAGCAATCATCCTTCTCTCGCACTTCTTTATGTAATTCAAAATAATTGTTCTTTAGCAAACTGATATCGTTGTAATAAGTAATTTCAGTTAGAGCAACTTCATGGTGTCCATGCAGAGTAATTGGATTAGCGAATTCAACAGAGTGTAGAGATGGTTTGTTACTTGGGAATATCTTGGGGTTGCTATTGCTTGGAAGAATGATGTTGAAGTTAGTAGACATGTTAAAGTCATATATGGAAGAAGTCACATGCTACATTAGCTTAAAAGTTGCGAGTGTCTCCCGCCTCCACATTTTGTAGATCCTGGTGCGTTATCCAGCTATTGAATGAATCAGGATATCCTTTCCATTTAACTAGATATTTCCTTTGATTGCCATGACCTTTCCTCCTAATTATTTTATCAATCATATACACCTCTTCACTTCTGTCTACTACTTGCAATTCATAAGAGTAAAATTTTCCTTCAATTGGATTGCCATGGTAATCTATTAATTTATACATGGTGGGCCTAAATTTTGTATTTACTTCATCCACAAAAAACTCTTCTTCAGTCCAATTAGGTAGATACCCCTTCTCAAATGTAGACTTGACCTTTGAAATCCGAACTCTATCACCAACATTAATTTTCTTTTCATTGGAAATGTTTTTCGCTTTCTTATCATACAATCGAAGCCATACATCCATCGCATTATCTGGGGTAACATCAACTGGTTTCATCTTAATGATTCGATGGTAGCTTTCATTGTAATTCTTAACAAATTTCTGCAGCTCACCTACCCAAACATGTGTATTTTTTGCAGTGAAATAGCGCCATATTTTTGTCTTCAGTGTGCGATTGATCCTCTCAACCATGGCAGCTTTATAAGCACTTTTGACACTAAACAATTCCACATAATGACTTTTAAGGAGACTTCGAACATGAGAGTTTTCGAATTCCTTCCCTTGATCGGTCTGTATTCTTTGCGGAACACGCCCCTCATCGAAAATGCTCTGAAAAGCCGCTTCAACTTCTGGTCCTCGTTTAGATTTCAGCGCACGTGCCCAAGCATAGCGAGATAAAATATCTATTACGGTTAAGATGTATTTATAGCCATCATTGTACTGTGATATCTGTTGCATGTCAGCCAAGTCCGCTTGCCATTGACTATCTATACTGTTAACAACATATTTTCTTGTTGGAAACCGCTTTCTCGCATTTTTGTGAGGAGTGTAAGTCGGTTGACTCCTCAACCACTTCTTGACTTTCTCTATTCCCACACCTGCTGCACGAGCTAGAACCTCCGGACGACTGAAACTTGCGGGATGATTTAAGTCGTAATAAATCTTTCTGAGTTTCACTGCTGTACTCATCGTCTTTGTTCTGATTTGCACGCGTATTACTCGCACAGCAACTGCTAACACAATTGATATCAACCTCTATGCCCTCTTCTGCTTTACCTTCGAGCGCAGATTTCAAACAACAGCAAAATTTTTGTAACGACATGATATGAGAGAAGCAAGGCTTAATTCATATTTGCTTAATATTTACTATACTCCTTCGCAACACGCATTGAGCGCCTAGTAGCTCTTTTTGGCTGCAGATCATCGGGATCTGCAAGCTCTCGCTTGACCGCCATCGTGGGCGTTTTACTCTTTGATCCATCTTGTAAGTGACCCTTATCCAATTCATTCACAGTCGGTCCTCCAATAATATTGTGAGGTACATTTTGATCAGATAAAATTTTCTGAAAATATGACCACCCTTGTGGTGCACCTAGTTTTCGCCTTACATCTCTGACAGCATATTGTAGAAGGTCATCTATGTGACTATTTCTAATAACATCACCAGTTGTTTCATCTATTATCTCCCCTCTCTCATTGAACTTCACATGTGGATCAATGAAGTCAAATAATCGCTCAGCGCGCACACGATATGGTCGAGGTGTTGACAAGGTTATAAATCGTCGCAACTTGTCACGAATCTGTCGCCTCTCGTCAATGTTTTCAGCTGCTAACTGCATTCGTCGATAGGGATCCTTAATCTTCTGAATTTCCATATCCTTTTGTGTTAGTTCCTTAAGTTGATTCGTAATAGGTTGATCTATATTTTTGACTTCTTGCGCACTTTGTAATGTAGTCAATTGTACATACTCCTCTTGAGGAATGACTACCATCTTTGAATACGACATGTTTGAAAATAATAAGGCAACAAAGTACATTGCTCAAAACTAGCTGTGAACCGAGAAAACTGTCATTGGTTCAACGGAATTAGGTATCATATTAGTTCGAAATCGAAGTCGTTCCGGACATTCCTGGGTTAGATCAATAAATAGATAGCCATGTGGCTTCTTAGTTACATCCTCATATATTTTTGAAAGAACTTTAGGTTGTTGAGGTAATATCTGTCTACTGAGATGATGTATCTGACTGCTGTCTCTTGGATTTTTAAATATTGCCAAATAATGTGTATTTAAACTCCTAGTTTATTGCTCTTTCCCTCCATCAAAAATGTTTTGGGTGATATAGATTATGAAGGCTTCCCTATGATGTGCAGTTTGAATGAACATTTCAGTTACATCCTTTGAAGATTTGCTTTCTCGTAATAGATCATCTAATACTAGTAAGTCACCTGCTTTGATTTGATATCCTCAGTTGATGGCAACCCTTGCTTCACCTCATAACCTTTCTGGCGAAGTGCAGAATGTAGTTGTGGTTGAAATATTCCATAATACCATTTGACTCTCTTAATTTCCTTGTTAAACATTTCATTTCTATATTGTAGCAATTCAGTTACAAATGTAGTTTTACCGGACTGACTTGGTCCAGCGACACACATTGTGCGATCAGTGAATAGACGAAAATCTGTCATCTTATAATTCCATTAACATTAAACTCATCATTTCGCTAATTTTGCTTAGAACAACAAAAACAGACACATGTTCCAGATCAAGTTTATTTACATTCAGAATAGAAACTTTCAAGTTACATTTACAAATTATAACATTTACAAATTAAAACATTTGTGTTTCCTCATCACAATTAGGATCATAGAAAGTTTTCAAGTCAGCATCTTGGCGCTTCAACTTCAATTTAGGATTCCCATCTTTAGATTTTCGCCCTCGCTTTTTACTCTCTTCCTTCCCATCACTTGAAGCAGTCTTATCAATGTTAATTAAACATTTATCAATTGGTAGTGGTTCATAGACTAGTTGAAGAACCTTCATTTTTAAAGATGCGACTTTACCAGTCGAACCATGTGAACCAATATAAAGTCCGGTAACGTGCACTAAGGCCATATAGCGGCCCCGTTTGAGATCCTCACATTCCATCGCGTTTGTAAAGAGATCGAATGCTTGAAAATGATCCGATAGTTTTAAAAACAGTGTATCGAATTCCGGCAATTCCTTATAACCAACTCCTTCCTCTAATGCCTTTCTCCAATGAGTGGGAGCACTTTCAGGCAGCTCAATACATTCTTTCGCGAAAGAGTCAATAGTTTTAAGAATCACCTGTTGCCATTTTGGAAAAGTCACTCGCATTTGTCTCATATTGCTATACCCTGATGTAGACATACCATTACTGTGGAAGAATGGAACTTGAAGATAAAAGCCATCATCACCATAATTCAAGGTTTGAAAGTAGAACGTATTTCCAATCCCTTGCACCTTTCGTGTCGGACGAAGCTTCAAGAGATCTTGCTCAAAAGCGTCACCTTCCTCTCTGATTGTATACATTTTCTGAGTCATGTTTCAACAAGTACTAATTCGGAGCTTTCAACCAGCGCAAATGAATTGTCACTTGAAAGTGGTAAAATATCATTAAAGCGTCTTCCTTATATACACCTATATATGACTCATCAATCAAAGTGATGACGTGTCACTTTATGATTCGCCAACCTTATATTAAAATTGCAGCAGTTGCTGCAATCCTTCCAAGCGGACTATTGATTACACCATTAATACTGTTTCCAATATCATTTAACATACTTAGAAACCCACCACCACCGCGCTGAATTAAGTTTCGCCTTTTCTTATCACTACTCCTTGGATTTGAAAACTTTTTTATGCTATTCAAAGAGCCAGCATTCAATAGAGGCTTGTAAATAGGTAGACATTTGTGTATTGCAAAAGCTAAATCACGAATGAAATCATCACTTGAATTTTGAATCAATTTACACTTCTTCTTATTATCATGTATCCTGTTTAACTTTCGCAACGCCTTTTTAAACTGACTTGAAGGTTTGAAGGACCGTTTCGATTGACGAGAAGATGCCTTCCGTTTTACAGACATTTTTATTCTAATATGGAAATAGATAATACAATTACAATTTTTGCTTAGTACTTACAACATTATATACAAAAGTTTACAAGCATTCACACAGAGTTTGTTGCTGGTACTTATAAAATTACATAAAACACTTAACAAGTTGTAGAGGGAAACTGATATACACTCACATCGGCTAGAGTCTGATTTGTAGCAGTTATGAGCTGCTCAATGTCTTTCATTAGATGTTTTGAAATTGGACAGCACATACAGCAGGGCTTTGAATGGAAAGTCTTTAAAATATTGGCATAGTATGCCCGCAAACTGATTACCTCAGAATGTCCTTGAGCAGCCACATTGATGCTTACTGATGGCGGTCCACTGAACAAGTCCAGTTTGCATTTGTCACCCTTCTCGTCATAGTAGCTGGAGGTGATAATGTCATGGAGACATGTGTTGAGTTTCCGTTGGATACTGGTGCACCAACAGCGAGAGTATTCCGGTACAATCTCCGTTTGAGCTAGTGGGCGAAATACTTCATTGAGCCAAAATCTTGCAACTCGTGTAAGAGCGTTGTTCACGACTCTCATTAGCATTCTCTGCACCACAACGTCCTCTCCGCAGCGGAAATACTTCACTATTTCCTCCATCAGATCCACCAAATCCGCTTTATAGCCAGTTATATTCACGGCAGAATAAAATATATTGCCAGTGAAGAGTTGACTTCGGTAAATTATTGAAATGGGAATGTTGGTAGTGAACGACATGCTGATTGACATTGTATTAGCCTCAAATTATGCTTGAAATAGAACGGTACAATGTCCTCCTTATATAGAAAAGTCACACAAAGACACAATAGTGACCAATCACAGACCTGCATGATGACTCATCATGCACGATATACAGTGACTGTTGAAGATATTTCTTCATCACAAAGGGGACAAGATGAAGTTTCAAGGGGTACATAACATGTAGAACACATAACGCTATGAGAACATGGCAAAAAGAGAAGGGATCGTTCCTGTTTAAAACATTTAACGCAGTTCCGTTCACATAATAATTTAAATGTCTCTTCTTCTAATTTCCTTCTGAAGTCACTTTTATTGGGAGAACTTTTTATTAAAACACTGTCAGATGTCTCCTTCTTTCCATATCGTTCCAATTTGATCCTCTTAATTTCACTATCATTGCAGTGTAGCATGGAGAAATCCTCTATCCACCTACGATCCAAATTGTGATTCATGGCATGCTCATCTAGATCCATTAGTCGATCAACTAAATCACCAGCGTTGATATTTTCACTGAGATTTGTTACAGTTTCTATGGCTTTGAACGAATATGCAAGGTCTCTTGCGACAACCCACGACGTTGGGATACTAGTCATCATTATGTATGTCATCAAAAAACTAACTCATATTTATAGCATAGTTTGTCTACGTAAAAGGAAAATCAATGTGTCATCTTGATTACAATGGTTGCAATAGTCACAATAGTCGCAATTGAGCAAACCCATTCAAAATCAAACAACGGACGTCTATCGGTACGTACCCAAGTGCTCAGAACCAAGCCACACAAGTTCGATCATAGACGTTCCCAAACACAGTGTACTCAACTGAGTGTACCAAACACATGTACCTATCCAGTAAAACAGATCTCATACAAGTTCCTATTCATAACACTGAATTATACATGTACCTATCCATGTGCCTATCGATTACTAAATTATACATGTACCTATCCATGTACCTATCCATGTACCTATCGATAACTAAATTATACATGTACCTATCCATGTACCTATCCATGTTCCTATTGATAACACTAAACTTTACATGTACCTATCCGTAGCAAGTAGGGCACAGTTTTCACTACTCACACGAAAAACAATTTGTTCGGAAAGAGGAAAATTAACGCTGCATTAAAGGACAGCAACCCTGTCAGTTCAAATCATAATATAGACAGTGCCAACAAATCATTCTAATAACTAATTATTCAATTACAGGAACTATTATTCAACTTCCAATCACAACAATTAACAGTATTAATTTTAAGGACTATAGTTACATAGATGCGATACGCAACGATAAAAGATAAACTTTACACTTACAGTTCACTTCTTAATGTTGAATTCACTTCAATTCGATCGGACTAACTTATGCCAAAATAATATCATAAATACCAGTGTCACTTATACCGTCAATCTTCAATCGCGCTCGCTGATGTGTTGCCGTATACGCTGCTGTGTTGTTGTTCGCTGGCGGGCAGTTGTTGTTGTTACTTCTGTAGTTAAGTTGCATCGCGAGAGCCCGGAGTCTTCTAACAGATACTGAAGATGTTATTGGTAGTTGTTGTTGTGTCAATTTCTCATCGTTTCATTTATACAAATTTTTGAGACTTGACGATAAAACCACTTTCTTTTGAAATTGAAAGAGTTTAATCTCTGCTCGCTAGCTTTCGACCCGACCACATTTCGTTCTTATCACGGAATTTTTAATCTCCTTTTTTAACATGGACCATTAATCAGTTTTCATGATATCATTTTTATCGTCGTTTTTTCTTTCATCAACAATCACGTTATTCGCACACTGAATTTCTTTCTTCTGTCAGTTTATTAATAGATTTATTCGCTCGCATCTTATCTCTCTCTCACTCAGCGTTTGATTATTTGCTGACCGCTAATTTCTTTTCGTTTTTTCGCGAGATATTGAATATCTCGTTTATGAAACGAAAATGGTGTAGACTGACCGGTTACACATAAACATGTACACAAGAAATATGAACTATGAACATGAAACTCACATAGGAACGACGTAGGGAACGGCACACAGGAACAACAAAGTTGGGTCCAAACTTGGGCTTGGGTATCCCCAAGCCCAAGATTAATCTTGGGTCTAATCTTGGGCACCCCCCCAAGATTGGACCCAAGAGTGGCTATTTCTCAAGTGAAATGGAACAGCAATTTCCAAAACATGTTCTTGTCGTGCATTGTGATTGTTTAGCAGCACTATTAGTATGAACTCTCTATGTTGTTTTATGTAGTCACTTTTCAAATTGTCGCAACAGTCGTAGTTCTGTTTTCAGCCAATAAAAGCCTATGCTTATCAACCGAATGTTTTCTGATCTCTACTGAACTCCATAGCTTAGGCACGACAATTTTATTGGCTGAAAACCTACAGAATAACATGGAGAAAATAATCCGTGTCGATCGCTTCAATACTTCGCCAAACGATCCGCAAAGTTCCAAGGCGTGGAAGCTGTGGTACCGTGGCTTCAAATATTTCCTATCAACAGTCGAGGACAAAAACCCCGACAAGTTGGAGCTGCTTTTCCTCCATGTTGGTGTCAATGTCTCCGAAATCATCGAGCAGTGCGATGACTACGATTCTGCGATCGATTTGCTTGCAGCCACCTACGTGAAAATCCCCAGCGAAATACATGCTCGTCACGTGTTGTCTACAAGGTCTCAGAAGCCGGAAGAAGATCTGGACACTTTTCGACGCACCCTTGTTCGGTTGGCAATGGATTGCAATTTTCAAGACGTCTCCGCAGAGAGAAACAGAGCTGATTTCGTTCGCGATGCATTCATTCGAGGAGTTTCGAGTCCTCTTATACGAACCCGGCTACTTGAAAACTACAGATTGGACCTCGAAACTGCCTTTTTGCAGGCTAGGGCTCTGGAACAGGCCCAGAAACATTCTGAATCGTATGCTGCATCATCCGATGTTGCCTTGTCCACTGGTGCTGCTACTGACATTATTGAGGACGATGTGCCTACTGTTGCTGCAATACCCCGCGGAAAAGGAAAGTGCTACAACTGTGGAAACTACCGTCATGAGAAGGACAATCGAGCTCTTTGTCCAGCCCGCGAAGCTACCTGCCGAAAGTGCGGGAAAACGGGCCATTTCGCAAAGGTGTGTCGTTCATCAAACGCCAGACCCAACACTTCTGCTGTTTCGCTCGCCTCAGTGCCTTCATCGAATCTGTCCAAGTCTGTTGTGCCGGTGCAAGTGAATAATGTGTCTTTCCGCGCTCTCATCGATACTGGGAGTGCGGAAAATTTCATTTCTTCCACTGTTGTTTTGAAGTTAGGGATGAATGTTTCTTCTTCCAATTCGCAAGTGTCTATGGCTTCCACTCGTTATGTAACTACTGTGTGTGGATTTTGCAAGTGTTCATTGTCTTTCGAGGGAGCCAATTATAAAGATGTCTCGTTTATGGTGATGAATGATTTATGTTGTGACGTGATTCTTGGAGACCCGTTTCTGAAACAACATCAAGGTATTTATGTCGAGTATGGTGGCTCCAGGCCTACACTGAAAATTTGTGCATCGATGATGAATGTCAATTGTGTGAAAATATTTTCCAATCTTACACAGGACTGTCATCCCATTGCTACAAAGTCCCGCCGCTTCAATTCTCTTGATGAAAAGTTTATCAAGTCCCAAGTAAGCGCTCTTCTAAGGGAGGGGGTGATAGAACCCAGCAGCTCCCCATGGCGAGCTCAAGTTCTTCTGACATCGAATTCGCACAAGCGTCGCATGGTTGTCGACTTTTCGAGAACCATCAATCGCTTCACCATGCTCGATGCCTTCCCACTTCCGAAAATAGAGGAAATTGTTAATGAAGTGGCAAAGTACAAAGTTTTTAGCATCATTGACCTTTCGCAGGCTTACTATCAGATTCCAATATGTGAGACTGAGCGACCCTACACTGGGTTTGAAGCTTCAGGCTGTCTTTACCAGTTCACGCGCATCCCAATGGGAGTTACCAATGGCGTTGCTGCTTTCCAGCGTGTCATGAGCCAGTTCATTAAGGACAATGAACTCAGTGCCACTTTTTCCTATCTCGATGACTTGACCATATGCGGGTATACTGTCGAGGAGCATGATCGCAATCTCCAGCGATTTCGCGATGCTGCAAAGAAGTTGAATTTGAATCTTAATGAAGAGAAATCAAAATACCGCCTTTCTGAGATTTCTCTCCTGGGCTACAAAATTTCTGGCGGTGAAATCAGCCCTGATCCTGACCGTCTGCGTCCTTTACTTGACATGGCTGCTCCCACCGATGCCAAGTCTCTCCAGAGAATGGTTGGCTTTTTTGCATACTACTCACGGTGGATACCGATGTATTCCGAAAAAATCCGCCCTCTGATCGGGGTTCTCCGATTCCCCCTTTCGGAAAGCGCTCAGTCCGCGATTGAATCTCTAAAAAAGGAGCTGGGTCAGGCCGTTTTGCAGGCGATCGATGACAAACTTCTGTTTACTGTCGAGACAGACGCCTCTGACTCTGCACTGGGAGGGACCCTTCTTCAGGAAGGACGCCCTGTCGCCTTTTTCTCTCGAGTGCTAAACAGTGCCGAAAAGGGTCAGCACATTGTTGAGAAAGAGGCATGCGCAATCATTGAGTGTGTTAGAAAGTGGCGTCACTTTCTCACCGGACGCTCTTTTAGACTGATTACGGATCAGCGTTCCCTGTCTTTTGTATTTAACTCAAATACAAGAGGCAAGATCAAAAATGACAAGATTCAACGTTGGCGTTTTGAGTTGTCGTCCTATTCTTACGACATCATTTATCGACCCGGCAGCCAAAACATTGCGGCTGATGCTTTGTCCAGGGTTCAGATCGCTTCTGTAACCACGAAATCCAACGATCTTCAGGCACTGAAAACTCTACATGGCAATTTGATACACCCCGGCATCAAGCGCCTGTTTCATTTTGTTAGAGCCCGAAATTTGCCATATACAGCTGATGATGTCCGCCGAATTACACAATCTTGCCAAGTTTGCGCAAAAATAAAGCCCCGATTCTACAAGCCACCTGAAAGCCAGCTCATCAAAGCGACCTCCCCATTCGAAAGAATAAGCATAGATTTCAAAGGTCCTCTGCCAAGATCTGAGTTTTCCAGTACATATATACTCACTATCATTGATGAATACTCCCGTTTTCCGTTTGCCTTTCCAACTCGCGATATGAATAGCTCCACTGTTATCCGATGTTTGACACAACTATTTTCAATCTTTGGCCTGCCAACGTATGTGCACTCCGATAGAGGCTCTTCTTTTATGTCTAGTGAAATAAAGTCTTTTCTCAATAGTCGAGGCATTAACACCAGTAGAACCACTCCATACAATCCACGAGGCAACTCACAATGTGAAAGATTCAATGGAATTATATGGAACACGATTCTCCTAGCTTTAGAGAGCCGTCATCTTTCTCTCTCATCTTGGGAATCAGTTCTCCCTGATGCCCTTCATTCGATCCGATCATTGCTATGTACCTCAACAAATGAAACTCCACACGAGCGTCTTTTTATTTATCGTCGTCGCTCATGCTCCGGTTGTGCCTTGCCAACATGGTTGAGTAGCAGTGGACCCGTGCTTCTAAGACGTCATGTTCGTGCTTCTAAGTACGACCCAATAGTGGAGACTGTTGATTTAATCGAAGCCAACAACAGTTACGCCCACATCCGATTCCCCGACGGAAGGGAGGATACTGTATCCCTTCGAGATCTTGCTCCACCCGGGGATTCTCCTAATACTGCTGCTCCGACTCACGATCCTCAATCTCCGAATTCGTTTAGCTCTCATCTCAATGTCCCTACTGAAGTTGACCGAGTGACTAGTGCAGGTGGACCTCATGCAATAGACCACATTGCTGACAATGAATCAACTTCTCTTTCTAATTCCGATCTTCCTTCCCCTAGCTCTCCTGATAACGATCACTCGAACGAAATTCCTCTACGCCGATCTCAAAGAACAATAAAGCCTGTTGAACGACTGCTGCTGTGATTGCTGTAACCTGTTTGTAAATAAATGTCTTCCATACCATACAAGTGTCGAGACTGTTTAGAAAAATCTCAACCTGAATTCATGTGACTGTTTTTGCATACTATGCAAACTTTATAGACTGGGGGCGAGTGTCGTGCATTGTGATTGTTTAGCAGCACTATTAGTATGAACTCTCTATGTTGTTTTATGTAGTCACTTTTCAAATTGTCGCAACAGTCGTAGTTCTGTTTTCAGCCAATAAAAGCCTATGCTTATCAACCGAATGTTTTCTGATCTCTACTGAACTCCATAGCTTAGGCACGACAGTTCTAAAATTATCTAAAATTGCATGAAGATATTTTGAATCATGCCATTTTGTACATATTGCTATCCAATTAATATATATCTAATGTTCATATTAATTACTATTTATTACATGAATTTGTTATTGCGGAATTGAGGCCGTATTAATATTCAGCAAAAACTTTTAATTATCGGCATAGGTTATCTCTGGGCGGAATATCATCAACCCTGTTTACGTGTACAGCCTAATAATCACTTAATTAGAACAACATGCATGACTAAGCTACATTCCTTTCAACATGTCTGATCGAGAAACGAAACACACATAATAGAATAGGCCTCGTATAAGATGAAAAGAACACAAATGTAGATGCAACGATATTTTTACTAATTGTAAGAAGAAATTATCAAAGAATGTCACTGCATTAAATGATACCAATATCTTTCTATTTGTAATACATGCAACCTAATAGTGGAATAAACAATATAGGCCGAAGTTTTTAACTTTCAAGGCTATATACTCATAGCTATATAAAGCAGGTTATCTACGAATTGTTATAGGCTACCACTTAACAGCATAAGCGTTATACAGGCATTGGTTTAATGCATTGCATTTTTTCATGTACCATTTGTTTCATTTCACACAAAATAATATATACAATATATACAAAATTCTGTCTAGCACAATATGCATTACATCTAGCTTAATGGATTAAATTCACAAGGAAGCCATAGGTTAAGCATAGTTTAAAAAGATAATTAAACAAACTATCAGATAGACATCTATAGTAGGTCTATATCAAAGTTGATGATAGCACAGTTTTATCATAGAAAGAACAATCGTGGATTTGAAGTAGGTTGCATATTTACATGTGCATACATGTAAGCTTACATGTAGATGACTTGCTATGACATGATGTGGTCATATACATAGGCAGAATTTTCCAAGTAATCCGCAAATAATCATTCATGGCCAATTTCTTTACTCTTGGGTTCTCACTCTTGGGGGTACCCAAGCTATTGGGGCCGCACCCCAAGATTCTTGGGTATCCCCCAAGACTACCCAAAACCCAAGAGTGAACCCAAGACCCAACCTTGGGAACAACGAGGATAGGACAAGGGCACATGGGTTAGATTGAAACGAGCAAACGTTAGATGCATTAACATAAGACACTGTACGCGACATGCAATTATCGGAATTGAATCTTATTATGGAATTGGAATTGAATTGAACTGTTTCGACTGGAATTGGAATTGGATTTGGAATTGAACTTTCTGCTCCGGAATTGGAATTGGAATTAAAAAATTTCAGTGGAATTTTTCCAGCTCTGCCAACAGCTGTCATTAAAGTAATGGACAACTGTGTCGGGCAAAACAAGTCACAGGTGACGCTGATGTTCGATTGCCTCCTAAGCATCCTACTGTACGAACGAGTGGCGAATTTGTACTTAATACCTGGTCATAGTCACATGAAAGCCGATCAAGTGGTAGCGCACTGCAAAAACGCATTGAATCGCAAAAATCTGTTTCTGCCGAGCGAAGTAGTGTCTACATTCAACACGGTGCAAAACGTGGATTGCACATACATGGATGGTGGCGACTTCTATGAATGGGCCCCGCTACTGCAGAAATACTTCAAGAACTTGCCAGGTGGTTTTACAGGCAACTACGTGTTCGAGTTCGCTGACGGCAAAGTGACATACGAAAGACTCGTGTCTTCGAGTGACGACACCGCAGAGACGCACGTGTTTTGCGCAGACACGGAGTCCACGAAAGCGGCGTTATTGCGCGACTAGTTTAACCTGCCCGCTTCGGCGTCACTATCAGACATTGCCGACGCTAAACTCAGACTGCCGATATTGAAGCCAAAACCACTACCGCAATCCAACTTAGATTCGCTATCAAAGAAGGTATCCGCCATCCCAGACGAATTTCGCTGGTTTTATCCCGAACCTAAGTCATCCAAATCCACTACAGCCGGTAAGCAGCCAACAGAGACTGGCGACCACGACATCGACATGACTAAGAGTGCGCGTGCTGGCCCAGGGAGACCCAAGAAGGCCAGGCTTGAGACTGGACAGCAATCTATTCTGAAGTTCTTTTCTAAGAAATGAATTTATTTGATTCGGTTGTGATTATATGCGTTGTGAATTTTTCTCAGTGAATTAAACTCAGTTATTGAAATATAAATGTTTTATTCTGATGTTTCAACAGCAAATTATACACAACAAAACTTGTAACAAAAAGCCACTCATATATTAGCTATACTATGATCAATGACATGAAGAAATAGATCACTAATTAAAAATAAATAAATAATTACAGATTTTGGCTAAAAACTCGCCGTACACCGGTGTACCGCGTGATGATTCATATACCATCAAAAGAGAAACCCCGTATTGTATAGACGAATAAGGCTTATATTGAGGAATAAGGCTAATTGTATTGTCGCACTCGTCATGTCTGACTGGTCGCATCTTCGTCTTATTTTACCATTTGCTAGATTGATTGCTTCAATTACTTCTCATGAGGATGGTTTCGAGGCACAGTTCGAATGTCTCTGGCTGACCGGTCTGACGAAGTTGTTGCGGAAATTTTCTTAGGATCTCATGGGTGGGTTGTCAAAATGGCAGAAATCACAATCTAATTTAGGTTCTAAGTAAAACTTGATGTAATCGCGAAAATTTGATCGTTCTGAAAATGTTCATGACATGGAATAGCGCAATCAAAGAAGGGCTGCTTTTGCCTTTTATCAGATGAACAATCCAAATCTATCCGTGGGTGGGACTCGTAATCTCCTAGCTCGCTGTACTGAACACTACTACTTCATTCACACACAATCAAGAGTCACGTCAATAAATACATGTACGTGGATGTCAATTAAAAGGAAGCTACTCTGAAATGTTTTCGAAATATTTGTTTTGTACTTGTTTGATGTAGCCTTATTGGTGAATTGTATTCCATGATCAATGTGTCTTGATGAAGGTTTCCGGAGTTGCTACGAGTAAAGGAAATTTATTGAGGGGTTCAGCTCCACTGCCTGCTGGGTGACCCATTAGATGTCCAACATTCTCATTCTCTCTCTATCTCTATCTTATTATCCAAAAGTCAAAAGTCAAAACGTTTATTTCCAACTTGGAAAACGTAGTACAATATACATAACATTGATGAGAAATGAAATGATAAAAATGTCCATATACAATGAATGATGGATGGCGGATGAAATGTACAAGTAAGTGAAATGATGATACGGATCGGAAGAAAATGCTATGCGTAAATCATTACGTGCATTACAACTCAAATGTCAAAATTTATCATGAATTATCTGTATATTGAAAAACATGCATGTTCAATAATATTAACATTATCTCACGTCTTAGTATTCTTATGAATGAATAAATCTTAGCTGTGATTTTTATCTTTTCTGGATTAATTTCTATAATAACCACAATTTGTTTATAAGTTTTATTAATAAGTTTTGAAGAGCCGGTCAATATATAATGCAAGGACAGATATACAGTAGCAAGCATTTAATCAGATAAAAATGAAGTTATCAAGCAACTCACCTGTAATCAAATTGACAATGATTGAGAGATATTTTTAATATTCCGTAGCAATGACCGGCTCTCCGTGTATTTCGTCCGTTATCTAGTTATGTATTGACTGGGTAGAGATTTGGTTTTCAATCTACTTTATCAATCGGCATGAATACTCTTAACATCGAATCGATTCTGCTTGCTTTTGTTATATATTTGGTTTGAATATATCCATATATTCAAACCATCACTTGCTCATCGATCTTTCCCATATAGGTCGATTATGCACAGCGGCATGAAACAGAGAAAAAGAAGAAAGAATACTCCAAATTGAGTAGCTTCATTTCCCCTCCATCTTATAAAACAGGAGGATCTAGCCCTCAACCGTCTGTTTTTCAAAAGCGAATTGCCCAATTGTTGGCTGACAAGAGTAATGAAACGTGTTCCCATGACATACCCCGGTAATTCATATTAGTATACAAATTCCTTATTGGAAAGCATGCTAGTTGGCTTACGTGGATATCGGGGCCGTAAGCAAAAGAAAACTCACAAATAAAAGTAAGATCTCACAAATTTCCTTGAATTTTATTCCTGATCACCTTCGTTTCAAATTGAAACACATAGATTGATTAGCTGATGGCAGCTGACGGGAGGTTATTTAATTTCATAGTGAATCACACTTCCGTTTGTATAATAGGAATACTTGGGTAAAGGCTGACACTTCTCACAGAGGCAGTATGTCTCAACGGAGAAGATTGACTAGTTTGCGAGTACAATTTTGACTCAACTATCTAAAGTAGTTCCGTCTAATATTACGAACGCGATGACCACGGTTTCATATCTGTCGACGTTGTCAGCCTTTACCCAAGTATTCCTATTAGCTACGGCATAGAGGTTGTCATGGAGTTTGCTAATACAAACTGGCATAGGATAGTAGACAACAAAGGTATAGCGACTGAAGATCTGTGATGATGTTTGACGTTTACAATTACGAAATAAATACAACAACCGAGTCTATCTGCAGATCAAGGGCTGGCGTTTTCAATTATTGCTATGCACAAAGTTGAATCCCTGGCCTTAAATACCCTGTCGCAACGGTTTGGTTTTAGCCCCGACATTTACAAAAGGTACATCGACGATATTCTGATCGGTCCGGTAGAACGAGACGAACGGATGTTTCAGAATATTTTGCAAGTCTTTAATGCCATCAATGAGAGCATTAAATTTACTATCGAGATGCCGGAGCGGGGTGTTTCCCTGAGTTTCCTTGACCTGCAGATATGGAAAATTGAAAACAATATTGACTATGAATGGTATTCCAAACCTTGTCACTCTGACATCACTTTGAGAAGAGACAGCTGGCTTCCTCGCATAGGCGTATCCAGAATTTCAGTTTAGGGGGCCTAGGCTGAGGCATACCTATGAGTGAATCTCTAGCCTTGCGCATATCTGTATTCATGGTATGCAGCTACAGGTATATATTTAATCGATTTTATTAGTGATCTCCTCAAAACGAGATACGACATTATTTATCTGTAGTTTTTATGATCACATAATGCTAATTCACCCAATGAGAAATTTACACCCTTTTTAGGCCTAAGTTTCCAAGATACAGTAGGTACTTAGCCTAATTTACGACTCAAACAGTATCGAAAACGGAGCTCTTTGTCTGAGCCTGACAACTATACATAAAATGAACCAAAATGATTAGATAAACGAGAGAACATCACATGGTTGAATCATTGTATTTTCCAGAACGGCACAAGATTCGATATGTTCATGTAAATCACAATGGAATCTTCAAAAATTACAAATAGTTGATTGATGATTATGTCGCATGATATAAGTTGAAGTAAAAGGCAATCCCAGAATTCGCTGAGGTAAAAACAAACTAGCAATGGTTGATAATTTCAATGAAGTAGGCGATGAGAAGCAGCTGTGAATCTACATGTGCTTGAATGAGTGAAAGCCTGTATCTAAGGAAATATATAAAAAATACTACAAAGCGTATGCGAAAATATTTTTGGACCCATTTTACTACAAAACACGACGGACCTATTTTATCATTATGAATATCATTGCCGCAAATTAAAAATAAATGAATACACAGTATCTTTGAATCTTAAGAAACGTTTGACTCGCATAGCACTAGTAGTCGTAATGCATAAAAACGGGACAAAAGAGAAGCGTATGTTCACACGTATAAAGTGCATCATACTACGAATTTCAATCGACGTGCTGATGTTGCTGCGAATCTGTCAATAATGGCATCGGTGCTGGGAGTGTTTCCTCGATGAACTTGTAGCAAAATCAGGACTTCTACACTATGCTCATCCATAGAAGCTCTAATTTTTGTAAGTATTTTTTCCATGCGGGAAAACATTCGTTCAGCTTCCGCATTCACTATGGGGAAGGTGGCCAGCATCTGCAATATCGCTGAAATGTTGGGATAACCGTGATAGTGATCCAAGGCTGATATCGCTGTCTTAGGGCGATCATCTGAATGCTGCCATCTGCGCCTCCACATTGAGTACTCTGTCTTAATCGCTTCTAAGGGATCGTCAAAGAGGTTGGTGTAAATTGACAAAACACTACGCAACTCTGTCCATTCCTTATTATCACTCTGAAATTCCATACAGTTTGTACATGCTGGTATGAGTCTTGACAGTTTCAGGGAACACAATTGAGTAGGACCAAATCGTCGATCAAGGTCGTTGATGATGTTGAACATTGTTTTCCCTATCACACTTCTATGGGGAATAGATGACGGTCATGATCGATCGCAAAAATGCGGTTTACGTAGCAAACCAGATACGTAGATTCTATTTCTACTAGTATGATATTTGAGGTGGCCTACACACAGTACCTTCGCGAGTAAGCTTACATCAAAATTGCATTGTACCGGTACCCGCGGCGAACAAAATTCATTTTTCTAACAGGCATTAGCGCTACTGAATGGCCATGACCTTATGTGATAGGCCCTACATGCTTTCTGATCAACATTGACCCGTAGAATTCGAAATGAGGTCATTTTTATAACTATCATAGATTTGAGTAGTAATCCCATCCCAGACGGAAGCGCAAAATGAGGAGCGATGAGTCATCATGCTGACTCAGCCCCGTGACCTTGCGTGACCTTAGGTGATGACCTCGCGTGACCTTAGGTTACCGTTCCGCGTCATGAAATACGTGATGTGACTACTGCTGGTTTTATAAGTAGTGCTAAAAATGGAAAAATGTGAAGGCGTGATGTATTACTGAGTGTATTGCGATGAGACTACAAGCAGAGGCGGGAGTGACCTTGACCTGACTTCTCCGGGGTTGAGACTACAAGCAGAGGCAGGAGGAGTGACCTTGACCTGACCTCTCCGGGAGAGAGGGGGAGACTACAAGCAGAGAAGGGATTTTGTCCAGGATGGAGCATGTTTTGTGTCATGTCGTGCAGAAGTGGATGTTTTTTGTCCACCGTTACCACTGATCTTTGACTGCAACATGTGATGGGACACTAGATGCATGTGGTGAGAAGAGAAAGGGTCATTCGCCTCTCTCTCTCTCATCAGATGACTCCAAAAACCGGATTTCCGTAGGAAAACAAAGCAGATTTTTTGATTGCCGCACTCACATAAGGTGTCAGAGTGATTGGAGAGCCAGAAGATGGCCTGGAGATCAGGCCATCGTAGTGGGCCTAAACTTTAAAGGCGTGGTTCTCTGCTTGTAGGAATCGGATGGACTTCGTTCAACGTTTGTTTGAAAAGTCATGATTCGGGTCAAGTCATAGACTACTTATAAACGTTTTATAAGTAGTGCAAAACTGCCGAAAAAATTAAATTTTTTATTTTTGGAGGTTTTCCGGGGTTCCGACCCTCCTGACTTCAACCAAGGCATCTGCAATGTCATAGAAGCAAGTCTTCTGATGGGACGAGGGATCTCGACCATTCACATCGTAGGAAACATCCAATAAAAGGAAGAAAGTTGAGATAGTTCTTCACATTTGCTTTTGGTAAGTGTCGGTGGCTATGCTATCAGGCCATTTCCAAACCACTCAAAAGGTGCATGGCAAGGAGAACTTCGGTATAATAATGTCCTGTCGATGGGCGATCTTTCGAGACGGCGGTGAGACCCGCAGTGATAAGTGCCGCATGGGGTTGAAACTTCCTTAATCCGACTTTCCAACGGTCGTTGTGGCTTCTATTCCTCTACGTAGCGCTTTGAACGTCAGGGCGACACTTAGGTATCTGTCACAGGTTTCCTTATAAATTCTCCATTGCACCGAGTGAGTCCTAACTCAAACATCTGACTTGTTATCGAGTCAAGGTATGACGTGTTCCAAAAGAAGGGACTGACTAAGTCTAAGGTTTCTCAAGTCAAAGGTTTCTAATTTTTGTGTCTCAATGTGACCGTCAGGGTTACCATCTGTCGAAGGTAATCTATCTCTATTGCACTGAGTGGAGAATCCGTTCTTTTAAGTTCTGTCTCACGGAGGGATGATCAAACGGGGGACCACCACATGCAACACATGCTTCTCTCTTCTGTAGCAAGCAATCTCTTATCATGAAACGTTGTTGATAGGAATCGCTATGTCATCCACACTTCAACAGGGTAGGAATGTTCTATAAAATCAAATAAAGGATGGAGAAAACTAACAGGCATGATAGAGTCAACATTTTTCCATGCTGCAATGTAATGATAGTGAAAATAAGAGGATGAAATTTATGCTTTCTCTCGCCAGGTCAGAGTACTTTAGCCATCTGCCACAGGTTACTTTATAAAATCTCCATTGCACTAAAGGTTGGTGTCTCAGGACATTTCCTATCAAACCCCTCTACAACCTGTGGCTCCTGCTATCAGGCCTCTTATTCCCTCTGCTATCAGGGGTGGTGTTACTTTATCCATCCTCTGCTAACAGATACTTTGCTATCAAATCACTCTAAGTTTTATGCCTCTGCTAATAGGTGAAATCTTGGCTGATTTTCCACCCTCCGATATCAGAGGGTATGGTATCAAATCACTTTATCCATTCTCTGCTAACAGAATTGGCTTGCTATCAAGTCATTCTCACGTCTTGCCTACACTCAAAGTGTGCATGGTAAAGAGATGTTCGGTGTAATACTTCCTATCGACGGGCGTCCCTTTTGGGTGGTGATGGAATCCGCAGCGAAGAGTACCGCATGGGATATTCGGCAATTGTAATCCTTGTTAAATCTCTCTGCGTCATGTTTGCAAGTGGTCGCCTTATCGTCTCGACGTAGTGCTCTAACCGCCAGGGTGACATTTAGCCATCTGTCGAAGGCTACTTTAAAACAGCTCCATTGCACTGAGTGTTAAAAACGTTGACAACCTAGGTTGATGAGAATGACGCATGAGTTCTTTTAAGAACTGTCTCTATCACGTAGACGAAATGATGAACGGAATGAAAGGGAGATCACTCACGTACCAAATACGAACATGAAACACTTCTCTCTTATTTGGTATGCAAGCTCTTCAAACCTCATGCTTAGTCACATAACGACTGGAAAACGTTCTTCACTGCAATGTATATCGCAGGTTTTATGAAAGATGCTTACTGGAGTAAAATGCATGAAGATGTTTCACTTCCGAGCGCTACTTGCCTTGTATTAAGACTAAAGATAGGAAAATGTTCCTACATCCGTACCGCAGTGTCTATCAGTACCGCACTGTGTCTCATAGGGTTCATGAAATAAGAAGTCCTGTAGTGTTTTACTTCCTCACACATTACGAATGTATGAGTTTAGAATGTTCTGATGCGAACACAGTGTTCACCACAGCACTAGAGAGTTTTGTCGAAAAGGTTTTACTGCACAGTGTAGATTGTCTTGTAACTTACTTTCAGTGTTAGAAAGTTTTATGTTGAGTGGAGACAGTTGCCAAATGTTCCCCTATTAGAAAATTCAAACTCCATCACTGTTAGATTGCTGAATACTTCATCAGGTTTACTAAAAGCAGTCTTCTACTGCAGTGAGACTGAGAGTTTAGAATGTTATATGAAAACAGTGTTCACCACAGCACTAGAAAGTTTTAGAAGGTTTTACTGCACTGTGTAGATTGTTTCAAAGTGCTAAAAGGTCTCATGGTAAGTACTGCAGTGTTGAATGTTTTATAAAACCAGGTAAAGTCTTGTCACAAACGTTGAGTGTGTGAGAGAATCTAGGGTTGGCAATAAGTTCCATGACATTCCTAAGTCCATCACATTGGTCATACGACATATCACAAGTCCTAAAGTTCATCATCTGAAGGATAGGGTTCTCTACGATCAGATTTAGGGATTTAGGGTTTTATATAACACAAGTGAATGTTAGCCGTTAGATGAAACATAAAGTCTATCACGTTGGTCATAATGTACATATGAGACAAATTATCAAGTCTTACCAGTCATTGAAATGAAAGATAAAGTATATTTCGCTACTGACAAAATATATGAATGAACAAGAGTTATAAAACCGAAGTTAGATTTCACTGAGTCATCAACACTTGTAAAGGTGTACAAGTCATATCAAGCATATTCAACTGAGTGTCCATTCTTGACACCCATCATCATTTGAAATTATTTGAAGATGAAAAGTTGCATTCGTTTCCCAACTTCATGGTTTGTGGCAAAGTTCGTTGAAAGCTATAGAAAGTGCTACAAATGTAAATGAAAATATTGAAGCTGGGGCTTTAGTTGAAAGACTAATGGGTCTAGATGAGTATGCTATGAATCATCATTTGGATCGAAGTTGGATAGAGGATTTTTCCATGCTGCAATGTAATGATAGTGAAAATAAGAGGATGAAATTTATGCTTTCTCTCGCCAGGTCAGAGTACTTTAGCCATCTGCCACAGGTTACTTTATAAAATCTCCATTGCACTAAAGGTTGGTGTCTCAGGACATTTCCTATCAAACCCCTCTACAACCTGTGGCTCCTGCTATCAGGCCTCTTATTCCCTCTGCTATCAGGGGTGGTGTTACTTTATCCATCCTCTGCTAACAGATACTTTGCTATCAAATCACTCTAAGTTTTATGCCTCTGCTAATAGGTGAAATCTTGGCTGATTTTCCACCCTCCGATATCAGAGGGTATGCTATCAAATCACTTTATCCATTCTCTGCTAACAGAATTGGCTTGCTATCAAGTCATTCTCACGTCTTGCCTACACTCAAAGTGTGCATGGTAAAGAGATGTTCGGTGTAATACTTCCTATCGACGGGCGTCCCTTTTGGGTGGTGATGGAATCCGCAGCGAAGAGTACCGCATGGGATATTCGGCAATTGTAATCCTTGTTAAATCTCTCTGCGTCATGTTTGCAAGTGGTCGCCTTATCGTCTCGACGTAGTGCTCTAACCACCAGGGTGACATTTAGCCATCTGTCGAAGGTTACTTTAAAACATCTCCATTGCACTGAGTGTTAAAAACGTTGACAACCTAGGTTGATGAGAATGACGCATGAGTTCTTTTAAGAACTGTCTCTATCACGTAGACGAAATGATGAACGGAATGAAAGGGAGATCACTCACGTACCAAATACGAACATGAAACACTTCTCTCTTATTTGGTATGCAAGCTCTTCAAACCTCATGCTTAGTCACATAACGACTGGAAAACGTTCTTCACTGCAATGTATATCGCAGGTTTTATGAAAGATGCTTACTGGAGTAAAATGCATGAAGATGTTTCACTTCCGAGCGCTACTTGCCTTGTATTAAGACTAAAGATAGGAAAATGTTCCTACATCCGTACCGCAGTGTCTATCAGTACCGCACTGTGTCTCATAGGGTTCATGAAATAAGAAGTCCTGTAGTGTTTTACTTCCTCACACATTACGAATGTATGAGTTTAGAATGTTCTGATGCGAACACAGTGTTCACCACAGCACTAGAGAGTTTTGTCGAAAAGGTTTTACTGCACAGTGTAGATTGTCTTGTAACTTACTTTCAGTGTTAGAAAGTTTTATGTTGAGTGGAGACAGTTGCCAAATGTTCCCCTATTAGAAAATTCAAACTCCATCACTGTTAGATTGCTGAATACTTCATCAGGTTTACTAAAAGCAGTCTTCTACTGCAGTGAGACTGAGAGTTTAGAATGTTATATGAAAACAGTGTTCACCACAGCACTAGAAAGTTTTAGAAGGTTTTACTGCACTGTGTAGATTGTTTCAAAGTGCTAAAAGGTCTCATGGTAAGTACTACAGTGGTGAATGTTTTATAAAACCAGATAAAGTCTTGTCACAAACGTTGAGTGTGTGAGGGCTAGTTCCATGAAATTTAATCACGTGGATCATAGCACAAGTCCTGAAGTCCCTAATCCAAGGGTAGGGTCATCTACGGTTGGATTTAGGGATTTAGGGTTTTATATAACACAAATGAACCGTGAAACATGAAGTCTATCACGTTGTATATATGAGATGCATTATTAAGTGCTGCTAGTCATCGAAATGAAAACCCAAGGCATCATGAATTGAACATGAAACCTATGAGATGGATAAGAATCATTGTTGATGTATGCATTATTTCATGACAGCAGAGTTTCAATCGTTTACAAGTAACAGTGATGAATGTGTATTTAGTGTTAACCAAATGCTGTTTATAAAGTGACATGTAATTTGCGACTAACACTTAGTCTATCGGGTTTATCACTTGTGAATGACCAAGTGAGATTTACATGACATCGAATTAGGAAATGTAAACCAAGCGTCATATAAAAGTGTATAGAATAAATATTTTGTAAACGAACGTTTTTGGATATGTTACACCTTTGCTGTGCCTGAAGTTTTACAATGTCAAGTTCATTCTTGAACATGTCAATGACATGGATACATTCCTAAAGTCCATAATCCAAGGGTAGGGCTATCTACGGATGGATTTAGGGTTTTATATAACACAAGTGAATGTTAACCGTGAAACATAAAGTCTATTACTCTTCGTCATAATGTACATATGAGAAAAATTATCAAGTCTTGCCAGTCGCTGAAATGAAAGCTGAAGTATAAAGTATAAAATAAAGTTAGAATCATTTTACTGTTTGTAAAGTTAGAAATAAAGTTGAAGTTTGTGAAGTTAGAATTAATGTTAGAATCATTTTAGTGTTTGTAAAGTTAGAGATAAAGTTGTTGTTTGTAATGTTAGGAATAATGTCTGATTCATTTCACTGTTTGTAAAGTTAGAAATAAAGTTGAGGATTGTAAAGTTTGAATTAATGTCAGAATTATTTCAGTGTTTGTAAGATAGGTGAAGCATAAGATAATGTTAGAATTATTTCAGTGTTTGTGAGATAGGTAAAGTATAAAATAAAGTCACAAGCATTTCACTGTTTGTAAGATAAGTGAAGAATAAACTAAAGTCATAACATTTCGCTGTTTGCAAGAAAGGTGAAGTATAAAATAATGCTAGAATCATTTCAGTGTTTGTAAAATTAGAAATAAAGTTCTTGTTTGTAATGTTAGGAATAAAGTTAAAATCATTTCAGAGTTTGTAAGATAGGTAAAGTATAAAATAGAGTTAGAAATAAAGTTGAATGTTCTGTAAACGGATGTTTTTAGATGTATGGATATGTTATGCACCTTTGCTGCGATGAAGTCAACAATACAATGTCAAGTACATTCTTGAACACGTCAATGACATGGATACATTCCTAAAGTTCATAATCTTAGGGGTAGGGCTATCTACGGTTGGATTTAGGGTTTCATATAACACAAGTTAATGTCAACCGTTAGTGTATAGTACATATGTCAACTTCACCATTTGCGAATGATATAGCTAAATTGCTAAAGTTCATAATCTAAGGGGTAGGGCTATCTACGGTTGGATTTACGGATTTAGGGTTTCATATAATACAAGTTAATGTTAACCGTTAGTGTATAGTACATTTATTATCTTAACCATTTGCGAATGATATAGCTAAATTGCTAAAGTTCATAATCTAAGGGGTAGGGTTGTCTACGGTTGGATTTACGGATTTAGGGTTTCATATAACACAAATTAACGATCTCTTTTAGTGTAGAATACATGCAACACATGATGCATATGTTCGCTTTATAAAATGACTTTGAATGTAAGACTTAATTTCATGGTGAAAAAACAGGTTTCATATCGTTGATAAGGGATAGTTACATACTCATTATGTTATACACTTTACATTTGATGCAGTCACCTGAAATGTGATTGATACATGTTCAATAGAAGAGTTGAATACATTGTATGCATTCCAGTGATTGGAATAGCAAGTGTGTAAAGAGTTGATTAGGAAAATATATAATAGTCAACGTATGAAAGTTTCTTGTTATGCAAGCTAGGAATATGCAAACATCATTCATTAGTCAGTGTTGTGCTTTAACATCCATGTTTTGTACAAGGTAGGATTCGTCGGCTGTGTTATGACGAATGGTTGGATAAATTCATTAAGCTTTGAGTTACACAAACCAAGTATTAAAACGAAAAGCAAAAGTGATAAAAAATTTGTGACATGAAAGACTTAAGTATATAATGCTAAACATAAGGTAATGATGATGGATAGAAATAAGTGATGTAATTAATGTCTTGTCTCACATGTGTTTACTTGTACGTTTGCTGTAATTATCATGGTGATAGAACTGTAAATCTCATCAGTATGACTTTTACAATGTGACGCATCTTGGGACTCTAGGTAGACAATGAGCAAAGAGTAACTAAAACCTAAGTGAAATACAGGGTCATACAGAGGTTTAGGATTCTACGACGTTTGTAGTGTTGATATGAATTGAATGTTGTTCAACAGATTGGAAGCGTTAAATGATCTGCTGATATATTTTACAGTAAACAAGAAAATCAGTGAGAGGAGTGATATGAAAACGTCTTCACAAGTGCAGACAAGTGGAAACTCTACTAAATGACTACATGCACGAATTTTATCATCCATCATGAAAGTGAATTTAGTCCAACAAGTTACATGAATGTTAAAAGTCGTATGCTGACAGAGACATAAGTTTACTAAATTATACAGCAAAACTCCTAAATCGCTAAAACCATAGGATAGGTATCCCTGTGTTAAGATTTAGGGATTTAGCGATTTAGCGTTTTAGAAGTGCAAGTTGCATTGATAAATCACTAATTCCATAGCATAGTCAACCCTATAACAAGACTTAGCGTTTTATATGATCCATGTTAGCAATATCTGTTCGTGTAGAATGTGACTCAATGAGTTTAGTCAGATAATGTATCATCAACTTTATTCACTTAGTTATATGATGGAGAAAGTGTGAGATAGAAGTGGAAGTGATCTCATAAAGTTTAGAACACATAGTAGTAGCATTGTAGGAATAAGTAAAGT
Organism: Prostheceraeus crozeri; assembly: GCA_907163375.1. Lineage (NCBI taxonomy): Eukaryota > Metazoa > Platyhelminthes > Polycladida > Euryleptidae > Prostheceraeus > Prostheceraeus crozeri. Next base: position 403,855 of record CAJQUW010004118.1, on the reverse strand, counting down.
GAAAAGTTTTGTCGCATGAAATGAGTGATGCAAGATTAGCTCGCATTGAAATGAATTGGTAGTGTAACAAACAAGCTATGTGGAATTCAGCATATGTTTGAAGACAAGCGCTGTTAAAAGGTTTTGAGATGATATGAATTTTATCACGTCATGTTCATGGATGTAACAGAATGAATGTCTCTACTGGTTGAGTGTATAAGATAGAGCACATAACATAGTTGTTGTATGTAAACTAGACGTTCATATTCGACGAAAGCAAAGATTGAGATTGCAAAGTTTAATGAATAGGTAGTGTACTAAACTGTTTGAATCAGTGACATAGTTAGAATAAACAACAGTACCATTTCGAGACATGATCACACAGCATTAGGACTGTTGGTTTATGAACGTAATTCATGTAAAAGTTATATAGAAGTAACTTGTTGATGGAGACAAGGCACTATGTGTGCGAAAGTAGGAATAGCATGTAATGACTGGAGTATGGGTTGTGCCAACTGTACATGAAAAGCTATTGCCAAAAGCAACTAAGTGACACGAATATATGAAGAGTTAAGTGAATGCAAGCCTTTGATATTGATGAGTATGTGATAGAAGAATAACTGATGACATGAATGTGGGAATCAGGACAAGTTTTAAGTCAGCTACTGCTAAAGGTTTTATGATAGTATTTGATATCGAAGATTTAATGGAATGCATCATGTCTACAGATTCAATGTGTAATAGAATAAATGTCGTTGCAGGTCTTGAGTGTATAGGATAGGACACATGAAATAGTTGTTATATGCAAGTGCAAGTTAAAGAATCACAGTTGATTTACATCTGAAAGCTTATGTAAGTAAGACTTGATCATTGATGGACTTCACATTGTATGTTATGTTGAATGAATAGTTGAATTGATATTCATAAATGGAACATTGATATATCGAGAAATAATGTTAAGTTTCGGTGTATATGTCGTAAATGTTTTCATAATGCGCATGAAGCAACATACTTATCAATCTGGTCAGTTGAACTTTGCCATCTAATATTTTTTCTTTATATTCTCTTTCTCTCTGTATGCCGGTGTCTGTTATTTTCTTCTTGCAAAAGGTTGGTTGTTAGGTAGGGCTTGTAGTTGTTTGGGAGTGGGTAGTGTAATATAGGATGCACATTGGGAAGAATAAGTTGAGTGTATGTATTAGAATAAATCTGGTCAGTAGTGTAGTTCCCCCTTTACTTTTTTCTTTACATTCTCTTTCTCTGTCTGCCTGTGTGTGTGTTTTCTTCTTTGTATCTGGTTGGGTAGGTGTTATGACTTTCTAACTTGGGTTCTTTTTATATTTGAAGGAATGTGTTGATAGAGCATGATAGTAGGAAAATATCATGGATAGTATTTTTGTATATTGCAAGAGGAATAGTATCATGGTTAGTAAGGTAGCAGCTCCTTGCGTACAAATTCCGTGCATGTGTATTCGTGCATGAGCGTGTTAGAATAAAAAGCCGACTTATATATACATTAAACTAATGAACACTATACTAAATGAGAAGAAGCAAATGACATCATTTGACTGCTACCTTACTAACCATGATACTATGCCTCTTGCAATATACAAAAATACTATCCATGACATTTTCCTACTATTATGCTCTATCAACACATTCCTTCAAATATAAAAAGAACCCAAGTTAGAAAGTCATAACACCTACCCAACCAGATACAAAGAAGAAAACACACACACAGGCAGACAGAGAAAGAGAATGTAAAGAAAAAAGTAAAGGGGGAACTACACTACTGACCAGATTTATTCTAATACATACACTCAACTTATTCTTCCCAATGTGCATCCTATATTACACTACCCACTCCCAAACAACTACAAGCCCTACCTAACAACCAACCTTTTGCAAGAAGAAAATAACAGACACCGGCATACAGAGAGAAAGAGAATATAAAGAAAAAATATTAGATGGCAAAGTTCAACTGACCAGATTGATAAGTATGTTGCTTCATGCGCATTATGAAAACATTTACGACATATACACCGAAACTTAACATTATTTCTCGATATATCAATGTTCCATTTATGAATATCAATTCAACTATTCATTCAACATAACATACAATGTGAAGTCCATCAATGATCAAGTCTTACTTACATAAGCTTTCAGATGTAAATCAACTGTGATTCTTTAACTTGCACTTGCATATAACAACTATTTCATGTGTTCTATCCTATACACTCAAGACCTGCAACGACATTTATTCTATTACACATTGAATCTGTAGACATGATGCATTCCATTAAATCTTCGATATCAAATACTATCATAAAACCTTTAGCAGTAGCTGACTTAAAACTTGTCCTGATTCCCACATTCATGTCATCAGTTATTCTTCTATCACATACTCATCAATATGAAAGGCTTGCATTTACTTAACTCTTCATATATTCGTGTCACTTAGTTGCTTTTGGCAATAGCTTTTCATGTACAGTTGGCACAACCCATACTCCAGTCATTACATGCTATTCCTACTTTCGCACACATAGTGCCTTGTCTCCATCAACAAGTTACTTCTATATAACTTTTACATGAATTACGTTCATAAACCAACAGTCCTAATGCTGTGTGATCATGTCTCGAAATGGTACTGTTGTTTATTCTAACTATGTCACTGATTCAAACAGTTTAGTACACTACCTATTCATTAAACTTTGCAATCTCAATCTTTGCTTTCGTCGAATATGAACGTCTAGTTTACATACAACAACTATGTTATGTGTTCTATCTTATACACTCAACCAGTAGAGACATTCATTCTGTTACATCCATGAACATGACGTGATAAAATTCATATCATCTCAAAACCTTTTAACAGCGCTTGTCTTCAAACATATGCTGAATTCCACATAGCTTGTTTGTTACACTACCAATTCATTTCAATGCGAGCTAATCTTGCATCACTCATTTCATGCGACAAAACTTTTCACTTTACTTATTCCTACAATGCTACTACTATGTGTTCTAAACTTTATGAGATCACTTTCACTTCTATCTCACACTTTCTCCATCATATAACTAAGTGAATAAAGTTGATGATACATTATCTGACTAAACTCATTGAGTCACATTCTACACGAACAGATATTGCTAACATGGATCATATAAAACGCTAAGTCTTGTTATAGGGTTGACTATGCTATGGACTTACTGATTTATCAATGTAACTTGCACTTCTAAAACGCTAAATCCCTAAATCTGAACACACGGATACCTATCCTATGGTTTTAGCGATTTAGGAGTTTTGCTGTATAATTTAGTAAACTTATGTCTCTGTCAGCATACGACTTTTAACATTCATGTAACTTGTTGAACTAAATTCACTTTGATGATGGATGATAAAATTCGTGCATGTAGTCATTTAGTAGAGTTTCCACTTGTCTGCATTTGTGAAGACGTTTTCCTATCACTCCTCGTACTGATTTTCTTGTTTACTGTAAAATATATCAGCAGATCATTTAACGCTTCCAATCTGTTGAACAACATTCAATTCATATCAACACTACAAACGTCGTAGAATCCTAAACCTCTGTATGACCCTGTATTTCACTTAGGTTTTAGTTACTCTTTGGTCATTGTCTACCTAGAGTCCCAAGATGCTTCACATTGTAAAAGTCATACTGATGAGATTTACAGTTCTATCACCATGATAATTACAGCAAACGTACAAGTAAACACATGTGAGACAAGACATTAATTACATCACTTATTTCTATCCATCATCATTACCTTATGTTTAGCATTATATACTTAAGTCTTTCATGTCACAAATTTTTTATCACTTTTGCTTTTCGTTTTAATACTTGGTTTGTGTAACTCAAAGCTTAATGAATTTATCCAACCATTCGTCATAACACAGCCGACGAATCCTACCTTGTACAAAACATGGATGTTAAAGCACAACACTGACTAATGAATGATGTTTGCATATTCCTAGCTTGCATAACAAGAAACTTTCATACGTTGACTATTATATATTTTCCTAATCAACTCTTTACACACTTACTATTCCAATCACTGGAATGCATACAATGTATTCAACTCTTCTATTGAACATGTATCAATCACATTTCAGCTCACTGCATCAAATGTAAAGTGTATAACATAATGAGTATGTAACTATCCCTTATCAACGATATGAAACCTGTCTTTTCACCATGAAATTAGGTCTTACATTCAAAGTCATTTTATAAAGCGAACATATGCATTATGTGTTGCATGTATTCTACACTAAAAGAGATCGTTAATTTGTGTTATATGAAACCCTAAATCCCTAAATCCAACCGTAGACAACCCTACCCCTTAGATTATGAACTTTAGCAATTTAGCTATATCATTCGCAAATGGTTAAGTTAATAAATGTACTATACACTAACGGTTGACATTAACTTGTGTTATATGAAACCCTAAATCCAACCGTAGATAGCCCTACCCCTAAGATTATGAACTTTAGGAATGTATCCATGTCATTGACGTGTTCAAGAATGTACTTGACATTGTATTGTTGACTTCATCGCAGCAAAGGTGCATAACATATCCATACATCTAAAAACATCCGTTTACAGAACATTCAACTTTATTTCTAACTCTATTTTATACTTTACCTATCTTACAAACTCTGAAATGATTATAACTTTATTCCTAACATTACAAACAAGAACTTTATTTCTAATTTTACAAACACTGAAATGATTCTAGCATTATTTTATACTTCACCTTTCTTACAAACAGCGAAATGTTATGACTTTAGTTTATTCTTCACTTATCTTACAAACAGTGAAATGCTTGTGACTTTATTTTATACTTTACCTATCTCACAAACATTGAAATAATTCTAACATTATCTTATGCTTCACCTATCTTACAAACACTGAAATGATTCTGACATTAATTCAAACTTTACAATCATCAACTTTATTTCTAACTTTACAAACAGTGAAATGAATCAGACATTATTCCTAACATTACAAACAACAACTTTATCTCTAACTTTACAAACACTAAAATGATTCTAACATTAATTCTAACTTCACAAACTTCAACTTTATTTCTAACTTTACAAACAGTAAAATGATTCTAACTTTATTTTATACTTTATACTTCAGCTTTCATTTCAGCGACTGGCAAGACTTGATAATTTTTCTCATATGTACATTATGACGAAGAGTAACAGACTTTATGTTTCACGGTTAACATTCACTTGTGTTATATAAAACCCTAAATCCATAAATCCAACCGTAGATAGCCCTACCCTTGGATTATGGACTTTAGGAATGTATCCATGTCATTGACATGTTCAAGAATGAACTTGACATTGTAAAACTTCAGGCACAGCAAAGGTGTAACATATCCAAAAACGTTCGTTTACAAAATATTTATTCTATACACTTTTATATGACGCTTGGTTTACATTTCCTAATTCGATGTCATGTAAATCTCACTTGGTCATTCACAAGTGATAAACCCGATAGACTAAGTGTTAGTCGCAAATTACATGTCACTTTATAAACAGCGTTTGGTTAACTCTAAATACACATTCATCCCTGTGACTTGTAAACGATTGAAACTCTGCTGTCATGAAATAATGCATACATCAACAATGATTCTTATCCATCTCATAGGTTTCATGTTCAATTCATGATGCCTTGGGTTTTCATTTTGATGACTAGCAGCACTTAATAATGCATCTCATATGAACAACGTGATAGACTTCATGTTTCACGGTTCACTTGTGTTATATAAAACCCTAAATCCCTAAATCCAACCGTAGATGACCCTACCCTTGGATTATGGACTTCAGGACTTGTGCTATGATCCACGTGATTAAATTTCATGGAACTTGGCTAGCCCTCACACACTCAACGTTTGTGACAAGACTTTATCTGGTTTTATAAAACATTCACCACTGTAGTACTTACCATGAGACCTTTTAGCACTGTGAAACAATCTACACAGTGCAGTAAAACCTTCTAAAACTTTCTAGTGCTGTGGTGAACACTGTTTTCATATAACATTCTAAACTCTCAGTCTCACTGCAGTAGAAGACTGCTTTTAGTAAACCTGATGAAGTATTCAGCAATCTAACAGTGATGGAGTTTGAATTTTCTAATAGGGGAACATTTGGCAACTGTCTCCACTCAACATAAAACTTTCTAACACTGAAAGTAAGTTACAAGACAATCTACACTGTGCAGTAAAACCTTTTCGACAAAACTCTCTAGTGCTGTGGTGAACACTGTGTTCGCATCAGAACATTCTAAACTCATACATTCGTAATGTGTGAGGAAGTAAAACACTACAGGACTTCTTATTTCATGAACCCTATGAGACACAGTGCGGTACTGATAGACACTGCGGTACGGATGTAGGAACATTTTCCTATCTTTAGTCTTAATACAAGGCAAGTAGCGCTCGGAAGTGAAACATCTTCATACATTTTACTCCAGTAAGCATCTTTCATAAAACCTGCGATATACATTGCAGTGAAGAATGTTTTCCAGTCGTTATGTGACTAAGCATGAGGTTTGAAGAGCTTGCATACCAAATAAGAGAGAAGTGTTTCATGTTCGTATTTGGTACGTGAGTGATCTCCCTTTCATTCCGTTCATCATTTCGTCTACGTGATAGAGACAATTCTTAAAAGAACTCATGCGTCATTCTCATCAACCTAGGTTGTCAACGTTTTTAACACTCAGTGCAATGTAGATGTTTTAAAGTAGCCTTCGACAGATGGCTAAATGTCACCCTGGCGGTTAGAGCACTACGTCGAGACGATAAGGCGACCACTTGCAAACATGACGCAGAGAGATTTAACAAGGATTACAATTGCCGAATATCCCATGCGGTACTCTTCGCTGCGGATTCCATCACCACCCAAAAGGGACGCCCGTCGATAGGAAGTATTACACCGAACATCTCTTTACCATGCACACTTTGAGTGTAGGCAAGACGTGAGAATGACTTGATAGCAAGCCAATTCTGTTAGCAGAGAATGGATAAAGTGATTTGATAGCATACCCTCTGATATCGGAGGGTGGAAAATCAGCCAAGATTTCACCTATTAGCAGAGGCATAAAACTTAGAGTGATTTGATAGCAAAGTATCTGTTAGCAGAGGATGGATAAAGTAACACCACCCCTGATAGCAGAGGGAATAAGAGGCCTGATAGCAGGAGCCACAGGTTGTAGAGGGGTTTGATAGGAAATGTCCTGAGACACCAACCTTTAGTGCAATGGAGATTTTATAAAGTAACCTGTGGCAGATGGCTAAAGTACTCTGACCTGGCGAGAGAAAGCATAAATTTCATCCTCTTATTTTCACTATCATTACATTGCAGCATGGAAAAATCCTCTATCCAACTTCGATCCAAATGATGATTCATAGCATACTCATCTAGACCCATTAGTCTTTCAACTAAAGCCCCAGCTTCAATATTTTCATTTACATTTGTAGCACTTTCTATACCTTTCAACGAACTTTGCCACAAACCATGAAGTTGGGAAACGAATGCAACTTTTCATCTTCAAATAATTTCAAATGATGATGGGTGTCAAGAATGGACACTCAGTTGAATATGCTTGATATGACTTGTACACCTTTACAAGTGTTGATGACTCAGTGAAATCTAACTTCGGTTTTATAACTCTTGTTCATTCATATATTTTGTCAGTAGCGAAATATACTTTATCTTTCATTTCAATGACTGGTAAGACTTGATAATTTGTCTCATATGTACATTATGACCAACGTGATAGACTTCATGTTTCATCTAACGGCTAACATTCACTTGTGTTATATAAAACCCTAAATCCCTAAATCTGATCGCAGAGAACCCTATCCTTCAAATGATGAACTTTAGAACTTGTGATGTGTGGTATGACTAATGTGATGGACTTAGGAATGTCATGGAACTTATTGCCAACCCTAGATTCTCTCACACACTCAACGTTTGTGACAAGACTTTACCTGGTTTTATAAAACATTCAACACTGCAGTACTCACTATAAAACCTTTTAACACTGTGAAACAAAACAATCTACACAGTGCAGTAAAACCTTCCAAAACTTTCTAGTGCTGTCCAGATGGATGTACATTGACAACATTGACTGCAGAAACATTTTGCTCATACTGCTCTCATAAAACTGTTTTCAACGTTCGCTAAGTCTCTACTTTCACACAATCATGTCAATGTTTTTAACTTCTTACAAAACTTATTTCAACGTTTGCGTTTAGACTTTTATAAAAATCATTTCACTTGACATCTACTCTTATAAAATCATTTAAACTGATGACAACAGTTTATACTTTTATAAAACACATTGAAACTCATGACAACACTTAAACCTTTCTGCTCTACCAAAAATTATTTAAACGGATAACTATACGTTTAGAATTTATGACAGTCAACGTTGCGTTTCACAAACATCATCTGTCACTGGATGTTCTTGCACTACACAACTGATTTTTACTTTTCAATACTGAACTTTTATTCCATACACTGAATGAGTCTTTCATGTTGACTCTATCATGCCTGTTAGTTTTCTCCATCCTTTATTTGATTTTATAGAACATTCCTACCCTGTTGAAGTGTGGATGACATAGCGATTCCTATCAACAACGTTTCATGATAAGAGATTGCTTGCTACAGAAGAGAGAAGCATGTGTTGCATGTGGTGGTCCCCCGTTTGATCATCCCTCCGTGAGACAGAACTTAAAAGAACGGATTCTCCACTCAGTGCAATAGAGATAGATTACCTTCGACAGATGGTAACCCTGACGGTCACATTGAGACACAAAAATTAGAAACCTTTGACTTGAGAAACCTTAGACTTAGTCAGTCCCTTCTTTTGGAACACGTCATACCTTGACTCGATAACAAGTCAGATGTTTGAGTTAGGACTCACTCGGTGCAATGGAGAATTTATAAGGAAACCTGTGACAGATACCTAAGTGTCGCCCTGACGTTCAAAGCGCTACGTAGAGGAATAGAAGCCACAACGACCGTTGGAAAGTCGGATTAAGGAAGTTTCAACCCCATGCGGCACTTATCACTGCGGGTCTCACCGCCGTCTCGAAAGATCGCCCATCGACAGGACATTATTATACCGAAGTTCTCCTTGCCATGCACCTTTTGAGTGGTTTGGAAATGGCCTGATAGCATAGCCACCGACACTTACCAAAAGCAAATGTGAAGAACTATCTCAACTTTCTTCCTTTTATTGGATGTTTCCTACGATGTGAATGGTCGAGATCCCTCGTCCCATCAGAAGACTTGCTTCTATGACATTGCAGATGCCTTGGTTGAAGTCAGGAGGGTCGGAACCCCGGAAAACCTCCAAAAATAAAAAATTTAATTTTTTCGGCAGTTTTGCACTACTTATAAAACGTTTATAAGTAGTCTATGACTTGACCCGAATCATGACTTTTCAAACAAACGTTGAACGAAGTCCATCCGATTCCTACAAGCAGAGAACCACGCCTTTAAAGTTTAGGCCCACTACGATGGCCTGATCTCCAGGCCATCTTCTGGCTCTCCACTCACTCTGACACCTTATGTGAGTGCGGCAATCAAAAAATCTGCTTTGTTTTCCTACGGAAATCCGGTTTTTGGAGTCATCTGATGAGAGAGAGAGAGAGAGGCGAATGACCCTTTCTCTTCTCACCACATGCATCTAGTGTCCCATCACATGTTGCAGTCAAAGATCAGTGGTAACGGTGGACAAAAAACATCCACTTCTGCACGACATGACACAAAACATGCTCCATCCTGGACAAAATCCCTTCTCTGCTTGTAGTCTCCCCTCTCTCCCGGAGAGGTCAGGTCAAGGTCACTCCTCCTGCCTCTGCTTGTAGTCTCAACCCCGGAGAAGTCAGGTCAAGGTCACTCCCGCCTCTGCTTGTAGTCTCATCGCAATACACTCAGTAATACATCACGCCTTCACATTTTTCCATTTTTAGCACTACTTATAAAACCAGCAGTAGTCACATCACGTATTTCATGACGCGGAACGGTAACCTAAGGTCACGCGAGGTCATCACCTAAGGTCACGCAAGGTCACGGGGCTGAGTCAGCATGATGACTCATCGCCCCTCATTTTGCGCTTCCGTCTGGGATGTAACTACTACTGATTTTTATGCAGGCCTAAAATAGGCCTATATGCTCATGTTGCATAGGCATAACAACCCGAGTAATATCATCGCTGTCAGTTTAACAAATACTTACCACGTACTTGGCATAAAAGTCCTAAACATTTAAGAAATAATTAAGAAATATTTATCAAACCTAGTACATTTCCTAAACTTTTACTAAATGTTTAGCAAACTTTCCAAACTTCCACAAAATATTTGGCAAATTTTCTGAACTTTTACGAAATGTTTAGTAAATATTTTGTAAATTTTCCACACTTTTACAAAATATTTAGCAAATTATTTCTAGCTTATATAATATGTTTAGTAAATAATAAGCAAATTATATCCTACTTCATACGCGATTACGAAACATTTGCAAATTTGAATTCATGAAAAATATCTTCTTGTATGAAATGTTTTACATTTATCAAACAGAAAACGAAAACAATCATAATTCGGCAAAAAGATAGCTAGTAAAACGCTCTGCTCGAATTATTCATGCTCAAAGTCGTTCAAAATCCGTACGGCATATAAAACTGCATGAGTAGAAAAAAATGACTGATCTTACTAAAATTATGCTTTGTACGATAACATTCATAGAGATTACAAAAACTGAGCCCTGCTCCCCAAAGTAAACAGCAGAAGGAATGGATATTCTTCAAAAATACAATTTTTCATACGTATTTGGAAAATGAACAGAGTTTTACCACCATATAGGATGACGTTTATATAGTAGCACACATCGAACGATCCGATACAAATAATTTTTATGAATATCACTTTTATCAACATAAAGGAAATTTCTCTATCCGGATTTGATCATTCTTCATTTGAAAATCCTTCCAACCAGAAAGCATGCCCACAGCCCGAATACGCATTTCACTTCATCTGAAACACTGTCATTTCGAGTCAAACACCGTCGCGCCGTTATCAGTTACATTTTTAAGAATAGAGGTGATATCACGAAAAATTTACTGTTCAACGGAGAAACAGTCACTACCAAATGAAGTTTGAAGCGATGATACGAGGTCACTGAAAAAAACATCTTCGCGGTTGGACCACAAGACGGTTGTCCGAATCTGATGATCGCTAGGACGTTGCGAGTATGAGAGATTTATGGATAAAGAATAATCCCAGTAGTTTTTGGGGTTAATTAGCTCACAAGACAAGACGGAAAAGCAGCCGAATGTAGGTCAGGTATTGAGTCATCGATGGACAGATAAGACGAGTCTGCACAGCCTCAGCAATCAACACCTGTAAAAAAGAAGACAAATCTTGTGCTGATGTGCAGAGCAGAATTATCATACTTAACGGATCTTAGTTAACATGCTATGGGTAGGCCTACTCAAAGTTTAGAAGATAAATCATTTATAGTAATTTTAGGTGTTACAGTAAAGACTATTAAGAAAACTGCTTTTGGATCATTTCATCTCTGACAATGTGGGAAGCGATATTCTTAGGAATTTTGATAGCAAATGAAGATATTCAAGAGTGGTTGAATTGTGATCATTAGCAATTTGCCAATTTTTTTTCTAATCAATACTTTTAGTATTTATCAATAATTTTATTTTGATATTCAAGTACCGGTAACTGTTTTTACAAAAAATGCAATCTGCAAATTAAAACAGAGCCTTACCGAGATGTAGCCTATTACCGACTGCTTGTCAACCGTTCATGCGATGAAGATATTCAGGAATGCTTGAATTTTTATTATAGTATATAATACCGCACATGTAATTTTATTTTGATATTTATTTTATTTTAAACAATTTGTAATTTGTAATTTAGCGAACACACGAGCAAACTGATCAAAGTTGACTTGCTGATGGGCATGGTATGGAACTTAGAAACTTCAATAAATGCTTCAATTTGAGAAGCAAAATGTGTGTCGATAGAACTGCTTAGGCTCCCTTAATAATGAAAATATATGTCATGTGTAGGCCTAATATTTTTGACCTGTTCGTCAGTATTGACTGATGTTGCTATTGTAGCTACAGTGTACATGTAGTGAATGTGAAAGATGATGAAAAATGAGTAGAAGAAGAAAAGGGGAACGAGTGAGTGAGTGAGAAAGAGAGAGAGAGAGAGAGAGTAGTGATGAAGTCACCTGAATATTTATTTTATACACACCATTTCATCAAATATAAATAGGCATATATAAAATACTCGAAATAATAGTAGACATGGACATTGCAGGCCCACATGTTTCATATGTCGATATCCATGGAAATGACATAATGAACTCTCTTTAAGATTTGAAAGAAATTGGTGGTGCCATCATAGAAAAATATCAACAGTTTCCTGACAATTATTCCATTTTTCAATCATTTAATTGAATTTGATGGCAAAAAAATCAGCCAGTTATCAACGACGCAAAACTGTGATATACAGACTTTATTATTGGGTATTTCCTGTGACGTTGCATTTCTATTTTATTGAGAGATGATTGTAATCAGAGTTTATGAGAGCTGATGATCATCCTTGTGATATACATGAGTTCAAAAAATTGTACGGGTGAAGCTACCGCACATTGAAATCACCATGCAATTAAAACCGCCTTTTATGACAGTTACTCATAAGCGGATCCTGCCTATTGCAAGATTTTTTCTTTCATCAAACTTAGTAAATGCAAAAAAATCATTTGTTTGGAAAACCAAAAACAATGATAATTTGGATAACCTAGGCATTTGATAAACGTTTTCTAAATTTCGCAAAATTCGTTAATATCGACTTACATACAAAATGTAGCAAATATTTGTTAGGCATTTGCTACACATTTCTTAAATTTGTTAAATTTCCAAAACGTTTGTTAAACTATTCAAATCTTATAAATTTTCCTAGTAAATATCAAATATTTGGTAAAGTTGATAAGTTTTTTTTCTCGGGAAGGTATTCAAAGGAGCCCATGACATGTGAAGTATGTTTTCTGACAAAAATTTGAGTTCCAGAATTCACATCTGCAGTCAGAGTTTCGCTAATGACAATATTGAGCGAGAAAAACGCGAATGGCATGTTAATGCTGTAGGCCTACATGTTATTCTATACCTTCACCCTCCATTTGTGAGAGAAAATGGACTTTATGTGGCAACTCCCTTGCTACTAAGTAGTTTAGGGAAGCCTAGGCCACCCAGGTCCTACTAAATACGCCTATGCTTCCTCGTCATGCAAAAGCTAATTTAGTAAATAATTATATCGACAATGCGAGAAATAGATGCTCGAGCAAAAGAAACGAAGAGGCAGCTATGGAAAGTCAAGAAGAGGCTGGATAAAAATGGTTTCCGAAATGTGAACCTCAATACTAAAAAGGTGAAAAGGCATTCGGAAACCATTGAAAAAGAGAAAGTTTTCTACTCGATGAAATTCATCAATGACGGCTGCACGAAGAGAATCAATAAAATCATCAAGAACTATGATTTGCCGATAAAATTAGGAAGTCAACCTGCCTCTAGTCTCAAACAATGTCTCAGTCGAAAGGAAAAGAGGAAACATGACAATTGCGAAGTCTGTGATCGTTTGGGGTGTAGTTTTGCTTGTTCTGATAAACATTTATTAGCCTATATCGGTTTACTTGCAAGTTGTGTCATGGCAGCTAAACAGGTCAGACGTCAAGACCTTTCAATTTCCGATATAATGAACACAAGCACAGCCTATCAAATAACAGCATGGATAGCGGCTGTTAGGCTGGATCCATAGAAATTGATAACAATAAAACCTCTAGAATGGAAGTAAAGCTTCATGCAATACACAATAGTGGCACAAAAATCGCACGCATTTTCACTTAGATACACTTGTCAACGACTGTATCATTGGGTTAGAATCAGTCACATGTGCAATTATAAGCTTTTCATTGGTTCTTCATGCCCCAACTTAGTTCCCCCGGATGTGCCGTGACCTTGAGTCAATTTCCATTCTAGTCAACTTCAGATAAACAATCTATTTCGATGGCTGGATAATAGAAATTGACAACAATAAAACCTCTAGAATGGAAATTAGGCTTCATGCAATGCACAATAACGGCACATAAATCGCACGCATTTTCACTTAGATGCACCTGCCAACGTCTGCATCATTGGGTTAGAATCAGTCACATGAGTAAATCGAAGCTTTTAATTGGTTCTTCATGCCCGAACTTAGTTCCCTCGGATGTGCCGCGACCTTGAGTCAATTTCCATTCTAGCGAACTTCAGATAAACAGTTTATTTCTATGGGCTGGATATAGCAGAGCACGCAAGACAGTACCATCATGGACATGAGTGGCCGTATTCTCAACGCGTGCTAAATAGTCTGCACTAAATAGTTCAAGATCATGTTAGTTTTATCATGGACTTAATTTCGTATTCTGAACGCCTTGTTAGATGCTTTCTAGACTGTCACTTGACTGTCACACATTTGCGCGCACGCTTCTTGATTGATTAACTGCCGTAGACAGGAATTCCCTAACTACCAATAGTTTATTCGATAACTTGTGCCAAATTGTCATTGATGATTCAGTAAACGATCAAACGAGCGATACACAACTACACGTACAAGATGAAATTTACAAAGGATGACGAGAAAACATTAATAGAATTTTATGAAAAGAACCAAAAGGATACTGAAGGAAGTAAGAATGCGGGTGCGAATGCAAAGAAAAGAGATACATGGGAAGAATGTGCCAAACTAATAAATTCAAGAAACCCACAGAACAAAAAAACCGCTGCCGATTGCAGAAAGAAGTGGCAAAATATGAAATCTAGTGCAAAAGAATGAAAAAAAATTTGAATTAAATTCACAAAGTGATGTGTATCAAGATTGTATTCGCTATCACACAAATACAGCTCGATTTGTGTGGTCAGGATTCCCTTTACAAGAACCGTACATACATAATTATTAACAACGGCAGCAAATAACGATTTCTGTGACGTCTTATATCATATTGCAAGTAAATTGTTTTTGTTCATCACCCAGTCATTCAATACATGAATGTTATCGCTTAATTAATGCGAGAATTATAAAGAGAGTTACAAATGATCACTATCTATCACCATCAATGTAGCAATAGTTAGGTTTTAGACAGCTCAGTAGCTGTCTTAAATTTTTCATCTAAATAGCATGCTAAATAGTCATCATGCATCTTTCAGAATTCCATTTAGTCAGATATCCTGCTAAATGGTTCAATCTGAATAGTCATGACTATTTAGACTGGATTCAGAATACGAAGTTTGACTAAATAGACAGATAGTGAACTATTTAGCATTTAGCAAGCGTTGAGAATACGGCCACCGGCGATCACAGACTTCCAGCTAGAGATTATTGACAGATGCAAATCACCGATAGAGACGAGACTGTCAGAAGCCAATCATATTGAAGACAAAGACAAGCACTCAGTCGAAAACATGAAATAAACAGACGTTGGACGTGCCCTCACTCCTGACAAACCTTGACAATGCGAGTCAGCTCGCGAAAGCTCGGACTTGTAAATATTTTATAGCAAATAGACTGTACAAATTTTTAGCAGCTAATCTTTTCTTGGGGAGACGACACAAACGGAAATGTGATTCACTATGAAATATAGATTGATTATTTTGTGCTAAGTTAAATTTCTGCTTCGTTTAATTCACAGTGCCTTATTTCCTATGTCACAATAAGAAGAGATTTTTGCTTCCTTCTTTGTAAACAGATGCATGAATATCTATTTACTGCTGCTTTAAAGCATTCCTCCATTCAGAGATACAGAACTTGGCTTCTTCTCGTCTCTTCTTTTGGAATGTCGTTCGGATGTGACTGTATAACTATTACCTGGCGAGAAATATTATTTGAACAATTCCTACTTGAGGATGATGAAACTTTGAAATTTTATCGTATCATAGCATTAAGATTGTCAGGGTATGCTTGACATGCCCTCTCTACAGTGAAAGGTATACTGATTTCAATGATGACGTCATCAAAGACATCTGACATAGGCGGATGTTTTCTGTCAAGTTTAGTGGTTATTTTAGCTATTTTTGATGATGTAGAGATTGCAGTTTAGACTATACTGCAAAAGAAGAAGTTGAGAATCGCAGCAACTCAACGCACCAATGATTATTATATGATAATTAACACTTTGACTGCTGTGATTATCAATTTCTGATCTGCATTTCATCATTCACTTGAATGTTTTGTCTTAAAATGCATCTGTCTTAGAATTCTGTCCTTAAATGATTAATCTTCCATGAATGACGTGCAACTTATTGTACTTCAACAATTGAAGGCGAGTTGGCAGTACACATAACAATGTTTGTGACAGAAGAATGGTCTTGCTGCTTGTTACGTAACAGGAAACTTAACGATAAAAGATGACCTCTGTCCATTGACAAGAATGAAGGTGCGGCGCACTTGTTAAGTATTTGAATTGTTTAAAACAATGGGCAGTCATTCAAGATGGTCAATAATTCTTCGATAAGGGCACGCCTTCAAGGATATTGCGAACAGAGTTTATAGGTACAAGAATTTCAATTCAAACAATTGCAAATATTCAAATATCGATATCAGCAATCAATCAAATGCAAACATTCGATGTCAGCAATCAAGCGATTTGCAACTATTCAAATAATTGCGATTCTTAATAATTCGACAAAAAATTGATAATTTTTGAGCGATTGATTTGTTAATATTGTACTCAAAGTTTTCATCAAATATTCCGACAATTATCAAGACAATAATAGATTGTTGATCCATATTTAAATAACTTTTGATGTCACTTCCACTTATTGGGTGACTATTTTACATTTCCATAAATATGAAAGTTGTGTTGATTATGGTGATTTTTCATTGTCATTGAGTGGATGTCTATTTGTGTCATGGTTGTTTTTTTTGGTGTGATGGGAAATATTCCATGTCAGTAAGTGTGAAATTATGGCTTTTGAATGTATCAGTTGATTTCTTCCGAGATGCACTGTCTGAATCTGGCACTAGCAGTATGACGTGCATTTTCTCAACAGAACGCCGTCTAAAGATGGCTAGGCTACTATATGACAAAGAACATAGTCACACTTTTTGCTAGCGTTTTGGGCAAGGACAACACTGTCAAAGATAGAAGAATTCAGGACCTCATCAATTAGTTCGATGAGGGGCATGAGACGGTAACACAAAAGGACGATTCCTTTAGACCTCGTTCAAGTTGCTGCGACGATAATATCCAGGATATTAAGTAAGGATGACAATCGATTATTCTGTGAATGACATTTATCTTCTAAATATTTTTTATCCAGTTATAAAGAATTATTTGATTAATTAATCGTCCTTTCATTGCACGTTTGAAAGATAGATGTCAATCAAGAA
Organism: Prostheceraeus crozeri; assembly: GCA_907163375.1. Classification (NCBI taxonomy): domain Eukaryota; kingdom Metazoa; phylum Platyhelminthes; order Polycladida; family Euryleptidae; genus Prostheceraeus; species Prostheceraeus crozeri. The sequence continues at coordinate 386,386 of CAJQUW010004118.1, read as the reverse complement.
TGTCACCGTCTTACACCTTCATCGAATTCCTTGTTGGAATTTTGAATTTTTTAAATTTGGGCGTCCCTGCCTAAGACGCTAATAAAAAGTATGGTCAGTCTTTGTCGCACAGTAGCCTAGCCATCATTACACGATGTTCTGATGAGAAAATGCTCGTCATGCTACTAATGCGTGAATTCCATATTGAAACAGTCAACTGATGCCTTAAAAAGCCATAAATTCACACTCACTGACACGAAACATTTACCATTACCATAAAAACAACCGCAACACAGAATTAATATCCACAGTAATAATAATGATAGGCTATATCATTATAATTTAACACAACTTTCATATCTATGCAACTGTCATATAATTGCACATAATTCAATATTTTGTATGTTATTATAACATGTGCTATCATAGTATTGTTTATTATATAATATAATATAATACATATTAATATCATTATAATATATATTAATTATATATATTATTGTTGTACATCTTATATCACATACACTGTAAATCGCTGGATACGAAAATTACATACAAACACATACCAAGTTTACATACAATTTGAAACCAACATTTGATACGAGATTCTGGTTTATACGAATGGCCATTTACTTTCGTATGTGATTGGTATGTAAACGATACGAACTATGCTAACTGTGATGGCTGTTTTACGTTGAAATACGAATTCTTGGTATGTTTTATATACGAGACCCGATGCAAATTGGTATGTGTTTCGTATGTCTTTCGTATGAATAGCTTTATGTCATATGGCAAAAAATATGTTATACTACATACTACTTACAAATAACTTTTTTCCAGTAATACCAGCCGTGAATATTTCTTTGTGAAAGTTTGGTATTTAACTAGATTAGATTTATTGTGGAATTAAAGCCGCATGTCATCTTTGCAACTTGTCTTATAGCATTCACAAGACTCATAATTAGGTCATTTCCTTGAACTAAATTGATAAACATCATTTCAATATAACGATAACTTTTCAGCAACCATGTTGACTTATATATCTCAAACATAACTATTTTTGCATTTAATGAATTATTATGTGTTTTTACTTCGGATTGATAATATGCCTTATTTCAAAATTACATGATACATAATTGTTGATGGTTGAATACTTATTGATTATTCATGAAATGCCTTAGACTTACGCGTATTAAAATCGAATTCAGCATTTAAGGTATCACTCTTGAATGTCATTATCTAACTACTTACAGAACAGTAGTAACATTAATGTGATCTTTATTGACAAAAGTCCTTAAATCAACATACTTTGGACATGATTGATGCTTTCTTTTAACATTGTGCTGGTATGGCTTTAGTATGTAAAGCATACCACACTTGAAATAACATGCGAAAAGCATACAAATATATACCAAGATCATACAGAAATATACCAAAAAAATATTTTGGTATGCATCCTTCGTATGTGATTGGTATTGAGCGATTTACAGTGTACATGTATGCAGACAAATTCTCAATTATTGATCCATTTCTTGGTACTGACAGGTTTTCAGAAAGTAGTAGGCGCTTTGGCTTCGTCTTATCACTTCATTCGTGGCTTTCGATCAATACTTCAATTTTTAGTTAATAAAGTGTTATGAATTATGACCAAAGCATTTTCACTGTAATACAGACTGTGTTTATTTACTAATTAAACATTGATAACTAATAGCCACGAAATATGGACGTGATACTTACAAGTATTGATACAGAAGCATGTATGTATTACCTCAAGAATCCATTACATTTGTAAAATGCTGACCTTAATACTCGAGTCAGGCTTATTTTAGTCAATTATTTTAGCTTGTTTCTGAATTTATCTCAAAAATTTTCGAAGGGCCACCCCTACGGGATGTCCTTGAATGGAAGTGACATCAGAAGTAATTTAAATATGGATCAACAATTTAATAGTCTTGATAGCTGTTAGAATATTTGATGAAAACGATTGATACAATCTTAACAAATAAATCGCTTAAGAATGCGCAATTTTTGGGGCAGTTTGTCCTAAATCAATGTCAATATCCGCAGTGGAAATTGAAAAAACAGGGTTAGGACCGGTTAATCTTTTCGCAGCCGGTTGACCGATTACCGGTTAAGATCGGTTAAATGAGGATTCCCGGTATTTATTTTGTTGTCAAGAATTGTCGACAAATGCAGACCTTGTCAATTTGGGTTTTGACCGAATTCCTCCACTTGCAGGGCTTTGATTTGATTTCATGACTAAATTACTTCTCTTTTAGATGATAATTCAATTGATGCCGTTGTCGCAACACTGCAGTCTCTGTGCTGCGATTATAGAGTAATGCCTTGTTTGTATTCATCAAATAAATGTAAATTGTGATGATCTGTAAATGTTTCGAATTCAATATGATTTCTAGAATCCTTGACAACAAATGACGCTTTTACTTGTCGGCACATAAAATGGTAGCAGAGCGTCTAAAAGATCCGTAATCTAGTCAACTAAGCTCATGAAACATAATTCCTAAGACATTCTAAAGCTATAAAGCGCTCAAAGACTAAAATCTGACACGAATAGAGAATTCTGTAAAATATGCCTGTAACTATACTTATTCCCCAATCGAAGTACAAACGACTTTTGAAGCAGCTACAGCTAAAGCTTGACAATGCTAGCAATAAAAACGAAGAAGCTTTGAGCTTGTTAGGTAAAGAGACATCGCAGAAGTACGTGAAATGTAGTGAAGAAATTGCGAATTTGAAGGCATTGCTGAATGAAGTTAAGAACCAGTATGAGAGTTACATCGAGTTGTCCGACAAAATCATCGAAGATCTCAGCGATGATCCAAAGTCCACTGTATATGAAGACGAGTCATCACGCGAGACCGTGAATGTAGAGTTGTTATCTCAAAAAATTAACGACACTGTAAAATTGTTGAAGTGTCGTTATGGAAAGCGATTTGACGCAGAGCCGTAGCGATAAAGAAGAAAGCGATAGACTTGTTGAAAAACATGAAGAAAATATTGAGAGGCGGCACAGAGAGAATTTAGAAGCTGAAGCGAAGCGGCATGACGATTTGATTAATTTGCAAATGAAAATCATTGAACTTAATGAACAACAAAGAAGTAGGGAAAAAGAAAAACTCGATATTTCAAAATCGTTCGTAAAGCTTCATCCGATAAAGGCACTTGAATTTGACGGTGAAATCACGGAGTATCCAGCATTTATTTCAAATTGGTATGCTACCGTTGATTGCCAAAATCTAACAGACGGAGTGAAATTACGATATCTTCAAGATGCGTTAGGGCCTATACCGATACGAGCGATGTCAATGCCAAAATCAGATCACGAGTATAGACTTGCACTATCATTGCTAGAGAAAAGGTACGGCAACCAAACTGTTCTAAAACGTGCCTACCTAAAGAAGATAGAGAACTTACCGAGCATTAGCGAGTCAGATGAAATTTTGAAACTTCGAAATTTTGCCGACGAACTGGATATATGCTGTCATGCTTTATCTGAATATGGCATTGACTCAGATTCACAGGATCTGATTCTTCTAAATACTCTTGGCAAACTGCCCAAAGATTTGAGATATCAGTTCACTAAATTTGTCGGCGGTAGTCAGAAAATGAAGCTGTCATCCTTGAGAAACTTGTTGGAAGAGCACCTGACGATTTTTGAGGAGATTAACATTAATCGCACAGAAATTGATAGCCTATCCGAATATGAGCAAACTGTTTTCGGAAATGATAAAAGAAACTCGCGCCCACAGTATTCAAATATTAAGCACGCGAATTATCGAAATTTCCACCAATTGCAGACAACTGACAGAGGAAATCGCATTCGATATTCGGAGAAACAGGTGTCGCCTTTTTCGGCTTGTAAATTCTGCAAGGAAATGAGTCACTGGAATGAGGACTGTCCTAGATTTTTAAATCGGGAATCTCGAATTGATGCGCTAGGCCAATGTTGTCTTAAATGTTTCCTGACGAATCATTGAACATATGAATGCCGAAAGCGATTATACTGCCCACATTGTAAGTCCAAAAATTCTCATAATCGAAGTCTTTGCCCTCAGAAATTTTCAAATGCTGATCGATGTAATAACATTGAAAGTAATGTCAGGCCTACTTCACAGACAGCCGTTGAGCCAGTTGACCGACAGGAAAAGTCCTTCTACACAAATGATGACAAATCAAGCGATGAAGACAAAACGAGTACTTTAGCTAAAACAAAGTATGTTATCTTCGCAACAGCTGTTGCGTTCGTTAAATCAACCGACAAACCGTTCCGTGTACGCAAATGCAGAATGGCGTTTGACACTTTGAGCAGCAGCTCCTACATAACCGAAGCCTTCGCGAAGGAGTTGAAGCTGAAACGAAGTTCAACAGAACAAGTGGCTGTGCATACGTTCGCTAATCCAGGCCCTACTAACATATCATGTCATCAATCTGCGATAGCAATCGAAGCTATATCAGGAGAAAACATACGAGTAGAAGTCAGCATTGTCAAAAATATGCATGCCAATGTTGTGCGAATGCCCATTGACTCCAACTACTTGGAAAGCAAAATGAAGAGTTACTTTCTGGCCGATCCCCGACCAGAATGTCCTGAGGAAAATCCAATAGACATTTTGATAGGAAACGATTTTTATGATTGTATAATTCAGCCCGAGCGAGTAGAATTAGTGCCACAACAAATCTGGTTAAAGAAGTCCTTATTGGGATGGATCATTACCGGACGAGGTGTTTGTACAACGTCCCAAATCTCACATTTTGCCGCAGAAAGCGGAACTATGTCAATGTACACTAAGACCTCAGCACATGGACTACAATCAAACCCCTTGACATTCGAAAGCGAAGTTCCGATAAATGACAAGTTGGACATTATGTCAAACTATTGCGAAAAGAATGATTATTCGAAGTTATGGTCGTTAGATTCCATCGGAATTACTGACTGCCCAGAACAATCTGATGACGAAGTAGCCGTTCGAAAGTTTGAAGACACTGTTAAATTCCGTGATAACCGATATCAAATCCGCTTTCCATGTAAAGATGAATTGCCCAACTTACCCACTAATGAAAGTGTGGCTCTGGGCCGATTACGATCAATGTGCAAAAGGTATGGAAACGGACCAGTAATGAAGAAGGTGGATGACATCATTCAAAAGCAAGAAAGTGATGGAATTATTGAGAAAATCAATGCTGATAAAGAAACATGTGGTGTTGTTCATTACCTTCCCCACCAAGTCGTGATGAAAGTCGTGATGTTCGACTACAAAAGTGCGACTAGTATTCGATGCGTCCGCGAAAACTAAAAGCAATTTGTCATTGAAAGACTGCCTTCTGCGAGGACCAGTAATATTGCAAAAAATCCCTGGGATTTTAACGCAGATTCGCTGTCACAAAATTCTGACGGTATCTGATATTCAAGCAGCATTTTTGCAAGTCGGTATTCAAGAGATCGACAGAGATTGCACTAGGTTCTTCTGGTTAAAAGATATCAGTGCTTCTATGAACTATGAAAATCTTCAAGTTTATCGATTTTCCAGAGTTCTATTCGGGATCATATCTTCTCCCTTTCTTTTGGCACAAACCATCCATCACCATCTTTCTCAGACACAGTCGGAATCTTCGAAACAAATTAGTGAGAATCTATACGTTGACAATGTCTTTGCTGGATTTGATACTGAACAAGAAGCTAAAAGGTTTTACCGAGATGCAAAAGAGATATTTCAGGCAGCAAATATGAACCTGAGAGAATGGTCTTCGAACTCAAGCCTTCTAATATAGATAAGATGAAGGATGAAGATAAGGCCAGTGGTGACACTGTCAATATACTAGGACTCCAATGGAATACTTCTGATGATACGATGTCTTTGCGAAACAAAAAACGAAATAAGAGTAGTTTATAGTGTGACATCCGGCGCGACGCTTCGCTTCGCTTTGCTTCGCTTCGCTTGCGCCGGATGTCACACTTTTGCGGGTTTTTTCAAAAAAATCAAAATTTCAAAAAATTTCAAAAATTTAGGTAGGCTTCAAATTTCACGTGGCTGAAGGCCGAAGGGCGAAAATTTAAGCGTTTTTAAAAATACCCAATTTTTCAAATTTTTCAAAATCTCAAAATTTGAGAATTACAATCGGGCGAAGCCCTAGAACCTTCGGTTCGATTTTCACCCTCGCTTAAATCATGACCGTTCCAGGACACCGAAAAAATCATAAAAGTTGAGAATCTCAAATTTGTGATTATGACATTTTTCATTGCTTAAATCATGACCGTTCCAGGTCATGTAAAACCGGACACCGAAAATCATAAAAGTTGAGAATTTCAAATTCATGAATTTTATCCATTTTTCAGGTTTTTAAAATATATCATGTGACTTGCGAACCGAAGGTTCAGGGCTTCGCCCGTTAAAAATATTTCTTTAAAAATGGAAGAAACAAAAGTGGAAGAAACCGCAAGAATATATCCTTCGTTATCATATGAACGTAGTTCTACTTTAATGGACATTGAAAAGATTAACATTGAAAAAATGAACAAAGAAAAACACAAAGATAGAGTTAGGTATATGAAAGATAAGGAATCTCAATTATTATTAAGATTAGAGCATTATAAAAAGTTAAGAAAGAGATGGTCTAATGCTTTAACAATTGTCATTTCATCTGGCGTTCTTACAATTCCAGTAGTTGCTACTGCTTTAACTCGATACAAAATGAAAACACATTTCCATCTTTGAAATATTTTATTCACATCACAGACAAGTACTATGTACAAGTAGCATGGTTTACAATGAATAAAATATATGTTACTAAAATGTATTATGCCATGATACAATTGTTTCTGTATGAGTAAAATAAGCTAAGGCTCATAGAACTATAAAACCAATGAGGACAAGTAGCATGGTTTACAATGAATAAAATATATGTTACTAAAATGTATTATGCCATGATACAATTGTTTCTGTATGAGTAAAATAAGGTAAGGCTCATAGAACTATAAAACCAATGAGGACAAGTAGCATGGTTTACAACGAATAAAATATGTTGACTAGAAAATGTATTATGCCATGATACAATTGTTTCTGTATGAGTAAAATAAGGTAAGGCTCATAGTACTATTATCTATTGGGAGTAGCTTACCGTTTCAATTGATTGAGTTTAAAATTTGATCAAGGGTTGGGCGCTGTCTTCCATGGCGAAGATACGAGTCAATAATAGCGAAGTTCCTTTTGAAAAATGATATAGATTCCGTCGAGGTCTTAATAAACGGAAATCGTAAATATAGTTTATAAAATTTTCTTAAAAAGATGCTATAGCCTCTCGAATAACCTAATTGTTTGCAAACATGGCCACTTCCCCGGATTACAGTCAAAGCTCTTCCTTTTAACAACGATAACTTCACAGTATTGTTCACCGAAATGTCTTCTTCTCTTCTTAAATGTGCTAAATAATTAGTTAGCTCTGATGCCAAGATGTCTCTTTGAATTTCTTCTTCAAAATTATAGTTTTAACTGTTATTGATGGCGTTATCTTGCAATGTGTCTTCAAATCGATTTATCACTAAAAATTCTCTGAATGTTTTTGATGCGTGGATGTCTTCTTCTTCCCTTGGTTTAAGATATTTCTCCTGAAATTCTGTTAGCATCTCAATACACTTTTCCCGTTGATCTTCGTTCACAATAGTGTCTGAAATTTTTCTTTTCAAATCGGCAAAGGCGATGCTTGAACGTGCCATTTTCGTTAAAACGTATTGAATTAATTATGATAAAAATGAAATTGTTGAAAGTCGCTGATGAAATTGACCAAAATAGATAAAGGACACAGATGATTCGTAAGCAGTTACAGTCTCGTAGAACGCTCGCAGAATGAATGCACGCAGTAATACGTGGAATAATGGCAGCAGCCGTTCAAGTGAAAAGTTATGAGTTATGCGGGTCACAAAGAATTCTCTCATACTGAATAGCTTAAACTGGTAGCAGCTGTTCATGTTGAGAAATTTGGTAACAGATGTTGCTAATGTCTTAATACAGATAAAACAATCAATATTCTCTTAACAAGAGTTCATAAGAATAAAATGGAACAATGTAACGTTTTAATTTAGATTAAATTAAATCATTTCAAAATCGAATAAGTAGCAAGGAAAGTCATCATTGTGGAACAGTTTTAAATCAATACCCCCTCCCTTCTGTCTAAGTAGTAAGGAAAGACATCATTAGAGAACAGTTTTAAATCAATACCCCCTCCCTTCTGACTAAGTAGCAAGGAAAGTCATCATTGTGGAACAGTTTTTAAATCAATACCCCCTCCCTTCTGACTAAGTAGTAAGGAAAGACATCATTAGAGAACAGTTTTAAATCAATACCCCCCCTCTGACTTCTAGGGGTCCCTTAAGAAATTTTTTTATTATAAAATGAGCAACATAAATGAGTTTTTGAAATTATATGGAACACAAACGACAACGAATTTCGACCTAAAGAAAATCGCTAATCGATTAGGAATAAAGAATTTTCATGTTCTAATGAGAAACGAATTACAATTCCTAAAAAATAGACCAACAGGAACCTTCAGTTCCCGGAACAAAGTTCCATCAATAACTGTAAATTTCATAACGAATCTTCACACTTCAGACCAAAACGGCGTACATTGGTCAGCAGGTATCTTTAGTAAAAACGGAGATAATTATTATTTTGACTCATACGGGCTTCCACCTACGAATGAAGTAAGAGAAATACTTGGCAATGGAATTTATAATACATTTCAAATTCAAAAACCGGGAACAACTTATTGTGGACAATTATGTCTTTATGTTTTATTTAAATTACAGGAAGGAGTACCATTTCTAGATATTATGTTAGAGTTAAACAATCTATAACTCAAGCGAAGCTAGCTAAAGCGCCACCTAGAGGTTAAAGCTCTGTTTTCTGTAATTCATTTTGATAAAAACGGCCTCTGATATCCTCATTATATAAATCTTTAATTTCATAAGTAAACGGATAAGTTTGATTTATTTTGCAAACTTCAAATATTTCTTTAGTCCAATAACCAACAAAGCCTTTTTCAAATTTATTCTTATATTTAAATATTCTAACTCTATCTCCAATTTTAAATTTCGGCTTAAGTTTCTGCAAATTCGGATTACTCTCATTCAAATTATTATTCTCGAATATTTTCTTTCGTACTAGATCAGGGGCGTCAGAAGCATTCTTTGGAGTTTCTTCAATACCAGAATGAACTTTATTATTGTACTCATCTACAATTCCTGGTAATATTTTTAACCATTTCTGATTTCTTTGCTCAGTAAATTTCTTGAATAATTTATTTTTTAACGTCCGATTGAATCTTTCTATCACTACGGCCTTCCCAGCGTTTTCAGTTGAATAAACAATTTCAAATAGTGGCTGAACGTTTCGGTTATAAAATTCCGATCCTTTATCAACAAACAATTTTTTTGGCTTTCTCTTACTTTCTTTAAAGATTTCTTCAAACGCATATTTAACTGAAAGACCACTTTTATTTTTTAAAGGCTTTACCCAAGCGTATCGTGTATATAAATCTATAACGGTCAATGCGTATTTGTAGTCCCTTTCATTCGGCATATGAATAAGATCAGCACTCCAAATATCATCTTTATTAAATACTTTTACTTTTAATAAATATTTAGGCTTTCTATATTCTTTATGAATTTCGGACGCGTAGGTTCGAGCGTTGCTCTCAGAGTTATTAGTTCGAGCGTTGCTCTCAGGGTTATTAGTTCGAGCGTTGCTCTCAGGGTTATTAGTTTCATTTAAACCCTGACCGAATAATATTTTAGCTTGTAAAGCTTTCTTAACAAACATTCTTTCAATTTTTTCTCTAAATGTAGGATTTTGAATACTATCTAATTCTTGAATCATCTTCTTATCAGCTGCATGTCGAGAACTTAGATCATGATTTCGATAAGCTAAATCATGCCTGTAAGCTGCGGCATCTACTCTATTTATTGGTTCTTCACCTGGTTTCGGATTATTATTCTCATCTAGTCTTATATCTAATCGAGTTCCTGGACCAGTATATGAATGACCAGGAAGATGTTTTTCTTTCGAATATTTACTACAAATAAATCCAGGAAAGTTTTCTAATGTTTTTTGTATATCACCACCGTAGGTAGTAGCCAAACTTTGTTTGTCGTCGTTACCTTCATAAATTTTACAATTTGAGTTTTTATTTTTGTTTAATAGATAATTCAATAAATCTAAATTAGAAATTTTTAATTTAATTAAATTTTCGGAATTTTTAGAATTCATTTCAAAAGATAAAAAAAATTAAAAAGATAAAATAAAATAAAATAAATGTTTTACCGAAAAGAAACAAAGGTTCTGAGGTTATTACCTTATCATACTAGGACTTAGATATATTCCAGAACCATCTTTAGTTTCTTTAATTTCAATTAAATCATCAACATTGTGGAGAATATTTTTAAGAACTCGTTTTCCTTCATCAACTAATTTTAATTTACTAATAAAATTATCTACTATTCCTTCTCCCCTAGCAACTTTCTCTAACTCTCTGTTATGACGTTTTTGTTCTTCTAATGCTGCCTTCTCTGATTTATTTTTATTTACTGCTTGGACAATACCAGCTGTCCCACCTGCAACACTTCCTGCTGCAGCTATGCCTCCTATTATTAGTGGAATTAATGGGAGAATCCCGCCATTCTTTTCTTCCTGTAATTGAATATTCTCTATCATTGGTTTACTTATGTAATACTTTTTTTTATTAATAGTAATAGTTTTAGGGGTATTTTTAGGGGTAATTTTAATTCAACAGTTTTATTATTAATATTACTTTTCGCTTGCGACATTTTTAATAAAAAAATTTTAAGTTATCAAAAATTTAAATCTATTCTAGTTATGAAAAAATTTCAAGTTACCAAAAAATTTTAAGTTACCAAAAAATTTTAATCTATTCTAGTTATTAAAAAATTTCAAGTTACTAAAAAATTTTAAGTTACCAAAAAAATTTTAATCTATTCTAGTTATGAAAAATTTTAAGTTAAGAATTTTTAATCTATTCTAGTTATGAAAAAATTTTAATTAACTTATCAGAGCGAAGCTCCTCTGGCTTTAGCCTATCCTTACCATCTTTCCATTAAGAATTTCAATAGAATATTTTACATCTTCTAGCAATAAACCATAAGCCATCAATGAAGTTGTGGAATCTTTCTTTTCAATATTAATTGTTACATCACAACCATTTTTAATAATATCTTCAGATTGTGCACTTAAATCGAAACAGAAAATTGGATATAAATGTCTCCAATCTCCAGGAGTTAATTGTGGTTCAACTCCAAATTCTATACAAAGATTTCGATAACAGTCATATCCTTCCATAAATTGATTATTGGTATCATCGAATCTTAATGGATCAATTGGATATCGGGTTTGATTTAATGAAACTTGTAAACTTCGAATTGTATTAATATGAAAAATATTGTTGTTCTTATCAAAACTTGGAGAATTATTTCTTTGAAATGTTAGTAATAAATATCTTGGAGTATTCGCAGTTCTAGTAAAATGCCAGTTAAATCTTTGTTCGGAAAAAGTTACTGAACTAGCAGTACGCTTTAGAAAATTTACTGGAATTGGTTTGTTAGTATTTAATCTTTTTGCAATAGCTGTTTCAACCTCTAAACTAGGAGTAATATGCTTAATCCACCATTCAAGTCTATCAATTTTTAAATATGCTTTTTTCCCAGTCTTACCAAAAAATATTAATTCATTATTTGCTGTACGATGAATTATTAATTTAAATTTTAATTGATATGATATTTTATCATAATCTAAATATCCGAATAATGGAGACAATGACCAATTTACTGTCTGTTTACTTTTTTTGTTAAATTCACGTCTTTCTTTATATGCATCATTATTTGTTTTATTTAAATGTTTTGCAATATTTTCTACATCTTTCGCAATTCCTGCTGCATCTGTTCCAGCGTGAGTTAAATCATCAACAATTATACCATCATTAGTATCAGGAAACCAACCTTCGATTTCATACTTTTTATTATTTTCACCAATTGTTACAAATCTAAGCATTGTATCAATTACACCTGGAGAATCACTTATTGTTTCTATATTTTGAGTTGCAACATCTAAACGCATTTGTGTAAATAATCTTGGAAAGAAATTATTCTCTAGTGCAATATTATCGGTTTCTGGTAATGGTGTTGTAAAATTGGCATCACTATACAAAGAATATTCACAGTGTAAAAATGAATCAGGTAGATATAAGTAACTCTGCTGATTATCAACTTCAAAAATTAAATCTCCTCCAGTATTTACTCTACTGGAAGATCCGGGATTCATAGCAATTCTTATATAGTTATTCTTTTTTTGATTATAACTGACGAACGGAGGATCGTCTAATCTAAATTTATTTTCGATAAGCGAAGACATTTTTATAAAAAATAATTTGACTTTTTGTTTTTCTCCCAGACAGAAAAAATTTTACTAAAAAAATTTTACTAAAAAAATTTTACTAAAAAATATATTTTAGAATTTTGCTAGACCATTACCTCTTATTTCTTCAATTGTTTTTTTATTATTTTTATTTTCATTATGTTTACTATCACCATCAACAGCTATGTTAGCAATTTTGTTTTTTGTTTCCTCTGAAAGTTTTTTTAAATTTTTTAGCTCTTCAGAATCATTCCTAAGTTTACGAATAGCTTCTAGTTGTTTTAATTCGTTTTGAGACTTGACAGCATTTGATATTGCACTAGCTGTACTACCTATAGCAGCTGCTCCTTTTGCAGCAGATGTAGTCAAATCTTTATTATTTTTAATTAAGTTAACGATACTTCCAATACCAGAAAAGATGCCAGCCCCTTCTTTTTGGACGGCACCTGCGGTGCCTAGGAACTTTTGTGTTCCGACAGTTTCTACACTATCATAATGGTACACAGGTTTCTGAGATGGTTCATGAGCAATTTTATTATTTGATGCAAAATGTTTAAGATTGTGTTTATAAATTATAGGCATTTTTTAGGATTAAATTTGACTTTTGGGAAAAATATCTACGTTCGGCTAAAGCCTCGAGGAGCTTCGCTCCGATAGGTTAGAAACCCAAGACTTCGTCGATCAAGATTTACGTTTGTGAATGGACAACAACTTCGAGATAACTTTATTAATTGACTGTTGCACTTTATCTATTGCGTCAAGCAGCGTGTGATGTACTTTAATTTCTTTTCTATTAACTTGCATTTTCTGCTGATTAATCTTCAATGCCGTTTTAAGAGCATTTAACTTAATTTTAAGAACATCTAATTGTCTTTTAACAGAATCTAACTGTTCTTTATTTTCTTTAGAGTTTTCTTGTAAATTTTTCTTTAATTCATTTTCTAAATTGATTTTCAGATTTTTCATTTTATCAACTTTTTCATTAAGTGAGTTTACTTCATTTATTATTCTATTCATCTTTTTCATTTGTTGAGTAATTTTAGAACTCAATTCATCAACACTTTTTTGGAATGTAGTTTGTAACTGCTTTAAATTTTTTTTAATTCTTTCAGGTAGTTTTTCTATTTCATCTTCTAATTGTTCTTTTAACATTTTTATCTGATGTTTATTTTTAATTACAGCAGATTTTAAATTTAAAGAAAGTAATATTAAAATTTTTGATTGTTCAGAAATCTTTTTAAAAAGTTTTGCTATATCTGCTTCTAGCTCTCTATCCTTTTTATCAAGTTTTAATAATTTTTCGTTTAATGATTTGTCATTAAGTTTAAGCAACTTTAATTCGTTCATCAGTGGAACCAAAACATCGTTTATATATTTTTCCTTTAAGTCATTGATTTGTGTATCAACATATTGTTTATTTGTTAACTCTGTATTTTGTTGCGGAAGAATAGAAAGATGCAATGGACCAGATAAAACGTCTCCAGTTTTCATGATATAATTTTCTATCTCTATTTCTAATTCACGATTATTCGGGATATATGCACCTCCACCAACATTTGGTAACATCATTTTTAAAACAATAAAAAAAAATAAAATTTTTTCTAATAAAAATAAAAAGTAAAACTTTTTCTAATAAAAATAAAAAAAATAAAATTTTTTCTAATAAAAATAAAAAAAATAAAATTTTTTCTAATAAAAATAAAAAAAATAAAATTTTTTCTAATAAAAAGAAAAAAATGGAAAATCCAAATTTAAAAAAATTATATTCGCCCGCATCATCCTGTTCTTCTTATTCGACGAGATCAACGGGATTTGAAAATAAATGTTTTGATAATAATAATAATAATAATAATCCATGTATAGATGTTAATATGTTATTTCAATTACAAGCCGAAATATTTAGAGAACAGACTAAAGGTTTACCTTCTATAGAAACTAATTATTGTATTTTTCCAGGTGCTCCATTTATTAAATTTATGGAGATTGTAAGTAAATATAATGATGTAGCTTATGTTGAATTAAATAAAGAAAATATGGTTATAATAGGTCATAATAATGTTTATGGATTTATTAGAGCAGTGTTACCAATTAGTAATACTGATTGGATAGAAACTAAAATTATAAATTATATCAATATTAAAGAATTAGTTAAAAAATTAAAATCTTTTTCGAAAGAAAAAATTAGATTATTTGTTGACGATCAAAATCAATATAACATTCACATAGAGAGTAAAAAACATAATGAAGAATTATTATGTCAAGTTTATTATAGAGACACAATTTATAAACAAGAAACATTAGAAATGCCCCAAAGATATGATGATGATACGTATATAGGATTATATTCCAACTTAAATATTAATTTATTAAAATCTTATATAAATGGTTTAGCTCAACAAGAGAAAATTTATATGTGGACTACACCTTATACTATTAACAATGACCATAATCATAATCATAATCATAATAAACGAACCGAAGGTTCTAGGGCTTTGCCCGATCTTAAAGAATCTTATGATAATAATGATGATTCTGTAACATCTGAAAAAGGTGTAAATGGTAAAAAAGATTATAAAAATATTAGTAATTATAAAAATTTATCTAAATTTCATTTTCTTACAATTGAAAATAATAATGATGGCATAGTTGAAGATACTGTTAGACAACTATGTGTCGGGTCTACAAAATTTAAATTAGGATTTACATCTAATCAATTTAAAATTTTATCATCTTTAATAAAAACTAAAAGTGATTCAGATTATGGTGGTGTTATTAAATTTTCCAAAACAGATCAAAGACCAATATTTTTCTCTATTATATTATTATCAGATAAAAAATGTAATTTAGAATTAGATATTCCAATAAGAGAATGGTATCCTATCATGGAAGGCCATCCTATACCAAAAAGTGTAATTTATGATGATGAAGAAACAATTTATGATGATGATGAAGAATCAATTTATGATGATGATGAAGAATCAATCGTTAGTGAAAAAAAATTTAAATTATCTTTTGATAAAACATTATATGATGAAACTTAATATGATAAAACTTAATAGAAAATACCAAAATATTCGATAAATATATTTTCATATGTAATAAAATTTTTAGATGTAATAAGTTTTTAGATGTTATAAGTTTTTAGATGTAATAAATTTTTAGATGTAATAAGTTTTTAGATGTAATAAAAAAATTATTATTCCCACGTGTCATCATCATCACTTAAATTACTCTCACAGATGATTGTTTGAAATATTTCAGCTTGAATATCTTCTCCGTTATAAGGTAACATAATTTCATTTTCATCAGGTGCTTGACGTTTAAGAATATTTATTTGACCAGAAAATTTTTTTTCTTCAGTATTATTATTTTTATCAGGAATACTAATTCCAGTTTCTAAAGATCTTTTCCATGGTTTATTAACTGTAGTCGATAATGTTTTCCCCGAATATAATTTTAGAAAATCTTCTACTTTTACTTTATTTTGTGAATAACCTTTGAATGTTTTCTTTTCACTAAGTCTCCCTTGCTCATCTACAGTAATACAGTATTTTACTTTAGGTGCAATAAACATTGCAAAAATAATTCCACCATTTCCATAATCATTTTTCCCTTGACACAATTCTCCTCCAACATATCCAGCAGCGTCTAATTTATTAAAGAGCTCATTGGAAATATATATTGAATCAGTATCTGTATAATGAATGTATTTTTCTTTGAAACCATTAATTTCTAAAATAAAGTTATTCATGATTCTTCTAGAGTGAGAAAGAATGAAAGAACCTAAGTGTGATGGCATGAATGACGTCTTCCCATCTTTTACAATATTAGTTTTGAGAAATTCATCATCTTCCATTTCTACTTTCGCTAAATATTGTTCATCATTTAATTTTTCATAATCTTTTACTTCTTGAGTGAAATTTTTTCTCAATGTATTCTCATTCCATAAATGATATTTAGTGGTTATATCTTTTTGCACAGTTTTGCCATATAGCGAATTCATCAATAATTTAATTAACTCATCACCTACAGTATTTCCTTCTGTTTTATATCTTTTTCTCAAATTAAAAAGTTTTTCAATATAATATCGAAATGGTGAAACTTGATAATTTTTTTCATAAATTATACCATCAGTAATATGTAAGATTTTTCCCCCACATCTAACAATTTCTTGCATGTCAACAGAAGTTAATACATCATAACATATACCATTTCTAAACCTGATTACTTTTACATGAGAATTATTATTTTGACTTTTAACTTTATCTTTTATAGGAACTGGTTGGAAAAACATATCATTCGGATATTGAAACACAACAGAGAATATTCCAGTTTTAGGTCTAAATGTTTGATTATTAAATTTATATACTATTTCCCGCTCTTCTTCTTGACGAAATTTTCTAGCTGATTCAGCTTTAGGGTATTCTGAATTTTCATCATACATAGCTGATGGATATAAAGATGTTGCATCAAAAGCCATTAGAAATTCATTTTTTTGTTCAAGTAGTTGATTTGAAATTTTCTTACAAATTTCAGTTTTATCTCCTAAATCTCGATACTGTTTCATTAAATCTATTAAATTATTTCCAGGGGACAAAGCCCCACCAGCGTAGCGACCAAGGGACAAAGTCCCCCCAGCGCAGCGACCAGGTAAATACTGTTTTAATATTGGTAACAAGATGCTACAAAATGGCGATATGTATTTTCTTATATTTGCTGAAACTCTTCCACCTTTAACAGATTTTCTAATATAATTTCTAGCCCATAAATCTATATGTGAATGAATATTTATATTGTCATTTTGTACGCTTTTCATCCAACCGTTAAATGTTAAAGCAGAGGATGTCAAATTAGTAGTTATATCTTCACCAACTAAATCCTGCATAACATTATTATATTTGTAGATACAAAAAGCTAAAGAAAGAATATCGTTAACTAAATATGGTCTCCATTCATTTTCTTTTTCTTTATAATTTTCATGTGTTATGTCTCCAATTTCATAATTTAATTTACACACATTCGTAGGAATTTTAAAATTCTCACACCACTTAGAAAGACTTGTTTTTACATGTTGATAACTACATTTCATTATAATAGTTTGAAGTGCTAATTTACCTGAAAGTGAATCTTTTTTCATATTGTTTTTAAATCTAAGAGATTTTTGAATATATCTACTAACACATTCAGTTGTATAAGGATTTTGTAATGAAGCAGTCAATATTCCTCTTGAAGTTTTAAGAGGCGGTTTAGATAATTTAAAATTAGCTTTTATCGGAAAATAGGAATCAAAACCTGATGAATTGTGAGCTATTAAAGTTACTCTCGAATAATTAAATTTTCCAAGAGTTTTAAAAAATTGATGGATCGGACATACGTCCTCTGGGTTTCCCCCGATCGAACATTCATCATCCTCAGTTCTCGTAAATATTTTCACACAATTTTGAAGTTTATTAAATTCTAATTCAGTTAAATTATTATACTCATTAATTTGTTTTTTAAGTTTTTTAATTTCATCTTCATCTTTTGATCGTTTAATTTTAATCATATCACTTAACAAACGTGTTTCTAATTCTTTCAATCTTTGTTTCGGTAAGCAACATATAAATTTATTAAAATTAATAGCTCCTACAGCGTAAGGAATAGGATGAGCTGTTGAACAGTTAGGATCAGGAAAAGTTTCGAGATCCCAAATATATGTTGAAGCATAGTCAATTTTTTTCTTTGTTATGATTTTATATGGACGCGTTGTTAGATTTTCATCAGTAACTGTTTTATATATGGGTTTGAAATTATTTTCAATTTCTCTAATAGCTTTTAATTTATGAGATTTATTAATTAAACAATAGTGACCAATTGTTGAACCTGCGTGAAAATAATTGTAATAAACATAATTATGAAACGTTTCAATTCCTCTAGGATTTAAATGACGATTGGCAGGACTATAATATTGAACACATTCTCCAAAATATTTATTGAATTGAGAAAATTTGCAGTTTGACATTACTCCTGTTCTAGATGTGGCTTTCTCTTTATATAAAAAATTATTAAACATTTCTTTCATCATTTCTCCTTGTTCTTCATTAAAACCTCGTAAAACATTATAACATTTAATAAAACAAAAATCTTCAGAAGGAATATAACAATATTCACCGAAATATTCTTTGATTCTATATTTCATATTAATCCCTGCCCCTCTATGCGATCTTTGTACTAACTTCATTCCAAAATCTTCATATTTAATATTACCTGTAAAAATCCATTCGTTAGCATCGGATTTCTCATCCAGATTCGAAAACCATGTTTCAAATGATTTTTTATTATAGAAGGTTACGTAAAAATTTTGAATTATATTTTCCTGATCTTTAACAACTTTTCCAAGTAAATTAATAATTTTACCATTTGCTAAAAGTTTCCGCATATCATTTACTACATTAATAAAAGATACATTTTCATATTTAATTTCATTTGGATTAAATAAATTACATAAATCATCACCAAGTTCATCCTTAATTCTATCATCAAAAAAGATATCACTAATAGGAGTTTCTAATATTTCTTTTGTTCCACGTTTCTGTTTTTTAGTATTACGTCTAATACTACGCCTAGTACGTTTCTGTTTTTTAATACGTTTACTACGTTTACTATGTTTAATTTGCGCATCAAACTCAGCAGTTTGTTTCTTGATTAATTCATCAATCCTAGACGTTTGTCCGAGAGACATTTCACGATTCATATTTTTTAAAAGAAAAAATGAATTTTTACATAGAACCTCGGTTCCGTTTTTACATATACACAGGAATATGTAATTGATGTAATGTTTCTAATTCATGTGTTGTTAAATGTTCTTTCTTAACCAACCACCATAAATTATTATACGCCAAAAATACTCGGAAACTTCTTAAACAAAGTGGAAAGTCTTTTGTTTTAACACACGGTTTAATACCATGTTTTGTTTTATAATCTGTAACGAGCGCAACGTACTTATGATGATAATAAAATCTAACTTCTTTCTTCGAATTTACAGGATTTGTAGGATGACGATAATCTTTTAAAACTGGTACATGCTCTATCTTATAATCATTCAACATATTTTTTTTTTATTTTTATTAACAAAAAAATTTATAAGAAAAAATTATTCGGTCACTCCGTTCGGTCACTCCGTTCGATCACTCCTCGAAAATATTTTCTATAACTCTATCATGAATTTTTTTATCAATATTAATTGTAATGAAGCCATAATCTTTTGACCAAGCATTATTACACGATTGTTTAAATTCATCTTTATTTCTTACACATAAATCTCTTAACAAATCACTTAAGTTTCTTGCATTTATTTCAAATAGTATAAATATATTTGCATTCTTTCTAATAACACTTCCGTCTAATGAATACATACTTTGTGTTAAATAAAATACACTACAGTTATTATGTCTACCTCTTGTGAAATAATTTCTCTGAACTGACTGATTTCTATCATTAACACAATCATCAAAAATTACACAATGTTTCATTGTTTTATCTAGTTTACTAGGATCTTGCATATTACCACTATCATCTATTAATTGTATCTTTATATGGTTATTTTTATTAGATTCTACTAACTGATTATTTTTTGCTGCTTCTTCACACCACGAACTTATTTCTTCTTCATATTCAGATTTTTCATATTCTTTGAATAATGAAGCAATTGCTGTTTTTTTAAGATTATTTTCAAATCCATATTTTAAAAATTGATAGACGGGTTGTTCTGCCGTTGTTGTATAAATTATAAGATTGTTATAATCCAAAAAATTTGGAGTCGTTAAAATTTTAAATAATAGATACGTTTTTCCGCAACCTGATCTTCCACAAATAACTGACAAAACTTTATTAGATAAATTTGGATGATGATTAAATTTAAGTTTTTTTTAATTTAATGGTAGCACTTCACTCATTTTTTAATAAAAAAATTTATTTTTATTTTTTTATTTTTTGTTTCTAAAGAAGAAGAAGAAAATTAAACTTCTCTAGCTTCGCGTAGGAGTTTATACCTCTCGAACGGGAGTTTATACCTCTCGAACGGGAGTTTATACCTCCCGAACGGGAGTTTATACCTCCCGAACCAAAAGATCTATCATAATCTCTTCACCTCCAAAATTTATTTCTTGTCCTTTCTCATCAGTGATTCTAATGCCAATGTTGTTAATAGTTTTTCTTGTAATAGGAAAATATATTAATGTTTGTGGAATTACATTTAATCTATAACCAATGGGTACAGTAAAAGCTGGAAAACTGAATATTAAATTTGATAATTTACCATTTATATATCCTCCTTCAATAATGTCACAATGTACAACAATTGAATTTATTTCAGTTATTTTTGGAATCTTCTCACCTAAATGATAACCTTGACTATAGGTTTGTTTATTAAATCCTAATAGCTTTGACAATGATCTATCATGATTAAAATCAACTTGATGATTTTCGTCTAAAGTAAGAGAAAATTTATTAACTGCCGGTTCAACTGCAAAATGTAATTGTTTCTTATCTTTAAATGATATACCTAAATGTCTCTTAATTTCATTTGATATTGTTTCAACTTCGTAAGAACCAGGAAGAAAAGTTAGTATTTTCCATGTTTTACCTTTATCAGTAGAATATCTAAATTGATCATTCGCATCTTTGATAACGTTTTGTATAGTGTTAAATGTAGAGAAACTAGTCAATGCAATTTGATAATTTTTATTTTGTTCCAAATGTAGAATGGGTTCTAAATTACAAGTGTGTGATGAAGTAGTTGTTATAATTTTTAACGTCGTACTAAATTTTGATGAACCCAAAATCTCTGTTAGATTTTCTAAATGATTATTAATTTTGTCTAAATCTGCTGAACACATTTTTTAGTTAAATTTTTGAATAAATATTATAGATAAAAATCGTAGATAAAAATCATAGATAAAAATCATAGATAAAAATCATAGATAAAAATCATAAATAAAAAGCATAGATAAAAATCATAGATAAAAATTAGAAACAACATATTTCAGCTACACTTTTATAATCCTCTTCATTTAGTATCTTCTTTTCTAACAGTCTTTTCAATATAGCATGAATTTCATTGAAACTAGAATTATGTCCTTCTTTTATTGCAGATATTAAAATATTTAATCTATTTAGTAATTCTTGTGGATCATCTGGTAAAAATACAGTTGTTTCAGTTTTCTGTTTTTCAGATAAACCTTTCCCTACTTTAACTCCCGTTGATAATAAATTTTCTAATTGTTTATAACGTCTAAGAGATTTTACTGCACCAACTCTGTCTAACATAGCTTTATATTTTATGAGATCTTCTACAGCATAATTATTTAAATCTGCTCCTCTTAAAAGATTAACAAAATTTCTATCTAAATTAAAAGGAGATTTATCTGGTGAAAAAATTAAACCTCGAAAAGGTTGTGGAAATATTTCTTTTTGTCCGAGATAAAATCTAGGTATTGTTTTTCCATCTATAAATGAGATAGAATGTTCAAATTGCATAGATTTTGGTAATTTCTTATTAATGTTTGATTCTAGTAATCCATAGTCATCTAATATAGTTTTGTGCTCTGGATCTGTTATATCAATTTGTTTATCATTATTTGTAAGTTCCTTTTCAAGAGTTTTAAATGGTTTCATAGTTTTTTCAAAATCAGTTTTTACTTGCTCGGTTTGCTGCATTTTTTCAAACATATCAGATTGAATACCAGCTTTTATCATTCTATGTTGAAGATGATTTTCTTTCATAATATTTCTTTGTTTTATTAACTCTTCTAATTGTTTTATTCTTTTAAAATTATCAGCTCTAATTTTATCCATTTTTAAAATATAATATTTGAATTTTGTGGTAACATTGGAATACAACAAAAACATTTTACTGAACAAATTATTTTTTTATTGCTTTGTTGTTTGACATCCTTTCGTTTAAAGTTTTCTCTTTTTAAGTTTTGTTTAATAAAGTTTTGTTCAATAAAGTTTTGCTTAAATTTTCGCTTAAAGTTTTTAGCTCTTCTAAAAAAAATTTGTCATTTTCTTCATTAGAAATTTTAGCATCACTAGAAATTTTGCCATCCTTTTTATTTTTATCATCAACTTTTTCTGTCTGTGATTGAAATAATATTTGATTTACTTCATTAGCTATTTGATCAAATTTTTCAATCTCATCTAACGTAATAACATTATCATCACATACTCTTTGAAAGTAGTAATGTAGTTTATCATAGACTTCTTTAATATGTAAATGCTTAGTTTTTAATGATTTTCGTTTCTTAGTTATTAAAGATTTATCTAACATTGTAACAAGTGAAGTTGCAAAAACACCCGTACCTGTTAAAGCTGTAGCAACTACTGGAATTACTAAAACACCTGAAGATATAACAATTGTCAAAGCACCTAAACTTATTGTTAAGAATATGCCAATTCCTTGTGTTACATTCTTAACTTTAGTCCATCTCTTTCTTAATTTTTTATAATGCTCTAATCTTAATAATAATTGAGATTCCTTATCTTTCATATACCTAACTCTATCTTTGTGTTTTTCTTTGTTCATTTTTTCAATGTTAATCTTTTCAATGTCCATTAAAGTAGAACTACGTTCATATGATAACGAAGGATATATTCTTGCGGTTTCTTCCACTTTTGTTTCATCCACTTTTGTTTCTTCCATTTTTAAAGAAATATTTTTAACGGGCGAAGCCCTGAACCTTCGGTTCGCAAGTCACATGATATATTTTAAAAACCTGAAAAATGGATAAAATTCATGAATTTGAAATTCTCAACTTTTATGATTTTCGTTGTCCGGTTTTACATGACCTGGAACGGTCATGATTTAAGCAATGAAAAATGTCATAATCACAAATTTGAGATTCTCAACTTTTATGATTTTTTCGGTGTCCTGGAACGGTCATGATTTAAGCGAGGGTGAAAATCGAACCGAAGGTTCTAGGGCTTCGCCCGATTGTAATTCTCAAATTTTGAGATTTTGAAAAATTTGAAAAATTGGGTATTTTTAAAAACGCTTAAATTTTCGCCCTTCGGCCTTCAGCCACGTGAAATTTGAAGCCTACCTAAATTTTTGAAATTTTTTGAAATTTTGATTTTTTTGAAAAAACCCGCAAAAGTGTGACATCCGGCGCAAGCGAAGCGAAGCAAAGCGAAGCGAAGCGTCGCGCCGGATGTCACACTATAAACTACTAATAAGGGCACAGTACAATTTACCAGGAGTAACGTCCTGAAGACATTTTCTCAAGCGTTTGACCCTAACGGTTGCTATAATCCTGTTTTGATACAATTCAAAATTCTGTTTTAGTCATTATGTATCAAGAGATATAATGATAACAAATAATTGATGACGAACAATTATTCAAGCTGTGGATTTCTTTATGTGCCGACCTTGAAATCATTTTCGAACACAAAATCAACAGACACATAGGTGTAGGCGGCAATCAAGAGATGCAGTTATGCTGTTTTACAGATGCGTCAGAAAATTCTTATGGTGCTGTTGTATATGTCCGATGCTTCGATGGCACTCAACATAGAACACATCTGATCATATCCAAGGCGAAGGTTATTCCAAAACCGTGTTTCAATTCCAAGAACAAGAAAAAGGGTTTGTCAATACCGAGACTGGAACTCCTGGCTATACTGATTGGAGTTCGAATCACGACCTTTATACGAAATGAAATTAAACAGCCGATTTCGTCGTGCATTCTGTGGTCTGATTCAATGATAGCACTTCAGTGGATAACATGCAAGAAAACACTGAACGTTTTTGTACGCAATCGAGTCGAAGAAATCAAGAGAAAAGCAAGCGAGTTTGATTTTCGATATATAAATACTCTGGAAAATCCTGCTGACAAACTGACTCGAAGAATTTGTTCACAAGTTCTGATCACAGACAACTGCTGGTGGCATGGTCCTACTTGGCTTTCGCGGAATTCTGAAAATTGGCCTAAGTGGAATTTGCAGCCATTTACTCCCTCGATGGAACATGAGTACGAAGAAGAACTTGTCAAAGAAAAATTGATGCTTTTTCATTCTACGGAGTCTCATCGATCGATTTCAATCTCACCCTACGGTGACGGAATGAATATTGTAAGATACTCAAAATTGTCGAAAGTGTTGAGGGTTTGCGTGCTCATTGAGAAAGCTATCGAATTTATGCAAGGTAAACGGCCAGCTATGACAATCTCTCCCTCAGATACAGAAAAAGTGCTAATGAAGTGGATCAAGTTAATTCAGTCATTAACTTATGCAGAACAATTGGAGTTATTGACGATCAATCGAGATAGCAAGCTAATTAGGCAACTTGGTCTGAAACTAACATACGATAGAGTTATTCGAAGCTTTGGAAGACTTGCGAATTCTGATTTGAGTTATGAGTCTAAGATGCCGATATTGATGCCGAAAGATCATTATTTGACCAAATTAATCATTCGAGATGTTTATGAAAGACATGATTTGCATCCAGGGGCAAGTCAAGTACTCTCCAAAGTGCGAGAAAAGTATTGGATTCCAAGTGGGCGACGAGCTATCAATTCTGTGCTAAAAGACTGTCGTGTGTGTAGGAAGCATTCTGGGTGCTCATTTAAACCTCCGAAGATGCCAGCTTGGCCTGCAGAGAGAGAGAGTAACAAGACATATTCCATTCATTTATTGTGGCGTGGACTATTTTGGACATATTCTTATTCGAGGTAATGATGGAAAACGGAAAGTTTGGGTGTGCTTATTCACATGTCTCATTACGAGAGCCATCCACTTGGAGGTTGTCGAGAATATGACAACTGAATCCTTTATCCAGGCTTTCAGACGCTTCGTCGCGCGATTTGGAACACAAGAGCTAATTTACTCAGATAACGCAAAGCAATTCAAATTGGCTAATCAGCTCCTGAAACATTGGAAAGGACCGGAATTTAATGAAGTCATAACAAGTTACATGATAGCGGAGAACATAACGTGGAAATTCATTCCAGAAAAGTCCCCATGGTTCGGTTGCTTTTATGAAAGATTAGTTGCGCTTGTAAAAAAGCCTCTGAGAAAAGTAATTGGTCGTGGATTCCCATCCCTAGTTGAGCTCCAAACAATCCTAGCGGAAGTGGAGGCATTAGTGAATTCCAGACCATTTGTTTATATCGGCTCTGACAGAAATAGTTCAAGACCAATCTGCCCAAACGACTTTCTGTCTATGAGTTTCTGCGTTGGAATGCCTATAATGAGTGATGACACCAATGACTTGATTTATGAGGGCTCTACTGAGGAAGCTTATGCAAATATTTGGGAAACAGGACAGAAACTTCTTGATCAATTTTGGATGTTATGGCAAGAAGAATATTTGAAAGGCTTGAGGGAGCGTTATCAAAGCAAGCTAAAAGGTTCAAGGTATTCTGAAATTGCACCAACTGTTGGTATGATAGTAACTATCAAAGACGATCATTTAAGAAGAAGTCAATGGAAATTGGGAAAAATCACAAATTTGATTAAGAGTAGAGACGGTGAAACAAGAGTTGCCGAAGTGAAATTGGCAAATGGTGTGATTGCTCGCACAGAAATCAGCTTACTATTCCCGCTCGAAATAGTGGAACATGCGGAACCACCTAACTCTGATACTCACTGACTAAACTCACAGGTACACAATGAAAGTAAACCGCGGGTGCGAGGAAGACAAGCAAAAAGTGCAGCAAACGAAAAACTACAGAACCTGTTCCAAAAGAACATGAGCAATGATAACATTGACAATGATTGCAATAATGGCTTAACTGACTAATATCGGTGACATTAACAGTGAGCAACGGTACATTGCTGTAATCTATAGAATTAGTGATAGCATTTTATAAAAAAGCACATTACGTATGTCATGTATTACATTATGTCACATTCAGTGACATCAATTTAACTTTCATAATGTGAATCAGTTGCGTTTCGGTGCAGAAGTGAGAAACTGCTGATATCTATTATTCATTCAATGAATTATTCTTCGTATACTTCGGTGATTTTATTGACATTTGATTGATACGTCTACGATGTGTGAAATCTTCTGAGTAACTCTGAGTAACGTTCATATGATCTTCTTCTACTCAAGCACTCACTCGATCGATCCGGACATCTGAAAGTGTGGAACTCTTTGTGTGTGTAATATTTGTACATAGGATTTTTGGCGGCGGGAGTGTCGCAACACTGCAGTCTCTGTGCTGCGATTATAGAGCAATGCCTTGTTTGTATTCATCAAATAAATGTAAATTGTGATGATCTGTAAATGTTTCGAATTCAATATGATTTCTAGAATCCTTGACAACAAATGACGCTTTTACTTGTCGGCACAGCCGTTGTGGTTGTTGCCTACGACTATTCAAAGGCCTTTTGTCGTAACCGATTTCAACCAGTTAAGAGAAAGTGCAACAGGTTAACCGAAAAGACTATCCGGTTCACCGATCCCAGCCCTGGAAAAAATGCTGGCGTAGCTGGGACATGCTGTGTTGAATTGATGTGAGCAGAATGGACAGAGTTGAATAATATACAACACATGTACGCAGCATCTGCAGTATCGTATGCCATTTTCCAAACTTAAGTTCATCCAATCATCTCACTCATCAAGCAGAGCCATCACTGAATTCAGGGTCATTGATGTTAGTTTGCTGGATATTATTCATTCAAAAATTACGGGCAATGACGGTAATTTTTGAGAGCTCATGATTTTCCACATTATAGTACATGAAGGCAAATTTGGCAATTTAAATAAGTAATTAAATTAAGTAATTATAGTAAATTAAATTGATTAATTCATACTACAAATTGAATAATTTCTCCTATTTCACAGGAATTTTGTGTCACTTTTCAACATCCATGCCGCGTTAACGGTGTAGGCAGCGAGCATCTGAATTGGGCCTGGCTTATGTAATACAAGTAATTCCAGCAATTATTTTTAGTACACACTTCAAAAATTTTGCCCTGTCAACGTCTTACAACGTGTGAAATAAGAATGCGTGTCATGAATTTCACTGTAGAGTCAACCGCTGGCGAGATATACTTGTACATGTACGTGAATGAAACTTGATCTATTTTAGAACATTTTACTTTGGCAAAAATAGTATCCTAGAGTTAAGACCTTAAAAATGCTTTTTTTCAAAATGTGCAAGCATATTTTATTTCAAAAATTTCTATGATAATTTGTAATATCGCAACGACATCAAAAAAGTAAAAAAAACATTTAATTACAAAAGCATTTCACCTCGACAGCGTATGCTTGAAGAATTCGATTACTGTGAAAAACGTAGAACTTTTGATTTCGTCAGATCTCAAATTTAGTTATCATTGTGCACGTATCAGCTAAACTGCTTATGTCAGAGCATATTGCATCCTAGAATCTTTTGTTTGCAATGACTCCCGTATCTTAGTGAAGGCCTATGTTGTCTTTGTTTGTCTTCTTTTGGAGTATGGAAGTATCATCTTTTCACCCTACCTTAAGCACGACATTTTACGTATTGAGCGTGTTCAAAGATGCTATACCCGCACCGTTTATAAAAGTTCAGGTATTAAGTATAACAACTAGTTTCACGGATTACAATTGTTAAAATTAAAGTCACTAGAATATAGGCGTATGTATTTTGTTAGACTTGTATTTCTTGTATAAACTGTACTATAATTATATCGACTTGTCGTTCAACTCTTTCTTCATCACTTACCTTTCATCTCACATTACTCGCGGTCAATCATGTGACAGCTGTCAAATTGTACCAGCCTTAAAAGTTAATTCAAATTATTGTAGTGGACTGTTTTCCTTCCGTGTCATCAAAATATGGAATTCATTGAACGATTCAAATGTGAAAGCTCCAACCTTCTTGAAATTCAAGAACAAACTCTAATCTGTTGATCTCAGTAAATTTTGCTCATACTGTGACCGTAGATATGTACTTTCGCATAAAATTATGTGACATGAATGCTATACTTGATGGCAAATACTTATTTACATGCCTTTGTTCCATGGTAAAGACTCTCATCAGAATGAAGATCAAGAAGAGAATTCCATTGATCCGTATGAATCCGTCTACATTGAGAGCATTTAAGTGTAAATTTTGTATAGATAATTATGCTACATTTATTTTTATATCAGATGGCAAGCATTTACGTTCTTTTGTTCCATTGTGAAGACTCCCACCCAGTGAAATTTGATAATGTCGTGATCACTCTGTAAATTTGTAAATATGCTCGCATACGTCACATGTATTTTGTATATGGTGGTAAACTCTGCTTACAGATATTTTGTATTATGTGTAATCAAAGCTTGCTTGTAACTGCCCTTGCGGCCATTGCTTTGCGTATTCTGCTTTACTTCAGAATAAAGATATATGACTTAATCTTTTCACTATACGAATGGCATGCCAAATATGCCCCGGGAATCATTGTGTTGTAATCCAATAGAGCGGATGGGACATATAGAAAATGTCAGCATTTTTTCCATTTGAAATTTTCTTTGCTAAAACTTTTTCGGCGTTCTTATCATCATAAAAACATCATAGCGACTTAATATAGATGCTTCAAATGATTTATATTCATAACCGTTTCATGACCATCTTAAATATTTTTGAACCTCGTGAATTACCATTACTCTAGCTTATCTGGAGCAGGCATGGCTTATTTCATATAACTCCATTTCGAAAATTATTGTTATTGTCTATAGAAGGAATGAATACAGACTGATTTAATTTATTTTTTGAGTTGCCGATACATTAATATTTTCAATTGACATCAAGTATTTTATGAACGTAGGATTTGACAAGACGACTTCAAACATGAGCAATATGAAATCACAGATATAATTATCAATAACTAAGGTTACTAACCAGAGCACTAATAAACTTTGGGATAATTTGTAGGATAGAAAGATAAGTTTTCGTTGACATCAAATAATAGCTTCAAAACTTGCCGGTAATTATTGTCATCAGCAGCAGAAACTCTGGGTAGACTGATGGTACATCAAAACCTATGCAAACAATTTCGGTGTGCATGCATCACCAATTCTGGCAATTCATGCTACCACAAAGAAGTCATGTTTTAAGCTAGAAGGATATCCTCAAGTTAACTTGTCAAGGATTTCGGGAATTCCTTTCATAGTAAGCCCCTTGCTGCCATTATTTTCGACATTTTAATCATGCACTTGCTATCAACACGGTCAGCTTGAAGGACGTTGATAACGTGAATGTGCTAACCCTTTATGCAGCCACTACAACTTCAGGGCAAGGCCACATGACGAGCTTTTGAGATGCGCTGAACCCCCGCTGTGAAAATGTTTGCATGTGCTTCAATCGGAGCGGCCACACAGCTCCAGCTGCGCTATAGCAGCTTGTCACAGTTAGCTTCGAGCTTTGGTAATTCCTCTCTCAATTATCACAGCTCAAAGCTAGAGCTATGGGATGATCTATATTTAGAACTAACGTAGTAAACCAACAATTCTGACGAGTGGCGAGTGGTAATCAAGCTGTTCGACTTACTATGTGGCCCCGTAACTCTCACAGCTCAAAGCTTGACAAAGCTATACGTCGCTGCTAGCTTTAAAGCGCGGCTCGTCATGTGGCCTTACCCTTATTCATATTTTGTCGCTTACTCGTTGCACTGCATCCTCGGTATGCACTGTTTTCAGGCAGCTACCTCTCATTTAGGCTGTCGCTTCTCCAGCCTACAAAATATAAATCAGAACAGAATGGTGAATGGCAACCTGTCTGCTGTGATTACAACTGACTCAGTAGCAGACATGCGGACTCAATATCAGCTGACAGTCCACTTACATATATTATTTGTCTTGTAAAATGAGACTTATAAGAATTATATTGAGCATTTTGAAGGATACATACAGTCGATTTCACTTGAAAATATATGAGATCATTATGCCATGCTTAAGATCAAAACTATTGGTGAAATATTATATGACTTGCACAGAAACAAATTGTTTTATCAACTAAAAATTATTGTGGCGCAACCATGGAAAGAGAAAAACATGAACATATTTCAGTCATTGTTTACCGCATGTCGTTGCGGTATACATGAAAACTTTAACTTTAAGAAAACTGCTAACATCAAAACTTTAAGCTTTCAAAGACAATAAATTTCCTCACACTTTAAATTGCTCTACAACGTGATAGTTCCATAAAGACGATGTTGCTTTTCGCTTTATTTTGCAAGTATGGAGCAAGCAGTTATTTGCAATAGCAAATTCAACATTAATCCTAACGTATTCTCCGTATGCATTAAGACGCCGATGAGCTTATCAGTAGAAATGCGCTTATATCCGGAAATAAGTACGATTATATTTCGGCATTTTTGAAAAAATCTTCCAATACGCTTGATCTGCTTCATCAGACTGCAGTGCTCTGCATGTACATTGCTAACTGTAGCACAGACAGTGAAAAAATTAAAGAGAAGAACTTTTCAATTCTGTTGTTGGCATTTAACTGTTTTCTACAATCTGAGATAAAAATACCCGAAGCAAGAACTTCTCAGTTACAACTGAAATTGACAGCCACGTCATCAATCATCAAATCCTGACGTCACGATTTCATCGGATATTAATGGACGTTTTCGGAAGCGCTTATGTGAAGTGCAAATTATGTGAAGCTCCATTCTACGGTTTGCAGTGCATAAGTGCAAATAATCAGAGTATGAAGTAATTGGCAACGAATGCAAAGAAGCAGTACTGATCAATTCCTGCTGAAGAGACTGGTCTATCACAATTAACACTCCCGCATACATTCATAGTTGTCCAGTTAAACCGATCACCACTCTAAAGCAGCAATATTTTCGAGGTCCCTTTGACATTAGTAGTAAGCAAAACTCCACTTCTGGACCGCGCAAGATGGCCGCCATCGCTGAGTCCCCCCCCCTCTGGCTCGGCAGAGTGTCGTGGTCGGCCGCCGTGGTGCTTCGTGTCTGAGCCCCCCCCTCTGGAACGACAGAGGTTGTGGTCTGTCGTGGTGTGCCGGCCAGGTGGGTCCACGTTCACAACATGTTCGCTGACGTCCCCCCCCCTCTGGAACGACAGAGGTTGTGGTCTGTCGTGGTGTGCCGGCCAGGTGGGTCCACGTTCACAACATGTTCGCTGACGTCCCCCCCCTCTCTGCAACGACAGAGTGTGAGACTCGGGTGAGTTGGTCCGACCGCCTGGTTGACGTGGGCGACCGTCTAGGTTGACGTGGGCGACCGCCAGGATTAGTCTTGAGGCTATAGTGTGTGATGTTTTTGGTGTGTAGCGTCCAAACGAAGCATCGGATGAGAAAACGGAGGTCAGATTCGGATTCAGCGTGAAATTCTGCATCGGTAGGGTGAGTTTCAACTCAATCGGAGAGAAAAAATTTTCGGCTGACGTCCCCCCCCTGGACAGCTTGCTTCGATTTTGGCTTCCAGTGGACGGATTTTGTCGTGCGATAGCTCGTTTGAAAGCTAAGAGTGAGACAAATTCAGTGAAAGAATCGGCTTGTTCGTATCTGCCTTCGTTTAGATGTGAGACGCCATTTAAGATTTTGGGACATTGGTGAAAAACGACAGAGTTAGAATTTGGGACGTTTTGGGCTGTAGCTTCAAAACGAACTATCGGATTGGTAAACGGATGCCAGATTTGGAATCAACTTGATGTTATTGTCCAATGAGGATCATCATCCAATGAGAATCAAGCATTTCTTTATAAATAGCGAGCCTTCCACAGCGAGAATCATTCCATCGTTGAATCACACGAGTGACGGACGCACATTTTCTCTCTCCCTAGTTCCCTGTTCTATTATCCAACTAAAATGGTAAGTCGCTACTTCCCTCCCTCTCCTCCCTTGAACGTAAACTTAATACAATCTTTTTTCATTTTCAGGCATCTACTCCATCTACTGCACTAGTAGGACAAAATGGCGGTCAAACGTTACAAGGTTCGCTACGGTCAGATCATCTACAACTGAGGCCAGTGGAAGAAACAACCAAGGTACATAATCCTACACCGCTACAGCGTAAATTTAAACAAGCCTTGCGTTATGATGATCATAGCGTAGTACTCCAAACGGGAATGCTCCCTTCCACGGATGTCAAGATAATGCACAATCAGTATGGGGACTACATACTGATCCCCGTGAGTCCGTACATTCGCCACCAACTTGATACTATTGAGGAGTACGTGACATTAAATATGGACATTCCTACTCCTCTTGCTCAAGAGTGGAAGGCTAGAGATGACAAGGATACTCCCTATAGAAAGATTTGGGATGGTAATCACATTTGCCTACCGGTATCACATTGGTGTACTTACTATAAGAAGGATGGAGATCATTCAATACCCATCAGATGTGATGAGCTCGGAGAAGGTACTTGGGATATCCTTTTCAAAGTGAATGGGCTATATTATGGTCGACACAAGGATAATAAAATAGCCTCTCTCTCCATGCATATGGAATCCATCCTATATATTCCGAAACCACCCAACGTGGACGACATAATTGATCAAATCCTTAACAGCAGTGGTACGAAGCGCAAGTCGGAGAAGAATGCTACATCAAAACGCAAATCAAAGAAGGAGAATTGCTAGTCCTTTCCTAACTCTTCCCTATGACAATTCGCTTATGTGCTTTGAGTGTCGTAGACGTGGTCTTATTAGATACATTTTACTTCTTCGTTGCCATCATATCATTTGTGTATTTTGTCGTGAAAAGCATCGATGTAATTCTTCATTTTGTAATATGTTATAGAACGTTTCCTTAGATGTGTAAATTTCCGTTTTAGGCTTCTATCATCATTTTTATGGATTGTGAGGGTGAACCTGTACAGGAGCTCAGTGCTATTGCTATGAACAATTGGACATATCAGATTGTTAGTGTCTATCATCAACATGCCAACTGCGATCCCAATGTTGATCAATGGGCGAGAAAACACATTCATGGACTTAATCTGAAATATTTGCAAGACTATGGCTTTTCTTGTGAGAGTGCTCTTCTTATTGACTTTAAACGATGGTTAGCTGCTTTCAATGTTATACGCATCTTTTGTAATAATCCTGGTAAGGAGAGGAAAGTATTTCCCAATCTAATCATTGATGATATTTTGCTCCCACCTTGGGATAGTAGAGTGAATCAACATTATCATGAAGTCACGAAACGTTTTAAGGATTTGTGTGTTCCTATTTTGTCTGTTCGTTGTAGTAGCTACGTTCATAACCAATGCTTCTTTCCTCCTTACCTCAACACTGCCAAAGTCCTGTATGGTTATCATTGCTCGCTGTATGATAGTTACCAGCTGTATCTATTTTATCTCTTTCAAACCATTGATTTATAATGCATGCTTGTTACCATTATTCAATAAATGTTACTATGAGAAGAGTTGTTGTTTTCATGCAATGGATGGGTTAGATAAAGAACGATCATGTCTTTCTCAAACGACTGCGGAACATTACGTTTTCATAGGCAAAGTTTAAAAGGAGCTGTTCAAGATTATGTGATAAAATTTCATAAAGATGAGACCGACATCGAAGCAGTGGTCGATGATGCTAGCACTCTATTTCTAGAGTTAATGAATACATTCTCTGATAGCATTATCATGGCGCGATTAGTTGCGAAAATTAAGTTTAGTCATTTTGGAAAGGAAGAGGTGGAAAGTCGCTCTTTCCATTTTGCTTCTTATTCAATGGAAGTGGTAGATCACCCCGAAGAATTTTTTAAAAGACATATGATAAAAATTGCTGAACGTCTTAACGCATTTAACCATCATGGTAGCAGTCTAGTGATTGAAGCGATTTCAGATATTCACATTCAACTTTCCATAAAGAAAAATTGAAAATGCAGTGGTACTTGATTGTAGCACAACTGGTTTTCGAGCTATGTCTGCTCACTCTCGAAGTATATTCCTTCTGTACATGCGTCTATTATTTAGAAAAGGCTAGCAAATTCATATCTTCAAAAAGACTTGCTATAGACATCAGTAACGGTGAAACTATGTGTTGTGATGTATGTAAGCGAAAGGATGGAAATGAAAAGCGCATCTTCAAGAGATGTAAGCATGCTTTTTGTCAACGCTGTTTCATACGTAATTGCATTCAACTTTGCCAATGTTACCACTGTGATATTGCTCATTTCGAGTGTCACTTATGTCGCAATAGTTAGTACCTATGCAAATGTGGTAAAGATAGGTTTTAGCAAAGACTAACACGGAAAATGGCGAAACGTAAAATGACGAAACGTAAAAGTCAAAAGTTTTCTTCAGCCATTCAAGCTCTCCGACGAATGAAAGCAAATCAGCGATACAATGCTATACGACATGCTAACGATAAATTCATTTGTGAAATTATTTCTCATGTGAGGAAGTTGAGGACGAAGAAATTAGCGCCAAAACAACGAAAGTTACTTAAGCGATATGCTACAAAATTGCGTTTCATCTCCAATCCTAAAGTCGCCCTTCAAAGAAAGAGGAAAACTCTAACACAAAAGGGTGGTTTCCTTTCAGCAATACTTCCAATGATAGCTCCTGCCGTGGGCAACCTATTGGGAAATATCTTTGGCTCTAAGCGTTAATTATGCAAATGTTGAGTCTCAAAGTAATAAAATGGATTTCAGACTTCAATGTGATAAAGTTCTGACTGTATCAGGTCCATCTCATGCAGGTAAAACTGTTTTCACGCTGAATTTATTGGATAAAAGAAGGGAGTTGTTTAAGGAACCTATCAATCGAGTGATTTGGTGTTATGGTATTTATCAACCGTCGCTGTTTCAGGAATTGCAAAGTCGCAACTTTATTCGACATGAAGGAATTATTCCAGTGGATAAACTTCAGTCTAATGATGTTGTTGTATTGGATGATTTATTAAAAGAAAGTAAGAATTCAAAAGATGTTACAGATATGTTTACTCGCGCAGCACACCATAAAAGGTGCTTTATCATCTATATTACACAAAATTTGTTTCCTGATGGAAAAGAAGCTCGTACACGAAACCTGAATACACACTATTATGCTATTTTCAAGAATCCGCGAGATAAAAGTCAATTTGAAATTTTAGCGCGACAAGTTGCACCCAGAGGATCAAAAGCCTTAATTGAAATTTTTCAAGCAGCTACTGAAAAACCATACGGTTACTTATTCATTGACTTTACGCAAGAGTGTCCGGAAGAATTTAGATTTCGAAGTGATATTTTGAAAACTCCCATGATTATCTACAAACTATGAGTTCTTATTCTCGCATGATTGTTATTCCTCAGGATGAATATGTACAATTGACTGCCATGCAGCAAGTAAAGCAACCTCTTGCAAATCAAATGTATAGGAAAGAAATAGATTATCAGCAAAATGTTCACATCAAAGATCCACATCGTGCTGTATTATTACAATCGGAAACTGTTGAGCAATTGAAAAACTTGAAGAATAAGATGCGTGACTCTGTATCGACTGCTACACCTTTAGCATCTCGCGCACATGCCATATCTCTTTTCAATAGTATTGAGCCCCATCTCAATGTAAATGATAGAGGAGAAATCATTACAGATGAAAATAAAGTGATTGATGCTTCACGTTATGAAGACTTGATTCAGTATGCGACACGTAGAAAGCGCCGTCAGGGCTATGTTCCACCTGGTTGGTCATACTTTCTTAAACTATTGAAAAAGCATAATGTGCCAAAATTTGCTTTGAATAATGAGACATTGAAAGAACTTGATTCAACAGTGGCTACTACTCCAATGCTTCAGACGATGAAAATGCCAACAAATTGGTTTAAGGCGTCACCTGCTACATCCCCTCCCACACTCACTAAGCAAACAAGAGGAAGAACTCGACGTAGATCTACATCGCCACTAAAACTGGTAAAAGGAAAACGTAAAACAGCTCCTCCCAGGAAATACATGTTCTCAGATTATTAATATGAAGCAGATGTGTTGCTTGCCATGTAATGAGCCGCCAGAGGTGAATGTCGTTGTCACTTGCACTTGCTGCGCCAGCTCTCATAATGAAACCCCTAAGCAATGTGAACACGATCGCAAAACCGCTAAAGCTAAATGCTGCAGTTGTTGTAAATGTAGAAAGGCAAGAAAGCAAAAAGATGAGAAGGAGGAAAAAGAGTCAGTCGTCATCGACTGAACGTTTGAAGTCAATTTATTATGGTGTAAAACATCCGGCAGGATTTGCAACTATCAAGAAATTATCAAAAGCGAGTGGTCTTCCACAATCACAAGTGAAACGATGGTTAAAGGGTCAGGCTACCTATACACTCCACAAACAAGCGAAAAAGAAGTACCGCACCCGCCATTATATTGTTCATGACATCGATGAACAGTGGCAAGCAGATTTGTGCGATGTTGCCTCCATTTCAAAACATAACTCGGGCAATAATTTTATTTTAACCGTCATTGATATTTTCTCGCGTTATGCGTGGGCTCAACCTTTAAAAACTAAAGAAGGGAAAGGAGTAGCAAAAGCATTCCAAACAATTTTTCGAGAAGGTCGCATTCCAAAAAGAATTCAGAGTGATCAAGGAAAAGAGTTTGAAAATCAGCATGTGACAAGATTATTTGAGAGGCATGACATTGAGTTGTTTAGTGTAAAGAGCGCTTATAAAGCTGCACTCGTTGAACGTTTTAATCGCACATTAAAAAATCGCTTGTGGCGACATTTTACTGCCAACTTGACACAAAATTGGACAAAGGTTCTACAAGATACACTCCATGCCTACAATCACTCTATCCATCGTTCTATTGGACTCAGACCAGTAGATGTAAATGCTGACAATGTAGATAAAGTGCGCGAATCATTCCAACGTAAACGCACTCATGTGAAAAGTGATGTGAAAATTGGCGATAAAGTTCGTATCTCAAAAGTGAAAAGTGTTTTTGCTAAAGGGTACCTCCCGAATTGGACAGAGGAGGTATTTACAGTATCAAGGATTAATCAAAAAGACTCTCCGACCACCTACAAGTTGAAAGATTACGATAATGAAGAAATTGAGGGTAGCTTTTACCGCGATGAGATTGAGGTAGTCACTGAAAGTGAAACATATTTGGTAGAGAAAATCATTCGATGTAAAAAACGGCAAGGTGAAGAATGGTGTCTTGTTAAATGGACTGGTTATCCTTCAAGTATGAACTCTTGGATGCGTCGTGCCGACATCTTTCATCTAAGTGATCGACAGTGATTCATGCAAAGTTGTAACTAACAATGTTTAGGGTTTGAGCTATGAATCCAACTGCCTCATTTTATTCACGACCCTCCTACGTAAGTGGTGGAGGACAAATTTACATCGGTGCTCGCCGCCAACGTGGAGGTAGCATACTTGGTGCACTGAAATCTGTTGTAGCACCTCTCATATCCAATGTCGGTAGATCTTTAAAACGAAATGTTTTAAGTAATGCCGTTGGCTTTGCTGGTGATGTTGCTAGTGATCTTTCCAGAGGTAGAAGTTTCAAGAGCAGTTTGTTGAATCGTGGGAAGGAACGCGGTTTAAAAACATTGAAGCAGACCATTGCTGGTGTTACTCAAGGAAAGAAATCACCTAAACGAATGAGAAAAGGAAGGAGGAAACATCGCGGAGCTGGTAAGGTGCAATCTTCAGTCAAAAGGCATTCACGCAAACGTCGCAGAGGCTCTAATCATTCATCAGGCGCTAAACGACGACGCTGCTATAACTTCTAATCATGGAGTGTAAAACTTCCGGTTTTTGTTTGTTCGATCAACAAGCCATACAGACAGATATTCTTAGTTCAAGTATTGTAGATTATCATCCTCGAACAGCTGAGAATGCTGGCCCCATTGAATTTGTTATTCCTGGTGGTAGTGATGACTACATAGATTTGATTTATGCGATGCTTGATTTGAGGTTTAGAATTCAGCAAGCAGATGGAACTGCTATTGACGATGCACATAAAGTTGGACTGAACAATTTACCATTGACTACATTACTTCGCGATGTTTCTCTAACGATTGGAGAGCAGCAGGTGGAAGGTGGTCAAAGCGATTATCCCTATAAATCATATTTCAATCATGTATCACAGTTTCATCCAGCAGCACAAAAAAGTCATATGGAAGCCATGGGATGGTACAGAGATGAAGCAGGAAAATTTGATGTTGAAACAAACAGTGGCTTTGTAAAGCGATCTGCTATGATTAAAGATAGTAGAGTATGTCAGCTATATGGTCCGCTGAATTTAGACTTCTTTAGACAGTCAAAGTTTTTACTCTGTAATACCAGCATGCGACTCAAGCTGACATTGAATAAGCCTGAATTTGCGCTGAATGCATTTGCTAAAGTTGACAATTTTAGAATTCATGTGGAAGATATTGCACTTTACATTCGTCGAGTAGTACCGAATCCAAGTGTCATTAGAGGGCATGCTGAAGGTCTTAACCGCCAAAATGCCATTTACCCCGTTCAGCATACAAAGCTTCTCACCTTTACAATTCCGAAAGATCAAAAGAGTTTCATGAAAGATGGCCTCTTTCCATCGGAAGCACCGAAGCTCCTCATGGTGGCAATGGTTGAAAATGATGCATTTAATGGTAATATAAAGAAGAATCCTTTCAATTTTAAACACAATCAGTTAAGTGAAATTGCTTTACGTGTTAATGGTGTGAGTCATCCTGGTCCACCCTACAAACCAGATTTTGCTTCGGATCAATTTATGCGCAGTTATGTTGATTTTATGGATGTCTTTGGCTTTTACAATACGGATGATACCAACGGACTGACTATGAAAGAGTTTAAGAGTGGATATACTATTTATGCATTTGATTTGACTGCTGACAGCGATATTAGTGCACCCTATCGTCAAGCGAACGTGCCTCATAATATTCGTTTGGATTTGACGTTCAAAAGAACACTACCTGAGACGATCAATGTATTAATTTATGCAGTCTTCGATTCAAATATTGAAATTACAAAGTATCGTGACGTGATTCTTCAGTATAATCGTTAATGAGTTGGTTGACTGCTGACGATATTAAGACTAAAGTGCAGCGTAATGCAGACGAAGCGACGTTGAAAGCTTTCGATAATGTCTATTCACTCGATACCTTACCACCTGCAGTAAATCACTATCCCATCTTTATTGTGCTAAACACTCATTCACAGAATTTAGGCGGTGAGCATTGGAAAGCGATCTTTATTGGAGAAGACCGACGTGGTGAACTATTTGACTCTCTTGCTCAACCTCCAAATATACCAACACAGCAGTGGTTGAGAAAACATACGCGTCAATATCAGCGAAATGAACGCATACTACAACATCCACTTTCATCAACGTGTGGTGCTTTTGTACTGTACTTCATCTTAAAACGTTTACATGTATCTCGATTTGTATCTGTTATTCAAAACTTTTCATGTAATCCATCCTCTAATGAAAAAATGATTTGTAAGTTCTATCATGATTTGAAATAAAAACATCATGTTGGAAAAATTGTTTTTTATTTTACAATCCGCTGGGTACGTACATACTCAATGAGATAGTCTAGGATCATATTTGCTTGTTCATGAGATTTTAGTCCAGTAATGATCACTTTACTATTATGAAAGATTGCCACATGCACAGGCAACCAACAACTAATGAGAGCTGCAGGAAAAAGTTCGGGTTCATAACACAAACTGTAACTGCTGGTACGAATCTTCAAAAATGATGGACTGTCACTCAATTGAGTAGAGATCACCATATTGTCCACAGTCAGATTCGACATCACACACCTCTCCCTCTTCCATATCCGACGTAGTAGTCTTTGTAGCTCTAAGCGCATTGACTGCGCCGATGAATGAGAAAGGGCGCCGAGAATCTGTACAGTCCCATTTGGGAAGAGTTGAAGATTCCGTGAATTGTTCATCTTCACCACTAACATTTGAGG
This sequence comes from Prostheceraeus crozeri, assembly GCA_907163375.1. Lineage (NCBI taxonomy): Eukaryota > Metazoa > Platyhelminthes > Polycladida > Euryleptidae > Prostheceraeus > Prostheceraeus crozeri. Next base: position 346,133 of record CAJQUW010004118.1, on the reverse strand, counting down.
ACGGCCCGGGTAATACTTGCTGTTTGGAAGCTGTTGGCGTAATGTTGTGAGATCGATTTTGGTGTAGAGTCTGAAGCGACGGAGAATGTTGACGATGGTGTAGCGATGGCGCTTCATGATGAAAGAATGAGTAAATTGAGCGATGTACCTTCCTTTTATACTTTTCCCAACTACCTTGATGAAATGTGAAGTTAGTATGAAGTTGGGAATGATAGAGTTGAATTCGCCGATTGTTGACGCGCAGCCAGATGCGATTTCCAATACGTGAATGTCTTTTCATATAGAAGTATTTCAAGTCCTTCATGATATGATGTAGAGATTGAAAATGACGATAAGATAAAACAAACTCTCTTCTCACATTTCCAGTTGAATCTTTGAAATAGACGTTTCGATCATGATCCGTTTCAATACGTTGTAGGGAATCTAATTTCCAACTCATGGTGCGTGGTAATCATATCTGATTAAGATTTGCATAGTAGGGCGATGAACTCACGACGAATAAATGTCATGATGGAGCGATGTATGTATCTTCTATACTTCTCCCAATTGTATTTGCGAAATGAGAAACAGTTTGCGGAATGAGAATGGTAGATTTGAATTTCATTTCTGTAATGTTGAAGCCAAACTTGATCACCCAAGGAGATGAATCTTAATGTTTCAAAATATTCCAAATCCCTCATGATATCATTGAGGTTGACAAATTGTCGCCATGTTAATGTAATTCCTCTTGATGTATGACCATGAGAATTTTTGAAATGTACGTTTCCATCACGATCAACTCTGATATATTGTAGAGAGTCCAAAATCCAAGTCTTCATGATGTTATGCAAAGTTGCAGATTAGCAATATAAAAATGTCGTTTTATCATATTTTGCTTAGCAATGCGGCTACAAAGAGATTTACTAGCAATCGAGCCGCACTCTTTTCTACTCCCATTGATCATGCACAACAGCTAAATGGGAATTGGGAAGTGGGTGTCACTCAACTTGTTTATAGCAACTGTGTCTATACTTTTGATCATGAGGTGATGACTATTAATATGAGGCGTACAGCTGCTTATCAATGTGAAAAGGGGTGCCGAGTATACATTCCACAGTGGCCAAAGAAAGATCTCTTATCATGTAAAAAGTTTATATATGATTTCTTGAATAAAGCGTGTAAACATATTGTCCAATTTACTCCGCACAATGATGATTATAATTATGTACATCATGTAGTTGAGAAAGATTGGATTGTTGGTTTAAGTCCAAGTTTAAGAAATGATTTAGGCTACCTCGCTAGCGCCTTAACAAGCTATGATAATTTTAACGTTAATTACCACATAAGTGGTCATAAACAGTTAATATATCGAGAGGAAGCTTATTATGTAGATCTTATTCCAAGAAATGAGAAGACGTTGGTGAAGAAGATTGTGATTAAGCCAAGAAAGACAAACATGACTCCTGAAACATTATTGAAGAAATTTAATTATCTCCTTCGAGTTGATGACAAACAAGTGGCAACATTGACTTATATTAAATCATCTAATCATATTGCAATAAGCAAATTAAATGATGATGATCTAGTATTAGTTTGTTCAAAAGATTTTCATCAGTTCTTACGACATCGTTCTGCAGCTGTTCATGGAAAATCTGATATGCAACATTTACCATGTGAAAGGTCAAATCAATTTGATACAGAATGGGCCGTATCTTTATACAGAAAGTGTGTAGAGCCTTTTGGTGGTTTCTTACATGAAACAAGAGTGTTGATGCCTCGCATTATTACTTCGGTTAAATTGGTTGTAGATTATTTAAATGAAGTGATTAATGAGCAACATATTTCATTTTCTGAAAAAGAAGGTACTTTGTCTCTCACTATAAATGGAAAAGGTATTGAACTAATTATGGATAAAACTCTAATGGACATTTTGGGTTTTGATCAAAATATCTTTAAAAGTGGTACTGTAACCAAAGCTAGCGCAGACATGTCGCTATCGCGTCGTATTAACTATTTTCAGATATATTCCAATATTGGTGAAGATGTACGTGTGGGAGATGTTGAAGCTCCATTGCTAGCAATGATACCATACCAGCCAAAAAGCTGCAGTATTTTATCTGAGCATACTTTCAAGAAAGTGCATTATACAAAGCTGAAATCAAACTACATCCCACAAATTGATATTGCCATTTATGATGATGCTGGTGCGTTGATTCCTTTTCATAAAGATGCTGTGACAAGTATTACACTCCATTTCCGAATGAAGAGTTAATGCAAAAGTATGCTAATATATTTTTTCCAATGTGAATAATATGGAAAGTGAAAATAAGGACTCGTTTCTAATCTACTTGCCCAGTAATGCTTCTATGAATAAATTTCCCAAAAATAAACCATCAGACTATCGAGTAGAATTAAATCGGCCACTGCATTTAGAAGGTGAATGGGAAGTTGGCGTTTCTAGTATTTGCTATGATAGCAATATTCAGAATGTGAATGATTTGGAAGAAATGATATTGACTCCTCGCACCCATGATGGAATAACGATGAATAATGCATTTCAGTTCCCATACAATTTAACATCAGATGGAAAGTGGAACTATGAATGGATTCAGATAAAATCAGATTCTTATGAGCCATTTGGGAATGAGAAAATTATTAAGGCATTCAACAGTGGTAATACTTCCATCATGAAGAATAAAAATCAGAAAGCTTATGAGTTTACTATCTATCATTGGAGTGGGAGACAGTTCCTCCGCTTTCATTCTTTTACTAAAGGTCTTACGCTGAGGTTGGATAGTGAATTCTATCCACATCTTGGTTTTGGTCATGGACTACATCTAACGTCAATTGCTACTGCAAATGTTAAAAAAGTTTATTCAACTCGAATCAACAAATTTCATTATAGATTTAAAATATTTGATGAAGATGTTGTAGAATGCGAAGAACGCATCATTTTGAAAAAGCGTGGTGTTCAACCTTTATCACTTATTGAGTTAGTAAAACGATGGAATGAGACTGTGGGTAAGAAGTATGGAGAGAAAATTATGGCGGACAAAAATAAGTTGGTTATTCAGAAATATAATGACAAACTTACAGTTTATTTCTCTCCAACCTTGCGTCATTTTGTAAGACATTATACGCCTATTATTGGAAGCGGTGTGGTGTATGGTTCTCATGAATATCACACTAAAGCTGATTCAGTTAATGATGAATGGTGGGTGGACATCTATGGCGATCGCATCAAGAAAATTTACCAGTCTTATGAAGAATCTAAAGTTGCTATCAATATAATGCCGCGTCTATATCATACAGTTGAAAGCTTCATTCATGTAGTAAATCCTTATATACAACAGAAGTTGAAGCATGTGATGAAAAGTAAATATGATGTAAAGACACACCACATTTCGTTTTCAATTGAAAAACAACGCGTTGTTCTGAAACTGGGTGATGACATTCAATGTCAATTGAGTAAAAATTTGAAAAAACTCTTTGGCTTTTCAATGCTACAAACTGTGTTTGCTGCTGCGCATACGATTGGTATAGAAACACCAATGACACTTGATAAACATGAACAACACCTTTACATTCAAAGTGATTTGATTTTACCTATTTCTGTTGGCGAGAAAAAAGAATACATTTTACGTGATTTCATTCATGATAAAGACGCTTCATATGGAATAGTCGAGAAGATGTTTGAATCTATTTTCTATCATCCCGTCGTCAAACAAACTATACCCTCTATTGCTATCAAAATTACCAATGGTTTACAAGAGTGTATCCATGTGAAAGATACTAAATCCCTCGTAACTTTAGTGTTTCGGAAAACAAAGTGAAGTCATTGTGATATGTTTATTGAAATAAAAATATGTATATGAAAAAGTCTTTTCACAGATATAGGGGGAATGGGCTGACTGTAGGCATATATTCACAAGGAAGAAACGATCTCATGCGATACATAAAACAACCATGTATATCTACAAAAAGCAACATCAAAATACTGAGTTAAAGTTGATTATGTCAATACATCTCCTGAATGTGGTGGTGTGAGTTTTATTCTTTTGGGTGGAGGTATGTTTGTGTCAGGATGTCCATGTGGAAGAGATGTGTTATGTCCTATCCAACACCTCTTATCCTCCCATGCTGAAAGTGCTCGTTTCCTGAACGTGTACGTTTTCACAGTATGAACTTGAGATTTTAAGATTGTCATATTGACAAACGTTATAGTTTTATTTTTATAGGCCTTCTTATAGGACCGATGTTTCATTTTATGAACAATGGATTTTGATATACCTTTAGCACGCTTAATACTATCTGCACATTCTTTTAGTTTCATGGAATACATTTTAGGACGGAGGAGAATCATTTCATCTATTTCCTTTCCTGCTGTTTCATCCTTAAAACAACCAAGTTTGGCTTTATTCTGTATGGAATAGAGTGGATGAGTGGGATTGTAGTTAGATGTATCGAAATATTTTTCTAATGACTTACCTACTTCATTAAAATTTAAATCTTTTTGAGTGGTAATTCCTAAAAAGAAACTATCTGTATCACCACCCAGCAAGCGAACCTCTTTTACGAGAGGGCATGGTTTTAATATTTTGTAGAAGAGTTGATACATTTCAAGCTTGGAATAATCTAAAACGGCTTGCCCAATATAGATGGGTTTGCACAACTCAACTTCTGATTTAATCATTTTAACACCTACAAGATCCTCATCGATGATGTCTCTATCAATGAAAAGAGGTGATGAGGTCAATTTGTGATATTTTTGTTCATCAACGACTAGTTTGTAATTCATACGTTTTCTAACATCCTCCATGGTCTTTCCGAATAGACTATTATTCTTATATTTATAAAAATCCTTTTCAAAATTATTTTGGGCGAGTGCACGTTTTTGACTGTTACTATCTATGTAGGGTTTGAGGAAGGCTTTCTGTCTAAATTTGATAATGCGGTGAACTGACTTTAGAAGCATGCCCATTTCTAAATAGAATTTTAATATGCAGAAGTGTACGAGATAATTTTTCTTATCATATTGGGTGAGTAAAAGTTTGCGGCATGGTTTGTACCTTGGCTGTCCACACTCTGTTAAGTTATTATGAAATTGTGACATGAATGGTGAAAACATATCTTCAGTCACTTCGCCAGATTCAGGTGCGAGTGGGAAATCAGCAGTTTTATTTTTAATACTATTTGGATAAATCAAATCCACTTCAAAATAATATCCCCAATCACCTTCATCTGGAATATTCAGTATGTTTGAAGGGTTGGAGTAATACTCAAGCTCATTTTGATTTAACCAACTAAACTCGGAATGAGGTAGTGGTTTAGACAGTGAACTGCCATATAAATTATTTTGGTCATAGTACTTTAGGTGGATATGATCATCACCTACTGTTTCAGATTTTATATGATGTTTATTTACAAATGTGAGACCACCGCGTATTCCGCGCTCAAATATATTATACATCTCCGGGTCTTGTAAGAGATGAATGGTCTCACCAGTCATTTTAAAGGCTGATTTAAAGGACATGGCTGGTAGACTGACAAAGTGGATAGGATCTAATTTGTCTTCTTCTAATGCCACTCGTCGAAACTCCTGAAAGACATCAGCCAGCAAAATGACATCTAATTCTAAGTAAGCGATCATATAATCGCCAAACGTTTTACAATTAAATTTTAACCATGCCTCTTGAGCATGTTCATAGTCCTCTACTGGACAATCTTCACCCGTCAAATCGTTTTTGAATTTGTCAATGGAAGGAAGGGTTGTTTCATTTAGTTTAGACATTGAGCTAAAATACGCATAAGGAAAGACTCCTTTGCGAGTGATTATTTCATCCGTTAAGTTTGGATAGTGTTTCTTCAAAGTTTGACTATGGGGAAGAAACTTGAGATTACGAACGAGAGAAGCTAGTGACGCTGACATGAATTGAAATGAATCTAAAAATTTTATTTCGAAGAAGACTGTCTTATTTTCTTTAGTTTTATCTACTGGTACTTTTGCTGTCATTGCCATGAATTTTTCTCTCGTTTGTGCTATTACATTAAACTGCCACGATTTCATCTGGCTCAACCCTCCTTTTATGAGCATATGACTGTCATAGCCCTTAAAGTTATGAAAAATGACGGGTAGTACACGACGTCTCAACCTAAGTGAAAAGTTACATTTGGAGCAGAGTGCGTTTCTAAATTTACCAGTGATGTGATCATGATCACGCACTTTCTTAATTTTATCGTCATCAAACGTTTTATGACATTTAGGACAGGATGTGCAACTTTCAAATTTTTGTTTGTCTTCATCTGACATATGTAGTGACTTACGCTGCAATTGGGAATCATATGATTGTTGAAATTTTGCAGCTTTATCGAGAAATTCTAGAAATTTTGAAATGCAATCTTCACCTTGCCAAGTATGCATTTTGTTTTGTCTATTCCTAAAGTGGTCTTGCCATACTTCATAGCAGGATATGGCTGCTGGCTTGTGGATGATATCATCAATGTAGCATTCTATGTCTGCGTAAATGACACGCAGGGGACTTAATTCGTCACCATTATCCCTATGTGAAAATATTTTATCTTTGGGCATGCGTTCCATTTGTAATTTACCTCGCTTGCACCATTCATAGTGAGTTTCAAATTTATCTTTACTCCAAAATGAGCGGATGCAGCGGTCGCATACAAAATGTTCACCTCTTTTAGAGTGCCCCAAGTGAGTGTACAAGCGAGAGATTTTGGGAATACCACAGTAGTGCCATTCCTCGCTATCATCTTGTTTTACTAATAAGAGGTTGACTACACGTTCATAACAAGTTGAACGTGAATTATAGCGGGCACCCTTCAACCCCTTCTCCCACACGTGAACGACAATTTTAATCTTATTATGTTTTTCGAACGTTTCTACATCTTTGATTTTCATGTTGTTACTATCACAACCTTCAAAGTCTAGTTCATCCTCCCACTGTCTATAGCTATAGGTGCGATCTCGATGCGCGTTGATATCATTATAGTGAAGGATGGATAGGACTGCATATTTGAAACACTGTGATTTACAATCAACATTGATGACAGCTTTCTTATTATACAACGTTTTTGGAAGTTTAAATGTGCCTCGAGCTGCATGACTTTCTAATAGGGAAATTTTGAATATGGCTGAGTCCACACCATCAAAAATGAGAGCGCTGTCGCGTTGATTGAATTTATCTACATTTGATTTTAAACATTGAATGTGAAAATTTAGCCAAGACTCGCAGTCTACAACTTCGGTTGCGGAAGAGGAAGGAACATGAAACTGTATTCTCTCCGTCACTTGACCCGTTTGAAAATCTATTTTAATATATTTTAGTTTAAGGTAGATGAGCGCCTTCATTCTAAAATTGTCTAAATTATTGAAGAGCGCTTCGATAATGTTAGAATTTTGAAGGAGCCACTCAGGAAAATCTACAATTTGAGTATTGGACTCCATGCAGTAGTCGCGTACTAAATTATTATGTGAAACATTAATGAGGGAGATGGTAGAGGTACCGTTGGTGTAGTGATCATTTGCATGCGTGTGTTGAAGTCTGTGCGAAGATCGCTGAAAGTGACTATCAAAAGAAAGAGGGCACAAATCGCAAGGAAAGGAGATGTCATCGTCAGAATCAACTTCACCTCCGGAGATTGACGCCGCTTTGCGTTGACACACACGTTGTTTGATGTGTCGAAGGAGACTGTGCTTCCTTGTAAACATATGTCCGCAGTCGGCACATTCCCACTCGTTGCCTTGCCGCGAGAGTCCTGAGCTGGAACTCACATCACCTGAAAGAGAAATCATTCTTTCATCTCTGTTCAAGCCTCAGTGTAGTGTTACAACCTACCTTGACTCAATAACTCTAAACTTTCCTCGAGAAGAGAGGGCGTTGGTGATGAAGTTGATGTCTGAAATTGAGGAAGATGCTATTAGTCACACGTTTGAGGGAGATGAGAGGAAATTTTCAACTTACCATTTCAACGAAATCAAGTTTAAGGTTGATACTTCTACAAGATAGAGACTTCACTCAAATTTGGAATTCACGAGATAGCAGTTCACTTGTACACCTCAAATAATAGTCAAAGAGAGAGATCGTGCGTTCGTCACTTGTATGATTCACAGATTAAATGAAATGACCTGAATGTCACTTTGCTTATATACTTTCATCCTCTTCATTCATTGGATGTTCATTCTGATTGGCTGCTTAAGTATACTTAAGAATAGGAAAAATGTTAAAGTTATCATTATTCAAAGTCAGCATTTCAAAGACAACATGACAAGTCCTCCAACAACACCAAATACCGCATTGGAGTTCTCCTCTCCATATACATCAGCAAAGGTGCTCGTTACACCAAATGCACCAAGAAAGGCGAAGGTGGAGAAGACATACAATCTCGACAATATACGAAAGTTATCATTATCGGAGGAGGATGAAGAGGAGTTGCCCGACCTAACAGGCATACGGTGGAAATATTTACAATATGATGCCGAAGGGGTGATGGAGATGACCAGCAAGTCGCACTTGCATCAAATATGGGAGTGGTACACCCCTAACTCCCAACCGCGAACCGTGGCGGAGTGGGCGTACATTGAGAAAGTGAGGGACGCTGCAGAAGAACGTTTAAAGCAGCTCAACTGTTTTTGTGATCTATGTGAAGCCAGACTCTGGGACGATATTGACGATGAAGACCTTTTGAAATACATGCCATAATAAATGTTTATTTCGTATTATCTTTGCTTTCATACTGACTTACTTGAATGGGGTTTTAGTGAATAATTTAACCATGTATACTTTTTCATTTGGAAATAGTAGCACGCTTAGTTTAACTTGTAAATCTTATAACATTTCATATGGACGATGATGGTAGATAAAATAGTGTCAAATAAATTAAGATAGCTTACACTTCTGATACAGGGATAGCAATCGACTGCGATCCATGTGTAAAGAGCTTGTTAGACTACGGAAGAGAGAAGTGTGTTATGTTGCGTGTGGCGCGTGAGTGTCCTCCCTTTCATTCCATTCATCAATTCGTCTCATTGATAGAGACAGGTAGAACTCATGGTTCTCATAACGTATGCAATGGAAAGTTTTAGGCAACCTTCGACAGTTGGCTAAATGTCGCCCTGGCGCGAATGCATACTACGTTGAGACAGAGGCAATCACTTGCAAACATGACGCAGAGAGGTTTAACAAGATTGACCATTGCCGAATGTCCCTTGCGGTATACATAGCTACGGGTTTCACCGCCGCCCTTTACAGGAACGCCCGTCGAAAGGAAGTATTACACCGAACTTCATTTGCAACGTTCAAGTTGACTGATAGCAGATTCAACTAAATGATAGTATTCGCCAGTCCGAAGACTGCCCAGGGCAAACCGCGAGGAGGTTCTATCATGTCTTGCCCCATGGTGGCCCTTAAGAGAGCCGATGGTTCGTTCTCGGGGACGTGAATTTGACTTTTGACTGGAATAGTCAATGGGTATGACGCTTAGGTTGTCGTATACCCTATACCGCCTAAGCCGTGGTGGTGCATCTGGCACCTTTCGGATGCGAGTGGTATTCGGAGTCCACACCTCATCCGTCCAAATGATCCTCTTGATCTTCCCCTTCTTCTCATCCTCAACCCACTCGTCGAGGATGACGAACTCGGGAATGCCGTTGTCTTCATCAGTGAAGACGGGAATATTGTCGGCAGATGTCGCTTCCATCGTGACTTCAAATTGAATGAGAAGCGCTACAATCTTCTAGCTTATATAGGGTTTTCAACAATGAATTGCTCAACAGCGAATCAGAATGCTTCAGGGATAGCAATCGACTGCATAATGTTCAAGTTGACTGATAGCAGATTCAACTTAATGATAGTATTCGCCAGTCCGAAGACTGCCCAGGGCAAACCGCGAGGAGGTTCTATCATGTCTTGCCCCATGGTGGCCCTTAAGAGAGCCGCTGGTTCGTTCTCGGGAGTAGCGTCATCTTACACCCTACCAATTCTGCTGAGAGAGTCAAAGACTCTCTCTTTGGTAGCACTGTCGACTTCCACACTAACTGGCACATGACTAAAAATTGGAATGAGCGCCATTCCGTTGGATTGACAGCAGTTGCTGTCATCGGATTGCCAATCCGAGCAAGATTATTAAAAACTCTGTCTTGCTCCTCTAGCCTGACGAACTCCTCAAATAAATTTCGCGGCCTTAACTGCGGTCCGCGAGGAGAGCTGACTTGACTGTTCGGCGTCTGCATGATTGAAATGAAATGAAATGAGAGGCAGTGGTTTATATACCCCTCTAACGCGACGCAACGTTCAAGTTGACTGATAGCAGATTCAACTTAATGATAGTATTCGCCAGTCCAAAGACTGCCCAGGGCAAACCGCGTGGAGGTTCTATCATGTCTTGCCCCTAGGTGGCCCTTAAGAGAGCCGATGGTTCGTTCTCGGGAGTGACGTGATGGGGTGGTGAAGGTGGGCAAAGATCTGCAATGAAAATGATATGTATTAGAATAGGATATACTATCTTATTTACTTTTTCACTTACCAAGTTAGTCATCCTTTGGCAGTCTCGCGCGTTTCCGAATCGAGAATTTATGTAGGTGACCGCGCATTCGTAAGCTTGCATGGAGACACTTCTTGCTCGGATGACCGTTGTAGCAAATAATTGACTCGTCCAGATTTTGATTGACGAGTACTTGGCCGGCCAAATGATTATCCCGAATAGGGATGTGAAACTCAAACAAACGATCCTCATTCACACGTTCCCACTCATCCCTCATGCGCTCCAACTTCTCACACGCCTGCCTCTCATCACCCCGCCGAGCCACAGTCCTCTCCAACTCAACATTCCTCGCTCTCAACACACTCATCTCCTTCATCATCTCCTCAAACTTCGCCTCTGCATCTCTCATTCTTCTCTCCGCAGCACTCGCCCTCTTCACACACTCATCATTCTTCTCTTCCAACTCTCGCGTCTTATTCTTCAAATCAGTCACACAACGCCTCATTCTAATGTTTTCATCCGCCACCTCCTTCGACTTCAGTTCCTTCTTTTTTAACTCATCCAACTCCTTCACAACTTCATCCTTCACTTTCTTCAAACTCTCATACTTATTCACCAACAAATCATGCGCCATCTGCTGCGAAACATGCCTCTTCTCTTCATCCTTCAACCACCTCGCCGACTGCACACGAATCCCACCACTCTTCACTTTTGGGGAAGATGAGCTCTTCGGGGGGTCGGTGATGACGATGTTTGACACCTCCGATGACGAAGAGCTCAACTTCCTCACACGCTTCCTCACACGCTCCCTATCTAAATCCACATCATCCTCATCATCACTCTCAAGCACTCTCTTTCGCCCAATCTCACCCTCCAACGACGCAACCGCTCTCGCCAACTCATCATTCTCAACAACATTCTCAACAACATTCTCAACCTTACCCTCTCGCTCGATCGCCAACATTCGCTCCCTCTCTTCCACAATCAACTGCGTAAATCTCAAATCAGTCACTAAACCACCACTACAGTCAGCATGCACTCTGTAAAAACGCGCCTCATCCTCATCACCCTTCAGCACTCTACACTTCACGCACGCAACCCTATTCAAGATAATCATGTGGCCGGTGCCCGCCTTCTTAACATGAGCTTTGGCGTCCGCACTGCGATTAACTCGCCCACATGAGCACATTTTAATATGGTATTTGCGGTTCCTGTCATTAGCCATGTTAGATTTATCGTTAGCTGTAAGATAATGAAATTTGTATAAGTTTGGAATCATGTAGTACAGTCATATTCCTAAAGAGTGTAGTGAGTGGCACTCGATCCCGTCGACAGCCCGAAGGCCTTGTACCGATCACTAGGGAAGTGAGAGATCTTCCCCGATACCCGCTCTTTACAGCTGAAGACATCATTGTCACTGCCCCGAAGTGGTAACAGGAACGCCGAGTCAAAGGTAGTGATCAGTAGCTGGGATCTAACCCCTCAAAGCTGCCTTAGACTTAGTTAAATTTCAAATCTGATAGCAGATTTGAACTCAGGATACTTGAAAACCTTAGTCTATATGTTAAAACTTTGAAAAAACTGAAAATTAAGAATTTTTAAAAAATTCCGCATTTTACTACTCATACTACTTTTAAAAAATTTTATCAGTAGTAAAGACACTATCAAACTCTATCATACAAACTTTGAAGTAGCAAGATAGCTTGCCTACTTCAAAAGATAGAGTCCTTTGCACCCGATATCGGGAGCTCAGAGCGACGACCGTCGCTTACCTCGTCTTTCGATGAAGTGATCAGACTTACGTTGTCGGGGGTTTATATATGCTCGGAAGAAAACTTAAAATGGCTCTATCTCCGAAAGTATTCATCGTAGCGACATGCGGTTTGTTGCAAACGATTTGTCTCATCATTCTTTACAATATGACACCTGAACCATTCTCATATGACCACGGGAAATTGGTCCGCCAGCACATGTCCATGTAACATGCCACAAGTGAAAAAATTCCTAAGTGTGAGAGCTCCAGTGTGGTGAAAATTTTGAAAAATTTAAAACTTCCGAATTTCAACCTGGGACCTTAACCAAAACATTTTTCATCAAATTTCACTGACCTCCCCCCCCCTCGTTCAGAGAAATTTGATGAAAAATGTTTTGGTGACGGTCCCAGGTCGAAATTCCACACTTTGGAAAATTTTCAAAATTTTACCCATACAAAGTCACTCTGACACTTAGGATTTTTTCAGGTGAGCGAGCTCCGACCTAAAATCTTGTAACCGCTCTAACTTTTGAACGAAGACAGATAGGAACAAGACGATTCTTTCACTGAATTTGTCTCACTCTTAGCTTTCAAACGAGCTATTGCACGACAAAATCCGTCCACTAGAAGCCAAGATAGAAGCTAGCTGTCCAAGGGGGGGGGTCAGTGAAATTTGATGAAAAATGTTTTGGTGACGGTCCCAGGTCGAAATTCCACACTTTGGAAAATTTTCAAAATTTTACCCATACAAAGTCACTCTGACACTTAGGATTTTTTCAGGTAAGCGAGCTCCGACCTAAAATCTTGTAACCGCTCTAACTTTTGAACGGCTGGTCCGATTGACTCGCAACAAAAGATGTTGTCGAGCAGTTTTTTCTCCTCTTTCAAACGAGTAGCTGTAAGACAAAATCCGTCCACTAGAACCAAAGTTAGAAGATTGCTGTCGGGGGGGGGTCAGTGAAATTTGATGAAAAATGTTTTGGTGGCGGTCCCAGGTCGAAATTCCACACTTTGGAAAATTTTCAAAATTTTACCCATACAAAGTCACTCTGACACTTAGGATTTTTTCAGGTGAGCGAGCTCCGACCTAAAATCTTGTAACCGCTCTAACTTGTGAACGGCTGGTCCGATTGACTCGCAACAAAAAATGTTGTCGAGCAGTTTTTTCTCCTCTTTCAAACGAGTAGCTGTAAGACAAAATCCGTCCACTAGAACCAAAGTTAGAAGATTGCTGTCGGGGGGGGGGGGGTCAGTGAAATTTGATGAAAAATGTTTTGGTGGCGGTCCCAGGTCGAAATTCCACACTTTGGAAAATTTTCAAAATTTTACCCATACAAAGTCACTCTGACACTTAGGATTTTTTCAGGTGAGCGAGCTCCGACCTAAAATCTTGTAACCGCTCTAACTTGTGAACGGCTGGTCCGATTGACTCGCAACAAAAAATGTTGTCGAGCAGTTTTTTCTCCTCTTTCAAACGAGTAGCTGTAAGACAAAATCCGTCCACTAGAACCAAAGTTAGAAGATTGCTGTCGGGGGGGGGGTCAGTGAAATTTGATGAAAAATGTTTTGGTGACGGTCCCAGGTCGAAATTCCACACTTTGGAAAATTTTCAAAATTTTACCCATACAAAGTCACTCTGACACTTAGGATTTTTCAGGTGAGCGAGCTCCGACCTAAAATCTTGTAACCGCTCTAACTTTTGAACGAAGACAGATAGGAACAAGCCGATTCTTTCACTGAATTTGTCTCACTCTTAGCTTTCAAACGAGCTATCGCACGACAAAATCCGTCCACTGGAAGCAAGCTGTCCAGGGGGGGGGACGTCAGCCGAAAATTTTTTCTCTCCGATTTCGCTGGAAACATCCTTCCTAACCCAAAATTTCACGTAGATTCCGAATCTGGCCTCCGTTTTCTCATCCGATGCTTCGTTTGGGCGCTACACACCAAAACGTCCCAAATTCTAACTCTGTCGTTTTTCGAAAAATGTTGAAAATTTTTTCTCACCGATTGCCTTGAAACTCACCCTACCGATGCAGAATTTCACGCTGAATCCGAATCTGACCTCCGTTTTCTCATCCGACCACTCCTTCCACTCGAAACAACCCATTTTACAACCCAACATTCAGCAGATTGCACCAAAAACATCACACACTATAGCCTCAAGACTAATCCTGGCGGTCGCCCACGTCAACCTAGACGGTCGCCCACGTCAACCAGGCGGTCGGACCAACTCACCCGAGTCTCACACTCTGTCGTTGCAGGGGGGGGGACGTCAGCGAACATGTTGTGAACGTGGACCCACCTGGCCGGCACACCACGACAGACCACAACCTCTGTCGTTCCAGAGGGGGGGGGCTGAGACACGAAGCACCACGGCGGCCGATCACGACACTCTGCCGAGCCAGAGGGGGGGGGACTCAGCGATGGCGGCCATCTTGCGCGGTCCAGAAGTGGAGTTTTGCTTACTACTGACATTAGCTTTGGAGAGGTATCATTGTTCTAGTACATGTTAATAAGAAAGAACTCCAAAATAGTCATGAAGAATGTAATGTGCATACTGAGTACAATTCCAAGCCTCAGTACAGCATCCAACTCATTGTGTTACAGAAAAGCATTATGTCAAAGTCCAAGGTTAAGTATAATTTGGGCTGCACTAAAATTCAGAACATGCACAGTGAGTTAAAAATTGTTTGACTCTGAATAATTAGAGACTCTTGACTAGGATGACGATGCATGTTGTGTTTTACATGTACTTAGTTGGTAACGCACATGCATCAGTACATATGACTTTCTACCGAAAGAATGTAGTAGAAAAGAGAATTTGGATACTGTCTGTGTAGAGTTATATTCATTTAAGAATGATGATAGATAATATGCCATTTTTAAAGGTTTGACATGGTGTAAGAAGTGTAAATTAAGAGGGCAAAATTAACTTTGCAGCATATCTCGCACTTTCATCCTATTGCAACTCAACACTTTTTTTAAGATAACAAAAAGATGACCTGCTTATTGCAATTCAAAATACATGTACAAGCTATGAAAATAGAAAGCTGTCAATATAGCGTGCACAATATTAATATTGGCAATCAAGATGTTGGTTTATTTTCTATAATATACCTGCGGCCAAAAAAATTAGGACACCAGAAGAAGTCATCTTTATTAACGAATTAAATGTTTAATAAGATGTGTGGCCACCGCACTTCTGCATGCACTGTTGCAACCGGTTCGGGACACTTTTCAGCAGGTCCTGGATGACAGTTTGAGGTATCATTTTTCACTAGTCCACTAGACGCTGCGCAAGTGTACTCAACTGTTTTGTAGGATCTAGTTGATCTTCGTGAAAGAGTCTGTGTCCCATCACATGCCACAGGTGTTCAATTGGAGACAAGTCTGGACTGCGTACAGGCCATTGCAACACTTCAACGGATGATTGTTCCAATGTCTCCGCAGCGATGCGTGCAACGTGAGGTCGAGCGTTATCCTGATGGACAATGAGATCATGTTCGTGGACAGTAGGAATGAGGACGTGAATGATTATCTGAGATAGATATTCTGCGCAGTCTCACTCGTCCATCGGCAAAATCGAGGCTAAATCGGCTTTCATCTGTCCACAGAACTCTATCTCCTTCTGCACTCCAGCTGAGATGATCAAGACACCACTGCCTCCGACGGCGCTTGTGAATTGGAGAAAACGGAATCCGTTGAGCAAGTCGACGCGCAGGAAGTCCAGCCATCACATCACGTCTTGTGGCCGTTCGCACAGAGATAGAGACACCGATTGCACGTTCCCATTTTCTAGAGAGGCGAGATGCTGGAGAAAACAAGTTCATCTTCATCTTCACCACCAGCTTTCGATTTTGTGCAGACTGCAGAAGACAGGTTGAGTGCGAATCCACAATCGATTACTAGATTACCAGACAATCATCATTGCGCCCAAGACTGATATACTGTAGATATTTTGCATGATGGTGAATGAGACAGATTTTACGGTAATATCCAAACTCGTCAATATCTGTAAAACAGATGATAAATATAAAATATCATCGTTCATTAGTTGTTTCTCATCTCAGACGTGCATTAATGTGATTTGTAGCGATTTTGCGTTTAAAAGGATTCTTAAAGCTATTTGAAGTGTGTGCAAAAACGGGGCATTTCTAAAATATCGGTTAAATTCATTTTGTAGGTCATTTTGTTTGCTCAAGCCCTTTTGTGCCTTTTGTAATGGTGGCATCTTTCGCTTCAGGTGTGTAGGCAAATACTGATGCTAGAGTGTTTTTCAATTCACTGTACTAGTACCGTTAAAACTGTTGTCTCGATGTTCACTGTTTAACTTGATTTCTTGGATGCGAATCACCCAGTTTGCTGTTTTCGATGACGCACTCGGTTATTTTCCATTATTCTCCTCGGTGCTCTGTCCTCTTAGCTATCACGTGCAGGTCAACCTCGAACCAATATTTGATAATGTATCGACATGACATCAAATGGAACATGAGCATTTCACGATACAACATATCCAAAATAGTTCAGCATAAAGAAGTAAAAAATAGATCTAGACTATTGATGATTACTCCAGTCATCAATGTCTTAAATGCTCGGTTTATGCAGCTATTAAGTAGCCTTTCCGACTATTAGCTAATAAGAAAACAGATTTTTTTCTTTTTAAAATCCTCCTTTAGATCGAGATTCTTTCATATACTGGAACTTAGCAAGCTAGAAATATATGCGTGAGTTTTGTCTTCGCAAGGACATGAACTTTAAACTAAACGGCGTGGCAACGAACGTTGAAAGGCGTGATGAATATTTTTGTCTATATATATATATATATATATATATATATATATATATATATATATATATATAGATTCAATAGTATAGGTATCAATAATGTAAACAGACACAAAATAAATCACACTTGGGTGCGTGCAAGGAAAAGAAAACACAAATATTTCTGCCCAACCGGTTTCTGCCTGATTTGCAGGATTCTCAAGGGCTAAATGATTCTATTTGCAAATTAAGATACATCAAAAATCTATGTGTCATAGATTCAAAACAAGGAAAATTTAGTGGTGGCGGTGGTCATAGATTGCTATCATTGCATTTGGTCTATGGATGCTTATTTAGAGAAGGACTCATCATCTTTATACATAGCTCTTCTTTTGTTTCTCTATAAAGTCGGTCATAGTTTGATGGGAGTTTAAGTATAGGCATAACATAGAAAGGGGGATCATTGCTAGCACATTCATAGATATGTTTACTTACACGTAGCGAACGATAGGAGGAATCATTTATTTGCTGGCGATGGACTCGCACTCTCGATCGAAGAGAATCGCCCGCTTGTCCCACATAGAAGGTTTCGCATCCGCGGCATTTTAGCACATAAATTAGATCCTTGGAATTACAAGTCATGTTTGTTCATATATGAAATAATTTCGTCTGTTCACCATGTTTATATTTGAATTCTTTCCCTACAATCATAGAATCACAGCACTTACATTTTTTATCTCCACATCTTGTAACTCCATCAACACATTCATCTTTCTGCTTTCGCAATATTCGGAGTAGTGATGGAGGTTGACGATACGATTTTCGGACTACACATTTATCAAATGGGTCGGTTAACTGCAACCCTGAGAAAACAGGCTTAATTACGCTACTATACATTTCTGGGTTGTTGGGATTAAATGTTTGAACAAAATTGATTACTGATTTATCCTGATTTGATTATGAGAAGAGAAGTTTTTCGACGATGACTTTATTGTAAGAATTCATAAATAAATAAATTTGACCGATATTTCAGACAGCACCGCTGTCCATCGTCAGGGCCTTCATGCATAAAGTGACATACCGACAATCGCGACCACAGTGAACAGAATTCTAGTCATGAAAAATGACACACAACACAGCAAAGCGGATGATGAAGATCACAGGCCTATTTCACACTACATAGAAATCGCGAGCTACCAGTACTAATACTGACAGTGAGATAACTCGCGCCAGACACCAACCTGGTATTTCACGTCTCCGCGGCAGAGTATTCAGTGAATAGGAAAAAATCTAATTGGTACAGTAACAATAATTAATAATTATACTGTAAGCAATACATGGTATATACACGTAAAAGAAAAGAAAAAAGAGAAGGAATGAAAATTACAATTCATCCTACGAAATCCACAGAACGTAAGTTGAATGCATTATTGCTGAAACTCAAGAAAGACAATAAACTCAGTGATGCTTTGTACTTCAGACTACGTAGTGCTGACGCACTTTGTCCCAGACGTTACGGTCTGCCGAAACTACATAAGACTGATGTACCGTTGCGTCCTATAGTTTCATTCGTTAATTCGGCTACTTATGAATTGTCTAAGCATCTTTGCGAAATATTATCTCCTATAATTGGCCTATCTACATGTAACGTGAAGGATTCATTTCAATTTTCTGACTTTATAAAAAGTGCCAAGTGCAGGCCGAATGATGTTATGATTTCCTGTGATGTTACATCTCTGTTTACAACTATTCCAGTAGAATTAGCCTTGTCAGTTGTTCAAAACAGATTGTCATCCGATAATGAACTCCGCAATGTTATCAATTTCTGAGATTTTATCTCTACTGGAATTCTATCTATTGGCTACCGATTTTAAAGTAAATGATACATATTTCCACCAGTCTTTTGGCTGCCCGATGGGTAGCCCAGTTTCTGTTGTCCTACCCAACATTGTGATGGAGGATGTTGAACAGCGTATAATCTCAAATTCACATTTTGACATTTTGTATTGTCGTCGTTATGTTGATGATACGTGGGTTGTTTTACCCTCACAGAATGTTTCATCTTTTTATAATAATAATAATAATAATAATAACTGTATATTTGTAGAGCGCCATTACTTGGTGAGCTCATGGCGCAACAAAATTATACAACATTACATGTACACAAAAATGACATAAGCACATCAGCGATTGTAAGAAATAAGGTGTGTCTTCAAAGACTTTTTAAATGAGTGTAGGGATGCTGATTTCCTCACGTCTCTCGGTAAGGAATTCCACAATGCGGGTGCAGCATAGGAAAATGATCTTCCGAATCGAGTCCGGTAATTGCGAGACTCCAGAATTCGGTCATCATCAGATGAACGCAACGATCGCCTAGGAACATATACGGATACGAGATCTGACAAATAGGACGG
This sequence comes from Prostheceraeus crozeri, assembly GCA_907163375.1. Taxonomy (NCBI): domain Eukaryota; kingdom Metazoa; phylum Platyhelminthes; order Polycladida; family Euryleptidae; genus Prostheceraeus; species Prostheceraeus crozeri. The sequence continues at coordinate 326,723 of CAJQUW010004118.1, read as the reverse complement.
ACAAGAATCTGAAGAATCCCTGAAGAATCTTGTACATAGTGACACAAATTTTAAAACATATCCGTTGTCTGATACGAAGCCAGTGTAAATCAGAAAGATGACACGATATATGATCATATTTCGGAATACGCACAATTAACCTCGCCGCATTCTTTTGAATACGCTGTAGCTTATCCAGAAGATACGTTGGACAGTTGTATAGAATTGAATTACAGTAATCAATTCGAGAAAGAATAGTACTACACACCACAGTTTTACATGCATCCGTTGATAAATAGCGTCGGATATGGCGCAAGCGGCGCAACTCACAATTTAAAACACGAATCAAGTTGATAACGTGACACGATAAATCGAGGTTTCGATCGAATAATATACCAAGATTACCAAGATACCACTTTCTGAGAAAAATCAAAAATGCGGTAGTGGCTCAGTTGGCATTCTTATGCTTGGAGGATATAACATAATCACTTCAGTCTTCCGTCTATTCAAAATCAGTTGATTACTTGCCAACCAATCCTTCACTTGATGAAGACAATTATTCGCAGACAGCAAGAGCTCATGTACTCGCTCAGAAGTCGTGCTTTGATAGAATTGGCAGTCATCCGCATACGTATGGTATTTGAAAGAGTGGCAGCCGAACACTTTCGAGATTGGTGAGAGATAAGGCGAGAATAAAATAGGTCCTAGGACGGAGCCTTGCGGTACACCACATGAAAGAAATGATTTTTTGGATGTACTGTGAGACACCATAACAAACTGAGTCCTTTGAGATAAGTATGATACGAACCATTCATGAGTTGTTCCTATCACGCCATACGTATATTTCAGACGGGATTTCAAAATATCATGATCAACCGTATCAAATGCAGAAGTCAAATCAACAAGCACAAGGACAGACACTTGACCATTGTCAAAAGATAATAGCAAGTCATTCATGATTTTCAATAGCGCCGTCCTCGTGCTATGATTCGACCGGTAAGCCGATTGATAAGATTCAAATAAGTTATTCGCAATCAGATGTTGCATCAACTGTTGAGAAGCTACTTTCTCTATCACTTTTGAAGGAAAAGATAATTGCGACACCGGACGATAATTTTCAAAAGAATTCCTATCCAATGTGGCCTTTTTCAATAAGGGCTTGATAACAGCATGCTTTAAAGCAACAGGAAAGACACCAGTTTTCAATGAATAATTGACAATTTCAGTAATCACAGGTAGCACATCATCAATGTGATCTTTCAGTAGAGCTACAGGGATGGGATCCAAGACTAATGATGTCATCGACAATTTAGCTATGACATCACGTATGTCAGACTGTGACATTACTTTGAAAGAAGACAATGGAACCCCGGAGAAAGCAAATCAAAAACATGACTATCATCAGTATCACTATTAGTGGCACCAGTGATTTGTCTCTTTACGTTCAAAATCTTATCAACGAAATAATTCAGAAATAAATCAGGCAAATCCGTAGAACAGTAAATTGTTGGAACTTGATTCCGCTTCTTGTTTGAGGTTAGATCATTCACAACTTTAAACAGCTCTTTACTGGTTTTAACCTCATTGATCAATTTGTTATAGTAATTTGACTTTGCTCGGGTAACAAGTCTGATTACCTGAAGCTTAGCATTTTTATAAGCGAGCATGTCTACAGTTAGTCCGGACTTGCGCCATTTGCGCTCAGCACGACGACGCGTACGCTTAAGGGAAAGAAGTTCGGTGCTAATCGACCGAAACCAAGGCAGAGATCTTCGTTTACACTGACGTTGTTCTTCAGGAGCATGAATGTTCAATGTTTTTCTCAATGTGTTATTGTAATTTGTAACATCAGAAGGGTCCAAGCTTTTTGATCCATCATATAAATCACGACCAAACGCAGAATGATCAATACGCCATAAATTGCGACAAGCAGCGGCAGAAGTAGTATGTAATGTTTCTATGCAAAAGTTAGTAAGAACAACACGGTGATCAGATTCCAAGGTATCAGAAGTTTCCATAGTGAATATCAACTCATCTGACTCACGTAAAATAACCAAATCCAGAATGTGACCCTTTATATGCGTTGGATGTATTACAACTTGCTTCAAATCAAACATCTGCAGGAATTTTAAGAATTTCATTGCGCTGGTATCCTTGTAATTATCAATATGAAAATTAAAGTCACGAACAATACAAACATAATCTTGAATCAAATTGACATAGTCGAGAAATACTGAAGATTCGTCAAAAAATGTTGAAACTTTTAGCTGGTTCTTAGAGCTTGGAGGAGGACGATAAATACAAAAGAATGTTAGAGAAAGCTTTCTTACCATTATTGATAATTGCATCAATTCAAAAGTTGTGTGCACAAACGGAAACGACGCAATGAAACTCACATGACGAAGACTCCGTTTATATATAATACCAATACCACCACCTCTTGATGTCGTACGAGGAAATGAATTCATTAGATGGGTTGAAGAGGACAATGCTCCACAAAAATGTTCATCTCCTACAGAACGAAGCCAAGTCTCAGTCAGGAACATTATATCATTGTCATCGATGAACAGGGAAATTTCGGAGCATTTTTCAAAAGAACACACGGAGCGAGCGTTGAATAATCCAATCTTAAAAGTATCGGAACATTGATCTTGAACTTTCCGACTGAATTTTGCCAAATCTATTAATGAAGTTGAAAGGGAATGAGACGTTTCAATGTAGTAGCGATTAACATACGAAACATACTTCTGAGCTAATGAATACACGCCAACTGTGCCAATTTGTCAAAACAGCTGTTAGAAATATCAATACAATCTAGAACTTTACCATCTTTGAACAATCTTCTTGATTTGATGAAAATTTTACTTCCATCTGAATTCGAGGCTATCAACTCCTTGCAAACGTCTCTTAATCGTTTCTCCTCTTTCCGCTGTAAAACTGATAAATCTTTGACAAAGAAAATATTTTGTGAAGAAAGTGATGCATCTGCACGGGTACGCTTTTGGTTAAATAAAACGCAATTCTTTGCTTCGCGGTTAGCAAAAATTATCTTCAGTGGTCTTACTTTGTTTTCATCGTGACGACCAATTCGATACGTAGAGACTATGTCAGCCTTGTTAAAATCTGAATCAATTTTATTGCAAATAAATTGAAGCTTTGTAATGTCCTCACTCAACAAAACAGAATTATCCGTTAATAAACCAGACTCTGGAATTCCATGTGCTATCAAATTATTGGCCCTGATGCTATTCTCTTGCTTTTCTATATACAATTGTTGAGAGGTGATTAAATCTTTCATATGTTTGATATTGATGTCAATTTTAGCTTGATTGAGTCGTAGACCATCAAAGTTCGATTCTATCTGATCAATTCTTGACGTCAAGGCATCAATTTTGGCGCTAATTCGTGATTCAAATTCGGAAAACAGTAATCTGATTTCATCCATCAAAGATGCGTTTTGAGTGCCAGATCGAGAGCTTCCTTCGCCTTTCAGACATTTACTATTGTGCTAGAAGAGGAGGTGGAGTAAGGTCACAATTTGAAGAGGAGGTTGGAGTAAGGTCACAATTTATCGCAGCAATATTTTCCCTGCAGAATTTTTTCCCTGAGAAGGGAAAGTTTTGGGCAATACTAACGCAGGAAACTGATTACAGTGATGAATTTGAGAGCACGGAAGACGTTGTAGCAGCAGCACTTAATTCAGATTGTGGATGGAGGCGAGATGGGAGAAGTGATGATGTCGACCGATATCAGCGCGAAGAAGGGGAGAATAAATCCCAGATGCAATATCAGAACAAAGACATCACTTCGCCGAAGTAATATTCAAAGTTGAATAATGCCGAAAATTCGAAGCGAATCGAAGAGAATTCAATAATAATTTGCACGATGCCAACGATCAGGAGACGGTGCAACAAATATTACAAAAATCTTCTGTGTACGGCAACTGTTACCCGGGTAATTTGAGAAAAACGCTGTACCGTCGGAGCAAGCCTCAAGACACAACCGTCAGACACAACCGCTGATGCAACCGCTGATTATACTTACATGAATACCGTAGAAAATTCAATATCGTTCACGATTGAACAGGAGTGTGATAGCTGTATTGCATTTTTAGATATGATGATTACAACAAAACGAGATTGTTCATTCGAAATTTCAGTGTATTCGAAACCCACAAATTCTAATCGTTTGTTATCTTTTTCTTCTCATCATCCCACCTCTCACAAGCGCTATGTGGTAAAGTGTATGACCAAACGAGCGACAGTTTTTTCTTCAAACAATAACTCTCGTAAACATCAGATGAAAACTATGAAAAACATGCTGAATTGTAACGGTTATCCGGAAAACTTTGTAAATGCTAACACGTTTGACGATCGGATTGCCAGCACGAGCATTTTGAATAATGCGCGAAAAGTTGCTATTCCATATGTCCGTAATGTCTCTGAGCCTATCTCAAGAATTTTGCGAAGGCTTGGCATTCACTGCTACCATAAGCCACTTAAGAAAATTTGTGACATTTTGACATTACCAAAGGACAAAGTTGACCCTGCCTTGAATTGTGGAGTTGTGTATAAGATCCCATGCAATGATTGTAATCGTTCATACATTGGGCAAACAGGGAATAGTTTTCAAACTCGCCTTAAACAGCATCAAGCAGCAGTGCGCCTTATTCAGCCAAACAAGTCTGCTTTGGCTGAACATGCCATCGAAGAAGGCCATTCTGTCGACTGGAGCTCGGCAGAGATAGTATGCCATGAAAAGAACTATCATGAACGTCTATTTTTGGAGGCATGGCATGCGAAAAGAAATTTGTGTCTCAACCGATGTAACCTCCCTATTTCGCCTTTATATGATGAATTGTAATTTTCATTCCTTCTCTTTTTTCTTTTCTTTTACGTGTATATACCATGTATTGCTTACAGTATAATTATTAATTATTGTTACTGTACCAATTAGATTTTTTCCTATTCACTGAATACTCTGCCGCGGAGACGTGAAATACCAGGTTGGTGTCTGGCGCGAGTTATCTCACTGTCAGTATTAGTACTGGTAGCTCGCGATTTCTATGTAGTGTGAAATAGGCCTGTGATCTTCATCATCCGCTTTGCTGTGTTGTGTGTCATTTTTCATGACTAGAATTCTGTTCACTGTGGTCGCGATTGTCGGTATGTCACTTTATGCATGAAGGCCCTGACGATGGACAGCGGTGCTGTCTGAAATATCGGTCAAATTTATTTATTTATGAATTCTTACAATAAAGTCATCGTCGAAAAACTTCTCTTCTCATAATCAAATCAGGATAAATCAGTAATCAATTTTGTTCAAACATTTAATCCCAACAACCCAGAAATGTATAGTAGCGTAATTAAGCCTGTTTTCTCAGGGTTGCAGTTAACCGACCCATTTGATAAATGTGTAGTCCGAAAATCGTATCGTCAACCTCCATCACTACTCCGAATATTGCGAAAGCAGAAAGATGAATGTGTTGATGGAGTTACAAGATGTGGAGATAAAAAATGTAAGTGCTGTGATTCTATGATTGTAGGGAAAGAATTCAAATATAAACATGGTGAACAGACGAAATTATTTCATATATAAACAAACATGACTTGCAATTCCAAGGATCTAATTTATGTGCTAAAATGCCGCGGATGCGAAACCTTCTATGTGGGACAAGCGGGCGATTCTCTTCGATCGAGAGTGCGAGTCCATCGCCAGCAAATAAATGATTCCTCCTATCGTTCGCTACGTGTAAGTAAACATATCTATGAATGTGCTAGCAATGATCCCCCTTTCTATGTTATGCCTATACTTAAACTCCCATCAAACTATGACCGACTTTATAGAGAAACAAAAGAAGAGCTATGTATAAAGATGATGAGTCCTTCTCTAAATAAGCATCCATAGACCAAATGCAATGATAGCAATCTATGACCACCGCCACCACTAAATTTTCCTTGTTTTGAATCTATGACACATAGATTTTTGATGTATCTTAATTTGCAAATAGAATCATTTAGCCCTTGAGAATCCTGCAAATCAGGCAGAAACCGGTTGGGCAGAAATATTTGTGTTTTCTTTTCCTTGCACGCACCCAAGTGTGATTTATTTTGTGTCTGTTATATATATATATATATATATATATAGACAAAAATATTCATCACGCCTTTCAACGTTCGTTGCCACGCCGTTTAGTTTAGAGTTCATGTCCTTGCGAAGACAAAACTCACGCATATATTTCTAGCTTGCTAAGTTCCATTATATGAAAGAATCTCGATCTAAAGGAGGATTTTAAAAAGAAAAAAATCTGTTTTCTTATTAGCTAATAGTCGGAAAGGCTACTTAATGGCTGCATAAACCGAGCATTTAAGACATTCGACTGGAGTAATCATCAATAGTCTAGATCTATTTTTTACTTCTTTATGCTGAACTATTTTGGATATGTTGTATCGTGAAATGCTCATGTTCCATTTGATGTCATGTCGATACATTATCAAATATTGGTTCGAGGTTGACCTGCACGTGATAGCTAAGAGGACAGAGCACCGAGGAGAATAATGGAAAATAACCGAGTGCGTCATCGAAAACAGCAAACTGGGTGATTCGCATCCAAGAAATCAAGTTAAACAGTGAACATCGAGACAACAGTTTTAACGGTACTAGTACAGTGAATTGAAAAACACTCTAGCATCAGTATTTGCCTACACACCTGAAGCGAAAGATGCCACCATTACAAAAGGCACAAAAGGGCTTGAGCAAACAAAATGACCTACAAAATGAATTTAACCGATATTTTAGAAATGCCCCGTTTTTGCACACACTTCAAATAGCTTTAAGAATCCTTTTAAACGCAAAATCGCTACAAATCACATTAATGCACGTCTGAGATGAGAAACAACTAATGAACAATGATATTTTATATTTATCATCTGTTTTACAGATATTGACGAGTTTGGATATTACCGTAAAATCTGTCTCATTCACCATCATGCAAAATATCTACAGTATATCAGTCTTGGGCGCAATGATGATTGTCTGGAAATCTAGTAATCGATTGTAGATTTCATTTTCACGCGTTTAATCGCAAGATCGCTTCATCTGATATTACATGTTGCTTGACTGTTGAAAATAATTAACAGAATTAATGACTTTGCTGTTAGAAATTAAATGTGACTATAACTTAATCAGCTTTTTTGCTCGATAATCGGTGCCAGCGAGCAATCGGCTGCCTTAGCAATCGAAAACTATCTCGCCAATGATAAATTGTACTACTTTCAGCTTTATATGAGAATACCAACCTACCTATTTCCGCATCAAGCGGTTGGTGTGGCAGCGAGTTCATAACTTTTATTTTGACAGCACCGTCTGTGAGAAAGCCAGGTTTAACGTCAAACGAATAACGCTCGTTAAAATAGACCTCTTGGGATTTGAATGGTATGGGCTTTGTTGAAAAGGATTTTCTTAGCTTGTCTTTTTCATAAAGCTTCAATAACAGATAGATCTTTCCACTGGGCGTTTCACATTTTCGTCTTCTGAGTTGCCTACCTTCCAAAACAACGATAGTTAGACAATTTTCACTTTCAAGTTTCCCACAAGTCAATATCACACACAAATCGCCTGTTCCAATACTTATTTGCGGAGCTCGTTCAATGTCTCGATAGTCCTCGACCATTGGACCAACAAATGCATTTGAATCCATCTCAGGGAATTTTAAGTACACACGACCGTAGTTATTGTCTCTTCCATTACCATCTCTTTCATAAATATCAAACAGCAGCCAACAAGTTAACACTTCATATAGAGACTTTTTAATCCAAATCATTTCATTAAATGTTGGATTTCTAGACTTTAGTGCCACTCTAGTTTTGAAACTCTTCGATGTAGATGTAAAGACATAATTTTGTAGATCCGTTACGTCCTTCGGAGGAGGTTTTACCACTCGCACAATAACGTAAAATCCACGTGATGTTCCGGGCGATGTTAACATTAAATCCTTTGCTGCTGAAACACGTAGCTGCAATCCTTTTGCCTTCAAATCATAGCGCATAGAGAATCTGATACTTCCATAACTATCATCATGAATATGTTCGTCAAACGTTGGCAGCCCGTCTCTAAATTCCTCCACGCGAAAATCTGGCTTCCGTTTCTTTTTATGATTTTGAAATCTAATGTAACAAATGATGACGAAAATGATGCAAAAGAATACACAAAGAAATATAAATCCACCAAGATTGTTTGTCAACCATGATAAACTTCTTTTCAATAAAGTGCTGAAGGGTTTATGCTTCGAAGGCTTCGAAGTTGACAATAACGGAGATGGACTCGTAGTTGATTGCTTGATGGATTTTACTTGCTCATCGCGACGTCTGAGTTCTTCATACACATCGAGGATGTTTTTGAAATATTCCGAATGGTCCCCATCAACCATCATCAAGTGAAATCATTTGAATATTTCGAAAATTTAGACTTTCAATACATTTGCATACCTCAAATGCAGCAAGCATCGCATTGGATGAATAGAAGCAAGACAGACTGAATTGTCTCTATTGTCCAGTTTCACTGATGAGGTAAAAGGTTGTAATTTGTAAGGACCGCAAGAAATCTATTGTTAGTTTGATTTGATAGAAAATCTTGCTCACTATGGATGTTCTTTGTTTTGAAATATAGATAGAAAATTTATGTGAGAAAGATGCACATCGAGTGGCAAAATGGTGATAGTCCGGCCACCAGTACGGGCTTCTACAGGGAACGCAACTGAAAAGGGCACAGAATGATGTATACCTTGCGACTATCATAAAAATAAATGACTAAACAAACTTTATGTCTACTCGGAAGCACATTAGACCTACGCCTTCTTTTATGTGACCGTGTTTTATTTATACCACTCTCGTTTTCTTATGGTGAATGTTTGGCGAGAACATATTTCAAATGTCTTAGGCGCACGAAGCGAATACTCTTCCATGAGGCCAATCACTGCGTCGGTTAAATAACTGCCACAAATGCCGAGTTTCACCCGCACTTTAAACTGTTAAAATTAATTTCACTTGTTTTTGCAGATCTGTAAAAATTGACGCTGCTGTTTTGTTATTAACCGATTTTAACTGTGACATCCAACTGTGACTGCAGCATCAAATTGTCACGTCATTTTTAACACATATTTGCGGACATTGTCTGTTAAGCATTTCTATTAAGCTCAACGGCAATTTTGGCAGTTTTTTACGGTTCACTTATATAGGCCCACTCGGCTCGCGATTTATATATTAACAGTGCATGCACTGAACAAACATGCATTAACGGTCGATTTTCTGAAAACTTGATGAACTTGAGCCAACTATTCGTCTCAAGCTAAGAACTGCTTACATTCCGCAATTTTGGTGGTATATAGACAAACGATTTTCAATAAAAGTCTATACGATTCGACCTGTTTCAATTGGAAAATACAGGAATATTTTTGCAAAATGCGCTCTGTCAAATATCCATGTATCCCGCCAAACCTGGTTGCGGTACCGATAACTGTAATTTTGCTACTCCAAAAGTTTTCGTGCATATTTTTACAATAGTCGAATTCCACAATTTGCGCTTATATGGTTACTTTTTAACAACATATTTATTATTTCTAGATCACGACAATTGCTGCTTTTGTTTCGTGTGATTCGTGCGTATCTGTGTAGGAATCAAACTAGAATTGTGTATTCATATACAATAGAATGTGAATTGCATCAAGAGATTTCCTAATATAATTTTTTCAAATCCGCAGAAGCCTAATTGGAAATTATGATTTTCCGGTCCGGCCTAAGTCTGAGTATGTGTGGGCATGTTATGGCACCATGGATATTGAAGGTTTATTGATAGGGCTAACGGTAGTTGATGTGATTTCTGACATGGCCTTGTCTCGGCACAGCCAACTTCAATTTTATCAAAAGGCTGAACCCAAACACTTATTACCCATTCTTCAAAAAAGTTGTTAAAATCGTGAATCTTTGACATTTTAATGAAAATATTTGTCATCAATTCAAATAAAAGTAATTTCAAAATTTGCATTGCTTTATGAAAAAACAACACCAAGTTAGCAAGAGCATAAAGGAAGACAAGGAAGACGTCATGCCTTCTTTTGATAACAAACGGATTTGGTTGAAATGTTGAGAATATTTTCGAACATTTGACTTCAAATACGCTTAAATACTTTTATAGTTATCCGACCATCATCCAATTTGGTGTTATTTATCACTAAAGTCATCTACTTAAATTTTTGACCTCATGGAATATGATGTCCGCTAAATATTGTGAAGGCTGTCGAAGAACAGAAATTAACACGCTTCATTGGAGACACTTCCATGGAGCATGTAGGTAGATTAAAATTTCATGAAGGTATGAAACATTCGTCCATTTAATGCTCTAATCAGGTTGAACACAAAAAGTATTCCAACAGAAACACCTTCATGCAGTTTAAATAATGGCACATATTCTTGAACACCATTTAGGACCTCTAAAATATTGACACTTTTTCAAAAAAAGCGCAGCAAAAGCTCCATAAAGTTTACGGTCGTTGATGTACTGAAGTTAAATTCGAAAAAGATAGATCTCGGCGTCCAGCGCCTTCATAGGTCGATCTTACAATAAAAAGCGTTACGAGGCAAGCAAGCTCTGTGAAGATATATGAAGAGTGAGTGATATTAAGAAATGTGCTGACTCGATGAATGCATGTATTATTGTGACGTCAGATTCTAGTGTGGAAGTAAGTATTTCCTGTTTATTATAGGCTTCAAGGGTGTGACTGCCTTTGCTTCTGCTTTTGCTGTGCCTCATGTGTTGAACAGCTTACTAATGAGACCGATCTGAAAATTTCCGATGCTGCTCTCTCTCTGTTGTGTCTGTCTATAGGTTCATTCACACCGGACGCGACGCGACGCGACGCGGCGCGGCGCTGCGCGACGCGTACAACAAAAATGCCTGTTCTCACCGAGCAGCGTGGCAATGGACGGGAGAGGGGAATGTCACATAATGACGAAATATGCAGCTACAGATACCACGTCACTATGAACACTTCTTATTGATGAATAATTGACATATTCACATTCCTTGTGTTACATGCATTCAAATGAGCCCAAACATGACAACATTATATGAAATTTTCCCGAGATAGTTAAATGACGTACTCAGTTATCAGAATTTTCATGAAATCAGATGCAACATTTGAAGCATTGTGACTCGAAATTGATACCTAAACGATACATTTCAAGGAAATGCAAATACATTTTGCATTAGATTTATGAGCGTGAACAATGTGTGAACAATCAGGTTCTTAGATCTGTAAGTTTCATCAGACGAGAATAGTCCGCTATATGATGAATAATTGAAGTGCTGCTAGAGGCAGTCTGTTTTAGAGCAATATCCGATGAGTTTTGATCGACCATCGGTCTAGAAAAGAGGGCACTGAGATATGATGATGAGGCGCATATGAGGTATGATATGGTGATAAAAGGGCATTTCATTTTGTTGAATTTCGTTAAGTGAATCCGAAACTACAGAAATTATTCTCTTGAGCATCAAAATCCTCAAGTTGTGGTTGTCGTGTGACTGACGGAATATCGGATCAAACATTTCACTGCAATCATTTGTCAAGCTGTCAACACAATTATAAACTAATCGGCTGTTGTCACTCACTGAGCGATACAAGCGAGCATTTTTGAGGAGAATATATTGCTACTGATTGCAAAATAGACACCACCATCATCTTCTTCGTGAAATTTCCTTTTAAATGAAGTGTGTTTCACCTAAATTGGTTAAGAAATCTACGATCTGCATCAAATAAACGAACGTTTTGATGACTTCCTCGTAATGCTTGAAGGAGTGAAGAACAATTAAAGGCAGGTGAAAGAGAGCGACATTATTTTTTCCAATTGCAAATGAAGTATGGACAGGTTCATGGTAGCAGTAGAATGTGCATCATTCTGTGAAAAATTCATTTTCAGCCTAGCTCCCTCATGAAACTCGCTCTGGCAGTCGGACCAACCACTGCAACCGACAAGCAGAAGATTTAGTACCAGCGAGAAAATCTTATTTCCTACGCTTACAAATTATTTTGCATTTTTGTTTCAGTTTATAACATGAATAAAATTTCAACATATTCATAATGATATGAAATATTGGTATTGTTAAACAAAAATGAGGTCATTTGGTTCACTGGTTGCAGTTTCAAGCAAGAACCAACCCATTTCATCAGCAGTACAAAAACAAAAACGGCCTGAAGTTAGTAGAATGACACTAAACCGCTCTGGAATAAAAGAATGGCTATTGATAAAAAGAGGTAGGCCTACTAAAAAAGTATCAAAAATTCTCCACATTTTCGTGTTTCTCAATTTCTAATTTCTTTGCCTCCTATGCGCTATTAGACCATGCTGGAGACCAACCGCACCGGAAGGACCAGAGAATTGCTATCCAGATAGCTATTTACATGTATTCTTTGGGTTAGAATGGCAAGTGTATGGAACACGGTGGAATACGGGACAGAGTTTGTACCCCTGGATGACCTGATCGGGATTCAGTGCTGCTATGTGTATCTACATGATCAGAAGAATTGGTGAGATGCTCTGATCGGATCATAAGATGTTTGAGGAAAATTTGCTTACTTGCCTAGTTCGTTTCCTAAATCGTTACACAACCCGAAAATTTCTTTTATCTCTAGTTTATTCTATAAAGTTTAACCGTGAACTCAGAATTGATTAATTTCTAACTTCATTTGGTCAGCCGAGACACTTGGTTTAGAAAACTGTGGTTTGCCTAATAAGATGAAGTAATTAGTGAATAGTATTTGCAAGTTTGTTGCAGGTTGAAGCTGCTTCGTATGATCGTAAAGGACTAAACATATCCTTTTACATGGTTTAAAGTTTATTGAGATTGATCCTTATCAATGAAAATTTGTGTCAGATATCTTTCATCAACAATTTTTCGGTGAAACGTATTACTACTGTGTCTCTTTGTACATTCAACGAATCTTAAAATCTTTACGTCATAAAAGAGTTGATTGGTAGCTCACATTGTCTGTCAATTTTCATTTATAAATTCTGTCGTCTTCATGCTAAAATCCTATATCAAATAAAACCTCAGTTTTCTTTTATGGGATCTGCTGACCACAACTGACCACTTAAGAAGCAAAATACGTGCCAAAGCAATCTATGGGACATAAGGATTCATATGGCATATAGTTTAATAAAATTGAGCCAGGACTTTAACACGAACATTACATTTGAAAATGGGCTATTTTTCTGTGCGATTATTTTTGAAACGGTTGTATCTTTGTTGTCTCTTTGCCTCCAATGCAATTACATTTGCTATGATCCTTAAATTGATTTAACTATGTTATTCCGGAAGAAAAATTTATTCCAAAAAAATATCAAAAAGAAAAGTATCATTCCAAAAAGATAGCAGATGAGCATGTTTCATCAAAAATAATCCTTTGTAGTTTTATCAATACACATGCTGAGATCTTCCACATCTCCTTCCAGCATTTCAGTCATAGTTTTCATCTTTTCATGACACGACAACATCATTTGTAAATATTCCATACCGTAAGATGGGGTGAGTTCGCCAAGTTTTCATGACATTTTAGTGTGCACATCAGTCCAGAACCGAGATACATATGTCATAACCTACTCATATCTTGGCATGACTTAGTGCTATATAGTGGTATACAAATCAGCTTATTGAAATATTTGTTGTTGCCCTCAGATCAGCATATCTAGGGTGGCGAACTCACCCCTTCTTTTGGGGTGAGTTCGCCACTGTGTATTAATCTCATTTGATGGCGAATTTGAACCTCTGTGGGGTTAGTTTACCCACCCTTACATTTTTAAAAGAAGTTCTCCCACTATCAAGTAAATATTTTAAAACAAGTTCACCCACCATTAAGATTTAAAACTAAGTAAATTTAGAATTATTTTCATTAATCAACAGAATACATGAAAGTATAGGCTATTACAGGACTGGTCATCATTATTACATTAATCAACAAAAAATTGACAGTATTTCAATTAGTCAGTATTCCAGTTTGTCAAGTGCATTTTATGATTCTGCTTGCCTTTTTCTCAAATGAATGAAAGATGAAAAACTGGCGAAATCAAATGCTTCATATCTGTCAGAAAAAGTACAGCAATGAGGGGAATTCTGTTTAGTTAAAGGTATGTATGTTTGCGCGGAATTTCCATTGAAGAGGATTCAAATAAACCTATACCTACATCTATCTTACAAAGAGTCCTTCATGCGGCGGTGTGACCTTTTAGCAGAATGTTCGCTTTGCGTCCGGGAGACATTGGTTCAAACCTTGGTCGGGTCAAACCTAAAACTTCTAAAATAGGTACACTCTGCATTCTTGCCAAACACTCAGCACGGAAAGAATGGGAGTGAAATAAATTCATAATTGGACTTAATTTTGGCGATTTTACTCATTTTGTAGCGACTCTCAAACATCAAATACTGAATCATGTGACTCACTTAAAATTTTACATCGAAGTTGATGTTCTGAACTCAGTCATGTCTCAAATTTCATGGCATTCTGATAAATAGTTTCTTTTCTGCAAAAGAAAATGCACGAAAATTGCCAAGTGCTTCATAATCCATGGATGTTTCTTGAATTTTACAATTAGATTCCAATGAGAATCCTTTGACCTTGCCTATAACCGAAAGCGACTGGCTGTGACACTCAAGAATTTGATTTTTGTATTCAGCGTTTCAAGATTTACAAATCCATGCTATTAAGCCCTTTGTGCACAAATTAAGGAAGAAAGTGTCAGTATCTCCCGTCCTAAAAGGCTCCGTGCCTAATGTGCTTGCCAGTATAAACAAGATGAATTCATTCATTTATGCGGGTGCGTTCATGCTTATATGAAACCATTTTCTCCTGAAGCCATGTACTTCGATGATAAAGAAATAAAATCTTCTAAATAATAGAACAATGTTCTGGCGTTTTTTGCAAGCTCTTTGAACATTTTATCCTATCATGTCGTGTCGGCATTACTTCATGCTACTTAAATGGGCTTCTTAGTAGCTGTTGATCTATAGAATTTCTGCTTATTTTGTGTTGACAGAGCTAATGCATGATTAACATTGATGACCCAATTATTTGCATTTTATTCGTCTTTGTTCAAGACGAGACGGTTAGCCGAAAAATCAAGGAGATATCTTAATGAAAACTGTGTATCCAACCAAGTAATCCTTTGTCTCTTTTTCATATCAATTACAAAATTCAAAATGTGTTGTTTTAATTCATGAATACTCACATTGTCACTTCTAGAGAGTCGTGCAAGAGAAGCTACTAGCTGTCTGATGTCTAAAACTATGCTTTAGTATTCATGCCCACCGTAGCCATTTGGTCGCAAGGGGAAATTTTCAGGTGATCCGTGTTTGCGACTTGAAAATATAAATCAGTGCATCAAAGTCTTGATAATATTTGTGTGAAATTCTTAAAATAAGTCGCTCATAATCCTGTCTCCCATCCTCTCGTACCCAATTTCATGTTCCGTAAATCCCTTGATTCTGCAAGACATACCCGTCGACTCTTACCACCTCGTCAAATTCGCCAATCTTATTATAACAATATAATTGCTCGCTTCTCCTCGCTGATCAGATTGTTGTATTCTCTCTGTATGGTTTGAAAATTTCTACCGTAACCTAGTACCGCTCTGTATTAGGAAATAAAGTTCATTATCAATACACTCTCTATGAATAATTGTTCCATAACTGGCATAGCTACTTTACCCATAGAAGTTTGATAGGGTAGCAAAAGGGCCTTCATTTGTATTGACAATTTTAATGTGGAAGTTAAATTAGTAATATCGTTATTCATTTTTCTGATGCCATTACAATTCTAACTTTTTCTCTTAAGTCAATATATTTTGGCAGACTGGGCGTCGTTGTCTAGTTTTACAATCCAATATTATATTCAATGTTATTCAATTGTATTCAATCATATTATTCAATATTATATACATATATATATATATATATATATATATATATGTATGTATGTATAAAAATGAAAGGCGATGAAACCAAAAACACGTCTTTGCGTAACCGGTTTCTGTGGTTTATTGGTTACCACTTCATCAGACGCAAATAAATGAAATAAAATGAGCTCATAGGCAGTTTAAGGGAGGTTTGAATTTCAATATGAAATATCGCTCTTTTGCCTCCCTTTCTACTCTATGAGCTCTGTCTGACAATTGAAATACAAGGTGTTTCAAAAGTAGGCTAACAGTAGAAATTGGCCTTGAAAAGCTATGTCTTAATGCTATAGATTAATAAGCTATGTCATAATAATCTTTTTCACGATGCCACAGATAGCTAATATGCCTTGTATTCGTAAGGGGCAAAAATTCAATACTCTTTGACATCGCGTAGATCATATTAAAATATCTCATGATCTCCAGTGTTTTCATGCCTACATATTTCACTACAACCCAATTTGAATCTATACCGATCATGAGAAGTCGAATAACTATCCAACATCTATCAAAAAAAATTATTAGGAAACCATGTAAACAAGATAGTAGTTGTTTCAGTGTTACTGCGGAGAAGGAAGAACAGCTGACATTCGAATGTCCTCCGCGCCCCTCAGCCTGGTGCACGAAGACGCTGTCGTCAACACAAGACAGGGAGGCGAAGAAGGAAGAACAGCTGACATCCAAATGTCCTTCACTTTTGTTAATGCCAGCCTCCTCTTAGACCATCGTCAGAAGCTTCTGACGATGGCCTAGAGGAGGCTGAAATTAATAAAGGTATTAACATTAAAACAACTACCATTTTGTTTGCTTGGTTTCCTAACAAAAAAATGAACAAATGAATAACCAAGGCCTATTCAACATATCAAAAAATTAATCAACTTAAAGTTGCAAAAATTCACGAACGCAAATGCTCAAAATGTCCACCATGGACATCGGCACATTCTTGTAGTCTTTCGGCCACACTGTGGCACACAGTTCTGCATAAGTTCCTGTCATCACTGATCTCTTGACAGGCATCTGTGATGTAGGAGCGGAGTTGAGAAAGTGTGTGAGGTTTTCGTCCGTACACTTTCTCCTTTACAACGCCCCAAAAGAAAAAGTCCATCGGAGTTAGATCGGGAGAGCGAGGAGGCCAAAGGATGCTACCACATCTCCCGATCCACTTTCCTGGAAAAGTGTCATTCAGATAGCTTCTGACACTCACTGCAAAACGCGCTGGTGCACCATCCTGCTGAAAGTACAGCTCATTGAAGTTGTTCAATGACTGCATCTCAGGAATCGCAAAGGATTGGAGCATTTGAAGGTACACCTCAGCCGTCACAGTTCTTTCAAAAAATACTGGCCCAATCACACCGTTGCTTGACATACCGGCCCAGACGGTTAAGCCAGGCTGGTTCAGCTCATTTGTTGATACCATGTGCGGATTTTCAGGGAACCAGTAGACACAGTTATGTCTATTTACGTGACCTGATAGTTTGAAACTGGCTTCGTCAGACCAAACTATCTTGTCAAGCAAATCTGGGTTCTCCCGAATTTCCGACAACATGAGCACAGCAAACTGCAAGCGTCGTTCAGCATCATCCGGTAGAAGGTGCTGCAACAGTCTGGGTCGGTATGGTTTCAACTCAACTTTCCTCATCATTCTCCAAGTAGAGCTTAGAGAAATGTCCAACTCCAATGAGGCTCTTCTTGTTGACTTCTTCGGACTTTGAACAAATGTTTGGGCCACTAGCTCCTCGTTTGATGTTATTGAAACTGATCGAGGGCGTCCTGACTTCGGTGCATTCTCTACCGAACCGGTCTTTTCAAATTTATCTCGAATGCGATAAATAGCAAATCTTGATGGAGGATTGCTGTGAAAGGCATCTCTCCATTCCATTCGCACCTTTTCAGCATTCTTGTTTTTCCAAAAGGATTTCAAAATCCATTTTCTCTGATCATCTTTTAGATGACCTGACATGACAGAAACAGCAAATTCAAAAAAGCTTCAAGCTTGTTTAATTCACTTCAAGTCAAACTAACAGTGTTTGATTCAAATCAAATTAATTGAACATATCCATGTACGTAATGTCAGATTGGTGCTATATCTTGTCCATGATAGATTTCAAAATTCCTTTGCCAATGGAATGCTACTGCATAGACTTCTAAATGATAGTAGCAATTACTTCGAAGTCTATGGCTCATGTTGGACTGATCATGGATATCCATCGACTGATTCAGGTGTAAATCGCCAATAGAACGGTCAACATAGATTTCCTAGGGCAAAATCAACTGTTAGCCTACTTCTGAAACACCTTGTATAGGCGCAGCTTCAAACTTGATTTCTTGATGTCGGCAACACTCTCTGGTGTGCTTGCTAACATACAACATAGAGATATTCGGATTGTTTATGTGCTGGCGGTGAACGGTCAAGCGGTTCCGCAAGATATCACCAGTTTGCCCAATGTAGAAATCATCACAACCTTTGCATTTCAGAATGTATATGATGTTACTAGAATTACAATTGAAATAATGCCGAATTTTGAAATCAATATAGGTGCCATTGACTTTAAGTTTTATATGCTCACCAGTGATCAAGTGATCGCAACATTTGCACTTTTTATCGTCGCACCGACTTACACCATTATTTTGCTTGTTTTGCTTTTCTTTTAATATATACAGTAAACATTTACTCTGACGAAAAGACCGAATAATTTTTCTCTATATATGTATATATATATATATATATATATTTAAAACCTAAAATCTTAAAATCGAGCAATATGTACATACTATTTACAAAACTATTTTAGGGCTATGCGGATGAGAGTAACTTTTCGTGGTGTGAGGGTACCCCCCCTTGTGGTTTCAGAATCAGCAATCAGCCCTTGAAAAATGTTTTTTTTCCTTTCTGAATATGAAATGCCTGGGCACTCTATGCGTATATATATATATATATATATATATATATATATATATATATATATATATATATATAATTCAATATAATGCCCATCAAATATTTCAATAAAAGAAAAACGAGATTTTCCGAACGCGTTTCAGAGCGTCAATCGACTCCTTCTTCAGCGGAAACTTTATTACAATAAAATCGAATGCTTTTATATTTCAAAGGTAAAATCTCACAAATCGATTCACTGTCACAGTCCACAGTCGACGCAATTTTTGATAACAATTCAGTTTCTCTGTACATCAGCTGCAATTCGAAGGTCAGCCAACATTCAAGAACATGTGCACTTAGGCTAAAATACAAATGAGGATGGTTCATACATGAAATGTGAAACATTTACAGACGCAAGATGAGTGGTATCGATCCTTCTCTTTCATTTATCAAATTTTTTGTTTCTTTCAAACAAATAGTTTCTAGGATCCGATGCCATTTTGTCACTGCAATTACAGAAAAATTATTTTCATGAGTATCATGACAATGTGTTGTGATTTCTGTTGGGACTGGGTATCCTTTGATATGTTCTTTTGCTCTAGCAATAAGATGTCGCGAAGTTTCCCCTACGTAGACTTTATTGCAGTCACCACATGTGTATTTGTAAACGCAGTTTGATTTTAAATCTCGGGGAATGTGATCCTTATTGTGAAAGAATATACTTGTTTTATTCACTTGAAAAACAGGATTAATTGCTAAATTCTCCGGTAAATTTCTGTTGAGTTGATGAATTTTCTCTCTAAGAAATTTATCTTTTCTTTGAACGTAAGGGAATCTCCAACAAATAGTAGTTTTCTTTTCTCTGTCATCATCATTTGTTTCAATTTTTGACTTTTTTAAGTTTTCCTCAACTTTCCGTTTTATACGTTGAATCACTTGGGTAGTGTAACCATTGTCAACAAATATTTACGTTGTAGACTCACATGATTTTTCATAGAACTCATCATTAGAACAAATTCTTTTCGCTCTATAAAAAAGTGATCTAATAAGTTTCCGCTGAGGAAGGAGTCGATTGACGCTCTGAAACGCGTTCGGAAAATCTCGTTTTTCTTTTATTGAAATATTTGATGGGCATTATATTGAATCATATCTATTGAACGAGGCCCTATAGACATCCTCAATTGTTGAATATATTTCTTCATTGAGTCTGATGTGGAACTATTGTTGACAATGAAGTCATTGGCAAATATTGCATTCAAGGCAGTCAAGATTAATGTGACTACTGATTTTCTACGAGAATCAAATCGTGCTGGTCGTCTTGGAAAAAAGGCAATCAAGGCTGAAAGAAAGCATACGTTTCTAGAAAGATGTACAGAAGAAGGAGTAATTCCAAAATTTCTACAATTTAAAGCTCCAGAATTTCTCAAAAACCAGAAACAAAGTCTTCGCAAAGCCCAATCAAAGGAACTTCAAAAGTTAAAAGGTGAGGCTACAAAAGCTAAGGCTGAGAGTCAACTTAAATTTGAAAGTTTTATAGGTTCTCTACCAACTAACTATCAAAGCATCATAAATGAAATTGCTAAATTTCAAAAGAAAAAGGTTGATAAAGCTATTGCCACAGTGCACGAAAAGAAGATAAAAAATCTTCGCCGTTCGCAGGAAGCGTATGTAAAAGTAGCTAAACAAAGAAGGCAGGATAATGTTATCAACTTGTCATCGTACAAACTATCTCAGCTAGAAAAAGACATCCTTTCTCAGGGATTTTCTATGTGCTGGCCGTTTGATAGATTTTTTATCCAAAAAGAAAAGGCTGAAGCAGAAGCAGTAGCGCAAATGCTAAAAGTCAATTTATCCGGATCATGAAATGATGAGTTAGTCCACAAGCTCAGAGTTATTTTCAAATCATACTATGACAAAAATCAGAAACAAATACCAAAACATTGGAAGGCGCATATGAAAATTTTGAAAGATCTATCGAAGAAAAAGGACTTGTACGTGTCAAAGTTTGATAAAGGCAACGGGATTGTAATCGAAGATAAGCAAAGCTACGTGGCAAAGATGAATGAGCTATTAGAGAACAACAAGAAATTTGAAAAATATAAAGAGTGCAAACGATCTACAAAAGACCCTTACATTTTAGAGGAAGATAGATTCAACCGAAAGCTGACTGAACTTAAGAAAAGAAAAATGATTTCCGACTCCATTTTCAAAATAATTAAAGCAAGTGGCTCACAACCAGCTCGACTGTATGGATTACCAAAAATACATAAAAGCAAAGAGAATCCGCCATATCGTCCGATTCTTAATATGAGGGATTCCTATGTATCAAATCTCTCGAAATGGCTAGATACAATATTGAAACCTTGTTTGCCACAGAAGTACAATTGTAAAGACACTTTTGATTTTGTAAAATCTATAAATGAATTTAATGTTGAAAATTGTGAAAGCTTTATAATGTGTAGCTTTGATGTTCAAAGTCTATTTACTAGTATTCCTGTACAACGTACAATCGATTACATCATTTCAACAGTAGACGATACTGCTTTGCCTATAACAAAAAGTTGTCTTAAAGAGTTACTGTCGCTAGCCTGCTCTGATATCGTTTTTTCATTTAATAACATGTTGTACCGCCAGATTGACGGAATATCGATGGGTTCAAACTTGGGACCCACTATGGCGTCTTTTACCATTCAAATGCTTGAATCTAAATTTGCTAGTTATTCAAATCAAAGTCCTCCTATATTTTATAAACGATATGTTGATGATTGTTTTTTAATGTTCAAAAGTCAACCTGATATGTTAAACTTTTTTGATTTTGTCAACAAACTAGATAACGACATCAAATTTACTCTTGATGTGGAAAAGGATAGATGTATTGATTTTTTGGATTGTACAATTTATCGGAACAATGACAACAAAATTTCCATTTCTTGGAAAATTAAAGAAACGAATACAGGGACGTATATCCCTAGTGATACATATGCTCCTTGGTCATACAAGATGGCGGCTATTAGATCACTTTTTTATAGAGCGAAAAGAATTTGTTCTAATGATGAGTTCTATGAAAAATCATGTGAGTCTATAACAGAAATATTTGTTGACAATGGTTACACTACCCAAGTGATTCAACGTATAAAACGGAAAGTTGAGGAAAACTTAAAAAAGTCAAAAATTGAAACAAATGATGATGACAGAGAAAAGAAAACTACTATTTGTTGGCGATTCCCTTACGTTCAAAGAAAGGATAAATTTCTTAGAGAGAAAATTCATCAACTCAACAGAAATTTACCGGAGAATTTAGCAATTAATCCTGTTTTTCAAGTGAATAAAACAAGTATATTCTTTCACAATAAGGATCACATTCCCCGAGATTTAAAATCAAACTGCGTTTACAAATACACATGTGGTGACTGCAATAAAGTCTACGTAGGGGAAACTTCGCGACATCTTATTGCTAGAGCAAAAGAACATATCAAAGGATACCCAGTCCCAACAGAAATCACAACACATTGTCATGATACTCATGAAAATAATTTTTCTGTAATTGCAGTGACAAAATGGCATCGGATCCTAGAAACTATTTGTTTGAAAGAAACAAAAAATTTGATAAATGAAAGAGAAGGATCGATACCACTCATTTTGCGTCTGTAAATGTTTCACATTTCATGTATGAACCATCCTCATTTGTATTTTAGCCTAAGTGCACATGTTCTTGAATGTTGGCTGACCTTCGAATTGCAGCTAATGTACAGAGAAACTGAATTGTTATCAAAAATTGCGTCGACTGTGGACTGTGACAGTGAATCGATTTGTGAGATTTTACCTTTGAAATATAAAAGCATTCGATTTTATTGTAATAAAGTTTCCGCTGAAGAAGGAGTCGATTGACGCTCTGAAACGCGTTCGGAAAATCTCGTTTTTCTTTTATTGAAATATTTGATGGGCATTATATTGAATTATATATATATATATATATATATATATATATATATATATATATATATATATATATATGGCATAACTCGTTGTGGAGATGCGAGGTGCAAATGTTGCGACCACTTGATTGTAGGCACGAAGATTACAATTAAACATATGGATTTCGAACTGAAAAGGAATTTTAACTGTTTTTCCAGTAATGTGCTCTATGTTTTGAAATGCAAGGGCTGCTCAGACTTCTACATTGGTCAAACTGGAGATATCATCCGTAATAGACTTACCGTCCATCGCCAACATATCAATAATCCTAGCTTAGCTATCCTCTATGTCAGCAAACACATAGCTACTTGTGCTACGGACCATGATACTAGATTTGAAGCTGCGCCTTTTTATCAGTTTCCAAATAACGCAACCAGATCCGAGAGGGAAATCAAAAAAAGATATTTTATTTCTAAATTCAAACCTCCTCTCAATAAGGATCAAAGATAGTTGCAGTTCATTTATTTCATGTAACGGTGTCTGACGAGGTGTCATAAATTCATAAAAATACACCGAAACCGGTAACACCGACATCTCCTGGTTTTCATTTCTTTTATATCAATTTACTTTATCCAGTTTCCTTTTTTGTATTATATTTATATATTGTATTACGTCGTCCAATATTGCATCAATATTGCTATCTTATTGATACAAGAAAATTACTACATGTTGTTGTTCTAAATAGGTAATACCGCATCTAACTAAAAAAATGCAGAAATCTACACTCTATGCTAATATGTTTAAACTTAACAAATACGTCGACAAAATAATATAAAGATACAAGGTGTTTATGAAAGCAAAAATAAAATGTTGCCAAGCATTGGTCGTACTCAAGACGTGTGCTAAGTTGCAGAAATCAATCTAAAAATTATGACGCATGAAATGCAATGTTCATCAATTCATTAAAATGCGCAAGAGGATAAAAATGCATATTGACTCATCATAGGGTGGAAAATAGAAGGTAGTTCATACATGGACAGTATGTCCAATTTGAAGCTCGATATTATTGATTGTTCATCATTCTCTTCTGTTCTCAGTTTCAAGACCAACTTTGTTTTGCTTTCACTTTTGTTAAAGGCAGTGTTCTTGTTTCTGCTGGAAGCAGTCATCATGTTTGCTATGTTACGCATGGTACTCCATTTCCATTATGGATTCGAGACGATGCTGCTCCGTCTGGTATCATTCGCAAGCATCCACTCGTATTGGGGAAGCACTGTGCTGTCTGGGGCACCTCCAGAAGGTCGATGATGTGAAACACCGCCGTCGGAATCCCGACAGAGGGTGCCTCAAGGTCGCTCAAGTGTAATAATGCAGTCCGAATCCCGACAGGGGTGCCTCAAGGTCGCTCATGTGAAATACCACAATCAGAATCCCGACAGGGGTGCTTCAAGGTCGCTCATGTGTAATACCGTAGTCCGAATCCCGTCAGGTGAGACAGTAACGCTTTGGCTTAAGATGACTCAAAGTCCACTCTGATCACTGATCGTGTGTTCGAGTCCCATCCGCCACTATTTTATCTGACGTTTCCTGATTTCATTCATTGCATGCCTTCGTTTATTTCAGAAATATTTAAGATTTACATGGAAAGGCAGAAAAATCAGTATAAGCAGAAGAATTAACATCTTTGACTAAATTTAGTTGATTCACGGTGAGTGGACGTCACTGGTGGACTGTTTCATAACAGATAAACTTGACAATTTCATTTCGCTCGTGATCGTCCGTGAGAACAATAGATCATGCTTGATCTATTTCAGGTTTATAATTTGTTTCTCAACGCATGAGTGGGAACATGTATATTTAAATCACGGTTATATACCGTAAACTATCACGTTCTTCCCTCCTTTCATAACTACTGCATCATTCTTATTCGGAACGCGATGAATTCTTTACTTATTCCTGGCATTGTTGTTTCGTAACAGCAACGTTACACGTTTTATCTATAAAAAGGAGATATCAATCAATTATGTCGGATACAGTGACTTCTGTCTCCTTTGTATTAACCAACACAAGATTGATATGACGGAAATGTTAATAAATAAAATTGACCATAATCCCCTAGAGGTGCACGTTTCTTTCCATGTTATTGTGACTGTCTGATACTTAGGATTGCAACAATCAAACTTTAGTGGTACATGGAGCATTTTGTCAAATAGAAGCATTTGCTGAATGAAGCATTTTAACTTAAATGAATTAAAATTAGAAGCGCAGTTTTAGAACATGTTTAAAAACTGTTCTATATTTTCCTTTGACGTGTCAGACTTAGAAGCATGTTATATGGAAGGTAATAATATATAGCCACAAGCTATATATAGCATAATAAACGTACCGTATAAAAAGTTATATATACAGTATTGTGCAAATTAATGTAAACAAAAGTAAAAATACATGAATTCCAGCATCATTGAATTTTATTTTCAATGTAAAATGAAATATTGTCTTTCAATACATAATGTGGCCACCCTTGGCCTTCAGCAATGCTGAGATACGTCTTGGCATTGAATCGACCAATTTTTCGCACACTGATGAGATCTTTTCATCATGGAACCATACCTTAATAAGAGCTGCTATCATCTTTTGTTTCGATGAGCAATCAATCTTTCTCAGTTGCGCTTTGCAGATATGACACAAATTTTCGATCGGAGACACATCAGGGGAGTTTCCCGGCCAATCGAGGACGCAAATATTGTTCTCTTCAAGACAAGCTTTGGTTTTTCGGCTTGTATGGCACGGTGCCAAATCTTGTTGGAAAATTGCGTTCGGCATCGTTCCAACTCAGAGACAATCCGAGTCAAAGATCCGAGTTTCAATCAAATGAATATATCGATCGGAATTCATCATCCCCTCGATTGGAATGAGACATCCGGGTCCCTTGTATGAGAAGCACCCCCAAAACATTTGCTTTGGTGGATGTTTGAATGACTGGTTCATGTGTGCAGTCCGAACCGGCTCTCCGGTACTTCGTCGAACAAACTGAGAATGATATCCTTTTGCTTTAAAGTGACACTCGTCTGAAAAGACAACTCGACGCCAATCTTCGACGGTCCAGTTCTTATAATGCTTGGCCCACTTCAAACGGGTTTTCCTCATTTTAACTATTAACATGGATTTCTTAAGTGGTCGACGAGCTTTCCTCCCAACCGCGAGCAACCGTCGACGCACAGTTGAGCTGTCAATAGATACCCCGGCATGCTCAATTTCGACCTTAAGCTCATGACTTGTCATTCTTGGGTTGAGTCTGCTCATCCTGATAATCTTTGAATCATCTCGTGGCGTTGTCTTCTTTTTTCTTCCACATCTACCAATGCGTCGCGGTTGAAGGCTGTCCGTATTTTGATGCAATTTCAAAATATTATTCACTGCACCAAGCGAAACCGAGCATTCAGATGCGATAGCGCGTTGAGTCATCTTCGTGTACTGTCTGAGTGTCACAATCTTGCTACGCGTCTCTGGTGAGATGTCCATGCTTACTGACAGATAAAATGTGATTAGTGACAAAAGTAGTAAGTTCAAATTCAAATTCTACCCAAGTTTTGTGAGAAAGGCCAAAACTTGCTATTTTGTGGAATTTGAACTTTTGAATTCAAAATCAATTATCTGCGTCAATGCTGCATTGAACACCTACGTCTGGCAATGAAAGGTCAAATGTTAATATCTATGCATACACGAGTCATTCTATTCATGTAAGATAGAATAAAGCAAGTCAAACAACATTAAGTGATAACACAAGAAATATGTCCTTTTGTTCATATTAATTTGCACAATACTGTATATATATATATATATATATATATATATATATACAGTATAATCCCGCTATAACGTACACTCACGGGAATAAAAAAAATGTCCGTTATATCCGATGTACGTTATATCCAGGGTAAGGCATTTTCCCATATTTTGTTATCTAGACTGCCTCTATACACTTACTTTTTTGATGTGGCATGATCAGAACAAGTAATTTGACACAAAAAACACTTAAATAATCATGATTAGAGACATGCATATAAATCATAATCTTAAAGCATAAGTCATTGCAAATCACTGGCAGCACAAATTGCAAATAGGTCTACAAATTACAGGTGTCATAATCAACTTCATATGCAAACTTTGGCCAGGCTTTAGCCTCTTATAGCTAAATATTCACAGTGGTTTAAAGAAGGAAGTTACAAGAGTCTGCTTTTTGTGTGGCAAATGATGTAGGTAGCTGTCTACTTTGCTTAATGATAGGAATAATTCGTCACTAGCTCCAGCGAACTCAAGGTAGCGCTGAAGAGTAGAAATTGCTTCCTTCGCTTCAGTCGAAGTCGGTGGTGGCAAAGATGCACTTACTTCGTCTTCATCACTGCTGGACTCACACATATCCTGATCGTTTCTTATACTTCGCGCTATCTCTCTGTCAGACAGCGCTTGAGTCGTGTAGACAATGTCATCAGCACTGGCGAAGTCTTCGGCGGAGCCAGAAACCACAAAGTCAAAGCTACGCATGCGTTCGAAAATGTTTCCAAGATCTCTTAAAGCATCCTCAGCTTCAAGAGGGTCTACATTGATTTCTTCAACTTCCTTCTCCCTAGTGAATCCAGCTTTGTGGAAGCAGTTAGCTATCGTTGTCTGACATACTTCATTTTCCCACACAGTTCGGATCCACCGCAAACACTGAAGAATGTCCACATGGAAATTGTCCGCTTCATTGTTTTCGATGGCCTCCAATAGTTTCCGTGAAAGACGACGTCGGTAATGAACTTTTTGATTTTTTATGATGCCAAGGTCACATGGCTGGAGGTGACTTGTGCAATTTGGGGGTAGAAATTTGATATCAATGTTCTTCAGGGAAGTAGAAAGAGCAGAATCATGCGAGGAACAATTGTCAACGATGAGTAGAATGCGCCGCTTTTTCTTTCCGAAGTAATTGTCAAGATTCTCAATCCATTCTCGGAATAACGTGCTCGTCATCCATGCCTTCTTATTGTTTCGTTAAGTCACTGGCAGCTTTTTGACGTTTTGAAAACAAAGAGGCTTGGCTGACTTTCCTATAGCCAAAATGGGGAGTTTCTCAGATCCATCCATGTTTGTGCCAATCATCAGAGTCAAACGTTGCTTGCTATTTTTCCCTCCATGGCATGGATCACCTTTGTAGGTAAAAGTTTTACTTGGAAGCAGTTGAAAGAAAAGGGCCGTTTCGTCTGCGTTGAAAACATCGCATGGATCAAAGCTAGCCAGGATCGCAGGCAATTTCTTCTGCCAGTCATCAATAGCAGCTTGTGGAGCATCGTTTGATTCTGCACTGACGATTCGAAAAGTCACATCATGTCGGGCCTTGAATCTGTCAAACCACCCGTCACTGCATTTGAAGTCAGTTTGTCCGAGTTGTGCAGCTAATTGATTGGCCTTCTCCTTGAGCAGCGGTCCCGTTACCGGTGCACCCAAAGATCGTGCTTGTATAAGCCATGTCATTAGCGCCTGTTCAACATCTTCATAGATTCCTTTCCGCATTTTCTTCGTTTTATCACTGAAACAGCTCGTTTTGTACTTTTCCCGTTGCGACCATATCGTGTTTATTGTTGCTCTCGACAAGCCGTAGCTCCGCTTGAGTCTTCGACTTTTTTTCTATCTGCTCACAGATGGACCTTTTCATTTCAAAAGAGAGTGATTGACGCTTGCGAGACATGCTTGAACGCTGAGATATAAAAGTTTGCTCTGATATCAACATGGCGAATCTCTCGATAATTTCAAACCTTCTGGCGAGAATTTCATTGGTTGGTTGTACTTCTAACACTTTTACAAAGAAATATTGCTGAGAAAATCTACTACTGTCAGGAACTATGAGATAAGTACAAGCGGACTTGTACGTTAAATTTCCATCGGAGTGAAATTTGTGTCCGTTATATCCAATTGTACGTTATAGCCATGTACGCTATAACCAGGGTGTTTTAATATGGGTCAGATAGGAAATTTTGCCGGGAATATTTTGTGTCCGTTATAACCGAGTGTACGTTATATCCGGTGTACGTTATAACGGGATTATACTGTATATATATAAAAGACGAGTGAGGCAACCAAGTGAAAGTTCATTTCTGTGCCTCATCACTCCTAGTCAGGTTTGAACCATCAACCTTGGCCTTGAAGCCAGAGAACATGCAAGCACTCCCTCAGGATGCGCATATGCACGGGTTCACTAAGTGACCGGACACTAGACACACACTGCTGTACACACACGGACACACCAATCCAATTGCGTGAGCACCATCGTCTCGATTCAGTGGACTCCATGAAATCCCTGTTGTTGAAGAATACGGTCCACTTTCTGTCATGTCACACTATCCACTTCAATGTCCATAGATATCTGCAAGTTCACATTCGTTGCACGAGAAAGGAATTTCCACTATTTACCACTGGAAGCCATAGTCCTTGAGGTGCCGTTGTCATGATAGCGCATATCCAGGACGTATCTTACTTCAATGTCCATGCCCGCTCTATTCCTTTACTATTACAGAGTGTCAGTTTTCTATGGTCACATCGATTTGGCAACTTGAAGAAGGCTTCAGCAAGGTATAGAGGTAGTGCATGCTTTATGTTTCGGTTTTACAGAAGAGCAATGAATTCAAAGGACTTACCACAAAACTGTTTGCATGTTTGAGTCAAAGAAATCCGACTTTGTGCGTGTCGGATTTCTGACTTTTTGGTTGGTTTATAGAATGTCGTCAAAGACTAGGAAATCTAATATTTGTGTTTCAAAGCAAAACCTCTGAGCCGAATCCACACATTTTCCTATACATTTTCATGTATGCATGGTTTAGTGAACCGCTTACTTAGCCAACAGAGAAAAGTGATCTAGTTGACCGATGTCATGGAATCCACCGGATCGAGACGATGGCGAGCGCGCAATTTGAAGTATGTATCTGTATCTCTAGCAGTGTGTATACACATAGTGAACCTGTGTAAATGAGCATTATTTTTCTTGGTTAATCTTGCGATTTCTGCTACCAGTGCTGCTCATAGAAATTGATAACAATAAAACCTCTAGATTGGAAGTAAAGCTTCATGCAGTACACAACAGTGACACAAAAATTGCACGCATTTTCACTTAGATACACTTGTCAGCGGCTGTATCATTGGGTTAGAATCAGCCACGTACAATTCTAGGCTCTTCATTGTTGGTTCATGCTCAAACTTAGTTCCCCCAGATGTACCGCGACCTTGAGTCAATTTCCATTGCAGTCAACTTCAGATAAACAATTTATTTCTATGGTGATGCTGCCAGTCCTGAAAATAATATCTGAAAGTGCAACTTCGTTGCATAAGACTGAAATATTTGAGGTGTAGGTCTGGTTCAGAAATATTGCTATTATGTACATGTGGTAGACATGTCGTATGAGAATGAAAATAAATGTATTGTGCGCTTACAGTCTGTTAGCGAACCGTCCCAGGTGGCTTGCCGTGTAAACGAAGAGGCAACTTACTTGACGGACACAATCTTTAAAGTAGAGGGTATTTCTGGTGTAGCAAGACGCGTGAGATTTAATGGAAGTTCACTAGGTTAACCCGTGTACATGCGCCTTAAGAGAAATGCCACCGGACCATCGGTTGAGAGGTTGAATTATTTATTGCTTTATGCAGGACGTCAGTTTACATTCACATTTATTCAGCCCGCAAAGAGTTGATGGAGATTCTACGGGACCCCTTCTCAAGTTCTGAGTTGACTTACTTAAATCTATATCAAAGGATCAAAAAAGTAAATTTAATGTCATTTAGTCTTTTTGGGTATATACCTTCTCAGTAACCGTCCACAAAAGTCAAAAACTTTGGTAGCAAAATTAGTTATATTAACAGGCTGCTTAACAATATTTGCAGCTTAAGTCAAAGTGTCAGTGGCTATTTCTATTAAAATTGAGGGACTTTATTTTGAAAAGCAGGCCTAGACTATATTCATGACCATCAGAGTCATCAAGTCTCAAAGCAGCTGAGGAAATCTCAAATTATAGTGAAGCTTGATGACCAGTCTCCGTGTGTTTCTGCACAGAGTCATGAATATAATAATAGTCATCATCCTAATGCCGAATCGTCGATGTAGGGCCAATCAGTCACCCGTGATGAGGCGTGTTAGCAACATGCTCACATTCTCGGTCTTCTTACTTACACAACGCATTTACACAATCAATTGTACTGTAGCATACTGAGCATGTTCATCAAAGAGATAGTAAATCATCTTTGAAAATGAAATCCTGTGGAAGGGGAGGGCAATAGACTTCTATTGCTATCAACCATACTTCTAAGCTGAAATGATTATTTTACAGGGGCATCATGAGTCGAAAGTTAAATTAAAAGCGTGAATCTGGAATCCACTGTGATCCTAAGGTCTTCAAGGGATAAACGCATCAAGATTTGAGGAATTTCGTGCACTCGTTTTGATGCATATTTTTACACGAAGCCATAAGTCAATTAAGTCATAAGCAGTGTTTTTGAGCGAGCGAGCGGTATTTTTTCAAGTTTTTGATGAGCGGATGAGCGAGCGAAAAAAATATTCTGTGAGCGAAAATTGAGCGAGCGATGTTTTTTGTCGTGAGCGAGCGGTTGAGCGAGCCATTTTTAGAGAAAACTGAAAAAAGATCAAATAATCAAAAAAGCGAAATATTTGAAAAGGTTTTCTAAAGATGGTTCCTAGTACATGCATGCATATAACTTGATTGATGAACAAAACATCCTTACTTTTTTTCTCTTCTGTGGATCTCTCACTCTTGACAACATGCATTGAATGCCTGTCTGGATTATACTTGTGGATGTGAACTTAGCAAGAAGAATGTCTTTGTGATCGATGATGTGCTGAACATCTGACCATCGCGACACATCATTTATTCACATATCTTTTGAATCGGTCTTCCAATCATCGCTTCGCCCCATAGATGTACTAATTGTCTCCGGAATTGCACGAAGCCATTATGAGATGATTTAATTTGATAGAAACATTTCGTTGCTAGAACATATCCATATGCAGATCCCTGAGACATTTCAGTATCGTCAAAGGTGAAAGAACTACAAATTGTGGAAAATTTTAAACCAACCAAACTGGGCCTACACACGGACAACCCGAATGTAGGCATATATGGCTTCCACTGTACGGTACATTGATTTTAAGACCTTCATTTTAACCCTATCCATATTAGACTGTG
Source organism: Prostheceraeus crozeri (assembly GCA_907163375.1). Classification (NCBI taxonomy): domain Eukaryota; kingdom Metazoa; phylum Platyhelminthes; order Polycladida; family Euryleptidae; genus Prostheceraeus; species Prostheceraeus crozeri. Next base: position 294,729 of record CAJQUW010004118.1, on the reverse strand, counting down.
AAGCGCGTAGGACTGAATCGGTCTCCCCTTAACTTCCATATCAAAGTTTCAAATCACATGAAATTCACGGTACAACATATTTAGGGTCTCAGCTTTCTTATAGCGTTGTTCATTTACTCCAACTGATTCCTCTCCATGTTGCAAAAAGCAATTCAAGATTTAAAATCACCAATTTCGGCAGATTTTTTAAAGTTGAAATTTTATCGAACTTAATGATTTCAGTGAAAAATTTGAAAATACGCTAAACTTTAGGTCACAAAATTGTAGATCGGGCGACTTAGTTTTACGAGGATCACATCAAAAAATCGGGAGACCGAATCTTCCCTCTCCGGCATGGATGATTATTCAGTCGTTGAAAATCTTCTAATTGTAACATTGTTGAGTTTATTTTGCTTACATCCTTTTTCTGATAGCCTCCTTAAGTTAGAATAATCTTTGAAATGTCTTCTTGTTAGTTATTGATCTTTAACAGCTCATTTGGACAATATACCAGAACCATTATTAAGTGAAAAGGAACACAGCACTTAATGGTGTCCAACACTTAAAATAATGATTAAAACGTTAGTAATGGGAAGAAGACCGGACCAGGACACCATAAAATCAAAAAAATTAGTACTTTTAAAAACGACATAAATTCATGAATTTAGTCCCTTTTTCAGGTTTTTAAGACCTAAATTCATGAATTTGGTTCATTCAAAAAGTACCATTTTTTTCAAAAATGGTACTTTTAAAAACGACATAAATTCATGAATTTAGGTCTTAAAAACCTGAAAAAGGGACTAAATTCACAAATTTGGGCGTTTTTAAAAGTACCCAATTTTCAAATTTTTCAAAATCTCAAAATTTGAGAATTACAATTTTCATTGCTTAAATCATGACCGTTCTAGGACACTAAAAATTATAAAAGTTGAGTATCTCAAAATTTGAGAATTACAATTTTCATTGCTTAAATCATGACCGTTCTAGGACACTAAAAATTATAAAAGTTGAGTATCTCAAAATTTGAGAATTACAATTTTCATTGCTTAAATCATGACCGTTCTAGGACACTAAAAATTATAAAAGTTGAGAATTTCAAATTCATGAGTTTAGATGTTTTTCAGGTTTTTAAAATATATCATGTGACTAATAATATTTCTTTAAAAATGGAAGAAACAAAAGTGGAAGAAACAAAAATGGAAGAAACAAAAATGGAAGAAACAAAAGTGGAAGAAACCGCAAGAATATATCCTTCGTTATCTCAATTAAAAATAAGTGAAATGGTTCTCAATTATTATTAAGATTAGAGCACTATGATAAATTAAGAAGACGCAATTATTACTTAGTCATTCTTCGTTATTGTATGCTCAACATTATTTAAAGTACTAATTGTGTGAACTAGAAGATCATTGTAACTCATAAACTCAAAATTATTCAATGAACCCGTACACTGCCTGATAATTGAAGAGAGAGACAGAGATTGAAGAGAGAGAAACATCTAGCAGCTTTCCCCTAAAATTATCATGCTATATCTTGTCATTTCAATTTACCCATCGGTAAACTTTTGACATTTCAACTTACGCGTGCGTAAAGTTTTGACATTTCAATTTACCCCTACGTAAATTATTTTCAGAATCTGTTTTCAAAATCCATTTGCAAAGTCTATTTTCAAATTCAGTTTTAGAAATCGATTTGCAAAATTCATTTAGCGTTTGCCAAACACATACGGGTAGTAAAGTACTTCCCATTGTGAAGACATGAATAGATTAAGCACATAAGAGTGCATTGACAATAAAAGCAAATGACAATAAAATTCTTCTTCTAAATTTAGAACGCATAGACGGCGACATGCGGGATAGTTGTTATGGCAATTTTAAACAATCATTTTAACGATGAAACATATTTTACAAATGAAGTTCATGAAGAAAATGGAAATATATAAAACAATATAGATTAGAATAATTATAGTATAATCATTTCAAAATCGAATAAGTAGTAAGGAAAGACATCATTAGAGAACAGTTTTAAATCAATACCCCCTCCCTTCTGACTTCTAGGGGTCCCTTAAGAAATTTTTTTATTATAAAATGAGCAACATAAATGAGTTTTTTAAATTATATGGAACGCAAACTACGACAAATTTCGACCTAAAGAAAATCGCAAATGAATTAGGAATAAAGAATTTTCATGTTCTAATGAGAAACGAATTACAATTCCTAAAAAATAGGCCAACAGGAACCTTCAGTTCCCGGAACAAAGTTCCATCAATAACTGTAAATTTCATAACAAATCTTCATACGTCAAATGAAAAAGGTGTACATTGGTCAGCAGGCGTTAAAAATCATCAGCAGAACTATTATTTTGATTCATACGGTTTGCCTCCTACAAATGAAGTAAAAGAATTACTTGGAACGGGAACATACAATACGTTTCAAATTCAAACACCAGGCACTACCTATTGTGGACAATTATGTTTATACGTTTTGTACAAATTACAAAAAGGAGTATCATTTCTAGATATTATGTTAGAGTTAAACAATCTATAACTCAAGCGAAGCTAGCTAAAGCGCCACCTAAAGGTTAAAGCTCTGTTTTCTGTAATTCATTTTGATAAAATCGGCCTCTGATATCTTCATCATCTAAATCTTTGATTTCGTAAGTAATCGGATAACTTTGATTTATTTTGCAAACTTCAAATATCTCTTTCGTCCAGTATCCGACGAAGCCTTTTTCAAATTTATTCTTATACTTAAATATTCTAACTCTATCTCCAATCTTAAATTTCGGCTTAAGTTTCTGCAAATTCGGATTACTCTCATTCAAATTATTATTCTCGAATATTTTCTTTCGTACTAGATCAGGGTCGTCAGAAGCATTCTTTGGGGTTTCTTCAATACCAGAATGAACTTTATTATTGTACTCTTCTACAACTCCTGGTAATATCTTCAACCATTTCTGATTTCCTTGCTGAGTAAATTTCTTGAATAATTTATTTTTTAACGTCCGATTGAATCTTTCTATCACTACGGCCTTCCCTGCATTTTCAGTTGAATAAACTGAGCCTTGGCGATGACTTTCGTCTGTTTCAAATAGTGGCTGAACGTTTCTGTTATAAAATTCCGACCCTTTATCAACAAACAATTTTTTTGGCTTTCTCTTACTTTCTTTAAAGATTTCTTCAAACGCATATTTAACTGATAGACCACTTTTATTTTTTAAAGGTTTTACCCAAGCGTATCGTGTATATAAATCTATAACGGTCAATGCGTATTTATAATCTTTTTCATTCGGCATATGAATAAGATCAGCACTCCAAATATCATCTTTATTAAATACTTTTACTTTCAATAAATATTTAGGCTTTCTATATTCTTTATGAATTTCAGATGCATAAACGTCTGAATTATGATTTTCATTTAAACCCTGACCGAATAATATTTTAGCTTGTAAAGCTTTCTTAACAAACATTCTTTCAATTTTTTCTTTAAATGTAGGATTCTGAATACTATCTAATTCTTGAATCATCTTCTTATCAGCTGCATGTCGAGAACTTAGATCATGATTTCGATAAGCTAAATCATGCCTGTAAGCTGCGGCATCTACTCTATTTATTGGTTCTTCACCTGGTTTCGGATTATTATTCTCATCTAGTCTTATATCTAATCGAGTTCCTGGACCGGTATATGAATGACCAGGAAGATGTTTTTCTTTCGAATATTTACTCCAAATAAATCCAGGAAAGTTTTCTAATGTTTTTTGTATGTCACCACCGTAGGTAGTAGCCAAACTTTGTTTGTCGTTGTTACCTTCATAAATTTTACAATTTGAGTTTTTATTTTTGTTTAATAGATAATTCAATAAATCTAAATTAGAAATTTTTAATTTAATTAAATTTTCGGAATTTTTAGAATTCATTTTAAAAGATAAAAAAAAATTTAAAAGATAAAACAAAAAAAATTGTTTTACCGAAAAGAACCAAAGGTTCTGAGGTTATTACCTTATCATACTAGGACTTAGATATATTCCAGAACCATCTTTAGTTTCTTTAATTTCAATTAAATCATCAACATTGTGGAGAATATTTTTAAGAACTCGTTTTCCTTCATCAACTAATTTTAATTTACTAATAAAATTATCTACTACTCCTTTTCCTTCGGGCGAAGCCCTGGAAGAAATCTCCGATGTCCCTTCACCCCTAGCAACTTTCTCTAACTCTCTATTATGTCGTTTTTGTTCTTCTAATGCTGCCTTCTCTGATTTATTTTTATTTACTGCTTGGACAATACCAGCTGTCCCACCTGCAACACTTCCTGCAGCTGCTATGCCTCCTATTATTAGTGGAATTAATGGGAGAATTCCACCATTCTTTTCTTCTTGTAATTGAATATTCTCTATCATTGGTTTACTTATGTAATACTTTTTTTTGTTAATCGTAATAGTTTTAGGGGTATTTTTGTCAACAATATTACGTAATTTTAATTCAACAGTTTTATTATTAATATTACTTTTCGCTTGCGACATTTTTAATAAAAAAATTTTAAGTTATCAAAAATTTAAATCTATTCTAGTTATGAAAAAATTTTAAGTTAAGAATTTTTTTTAATCTATTCTAGTTATGAAAAAATTTTTTAAGTTAAGAATTTTTAAGTTAACAAAAATTTTAATCTATTCTAGTTATGAAAAAAAATTAATTAATCGACTAAGTCTTGGGCTTTAACCTATAGAACTTTGTTCAGAGGCTTTAGCCGATCCTAACCATCTTTCCATTAAGAATTTCAATAGAATATTTTGCATCTTCTAGCAATAAACCATAAGCCATCAATGAAGTTGTGGAATCTTTCTTTTCAATATTAATTGTTACATCACAACCATTTTTAATAATATCTTCAGATTGTGCACTTAAATCGAAACAGAAAATTGGATATAAATGTCTCCAATCTCCAGGAGTTAATTGTGGTTCAACTCCAAATTCTCCACAAAGATTTCTATAAGAATCATATCCTTCCATAAATTGATTATTGGTATCATCGAATCTTAATGGATCAATTGGATATCGAGTTTGATTTAATGAAACTTGTAAACTTCGAATTGTATTAATATGGAAGAGATTATTGTTCTTATCAAAACTTGGAGAATTATTTCTTTGAAAAGTTAGTAATAAATATCTTGGAGTATTCGCAGTTCTAGTAAAATGCCAGTTAAATCTTTGTTCGGAAAAAGTTACTGAACTGGCAGTACGCTTTAGAAAATTTACTGGAATTGGTTTGTTAGTATTTAATCTTTTTGCAATAGTTGTTTCAACCTCTAAACTAGGAGTAATATGCTTAATCCACCATTCAAGTCTATCAATTTTTAAATATGCTTTTTTTCCAGTCTTACCAAAAAATATTAATTCATTATTTGCTGTACGATGAATTATTAATTTAAATTTTAATTGATATGATATTTTATCATAATCTAAATAACCGAATAATGGAGACAATGACCAATTTACTGTTTGCTTACTTTTCTTGTTAAATTCACGCCTTTCTTTATATGCATCATTATTTGTTTTATTTAAATGTTTTGCAATATTTTCTACATCTTTCGCAATTCCTGCGGCATCTGTTCCAGCGTGAGATAAATCATCAACAATTATACCATCATTAGTATCAGGAAACCAACCTTCGATTTCATGCTTTTTATTATTTTCACCAATTGTTACAAATCTAAGCATTGTATCAATTACACCTGGAGAATCACTTATTGTTTCTATATTTTGAGTTGCAACATCTAAACGCATTTGTGTAAATAATCTTGGAAAGAAATTATTCTCTAGTGCAATATTATCGGTATCTGGTAATGGTGTTGTAAAATTAGCATCACTATATAAAGAATATTCACAGTGTAAAAATGAATCAGGTAAATATAAATAACTCTGCTGATTATCAACTTCAAAGATTAAATCTCCTCCAGTATTTACTCTACTAGAAGATCCGGGATTCATAGCAATTCTTATATAATCATTCTTTTTTTGATTATAACTGACGAACGGAGGATCGTCTAATTTAAATTTATTTTCGATAAGCGAAGACATTTTTATAAAAAATAATTTGACTTTTTGTTTTTCTCACAGACAGAAAAAAAATTTTTACTAAAATATAATTTCAGAATTTTGCTAGACCATTACCTCTTATTTCTTCAATTGTTTTTTCATTATGTTTACTATCACCCTCTACAGCTATGTTAGCAATTTTGTTTTTTGTTTCATCTGAAAGTTTTTTTAATTTTTTTAGTTCTTCAGAATCATTCTTGAGTTTACGAATAGCTTCTAGTTGTTTTAATTCGTTTTGTGATTTAACAGCATTTGATATTGCACTAGCTGTACTACCTATAGCAGCTGCTCCTTTTGCAGCAGATGTAATCAAATCTTTATTATTTTTAATTAAGTTAACCATACTACCAATACCAGAAAAGATGCCATCCCCTTCTTTTTGAACGGCACCTGCGGTGCCTAGGAACTTTTCTGTTCCAACTGTTTCTACACTATCATAATGGTAAACCGGATTCATACGTGGTTCATGAGAAATTTTTTGATTTGAAGCAAAATGTTTAAGATTGTGTTTATAAATTATAGGCATTTTTTAGTAATAAATTTGACTTTTAGGGGAAATATAAATTATAAAAAATGTTTATTTTTTGTTCTTAACTTTTACAGATTGCGTTTTTGGTTTAACTTTATCAGGAACCAAACCTGCATCAATCATTCTTTTTATTCTATGATTTTCTTTCATAATATTTCTTTCTTTTATTAACTCTTCTAATTGTTTAATTCTTTTAAAATTATTAGCTCTAATTTTATCCATTTTTAAAATTATATACTTTTATATTTTTAAATTTTTTTTAAAAAATTATATTTATACTTTTATATTTTTAAAATTATATTTATATTTTTTAAATTATATTTATATTTTTATATTTTTTAAATTATATTTATATTTTTTATGATTTTTATTTTTTGTAGGTAAAAAATATTTAAGTTAATATTTACAATACTCGTTTAAGATTTACGTTTATGAATATCTAACAACTTCGAGATAACTTTATTAATTGCTTGTTGCACTTTATCTATTGCATCAAGAAGCGTGTGATGTACTTTAATTTCTTTTCTATTAACTTGCATTTTCTGCTGATTAATCTTCAATGCCGTTTGAAGTGCATTTAACTTAATTTTAAGAACATCTAATTGTCTTTTAACAGAATCTAACTGTTCTTTATTTTCTTTAGAGTTTTCTTGTAAATTTTTCTTTAATTCATTTTCTAAATTGATTTTAAGAGTTTTCATTTTATCAACTTTTTCATTAAGTGAGTTTACTTCATTTATTATTCTATTCATCTTCTTCATTTGTTGAGTAATTTTAGAACTTAATTCATCAACACTTTTTTGGAATGTAGCTTGCAACTGCTTTAAATTTTTTTTAATTCTTTCAGGAAGTTTTTCTATTTCATCTTCTAATTGTTCTTTTAACATTTTTATCTGATGTTTATTTTTAATGACTGCAGATTTTAAATTTATAGAAAGTAATATTAAAATTTTTGATTGTTCAGAAATCTTTTTAAAAAGTTTTGCTATATCTGCTTCTAGCTCTCTATCCTTTTTATCAAGTTTTAATAATTTTTCGTTTAATGATTTGTCATTAAGTTTAAGCAACTTTAATTCGTTCATCAGTGGAACCAAAACATCGTTTATATATTTTTCTTTTAAGTCATTGATTTGTGTATCAACATATTGTTTATTTGTTAACTCTGTATTTTGTTGCGGAAGAATAGAAAGATGCAATGGACCAGATAAAACGTCTCCAGTTTTCATGATATAATTTTCTATCTCTATTTCTAATTCACGATTATTCGGGATATATGCACCTCCACCAACATTTGGTAACATCATTTTTAAACAATAAAAATAAAATTTTTTCTGATTATAAAAATACATAAATTATAAAAATACATAAATTATAAAAATAAAATTTTTTTCTAATAAAAATAAAATTTTTTTCTAATAAAAAATAAAATTTTTTCTAATAAAAATAAAATTTTTTTCTAATAAAAAATAAAATTTTCCCTAATAAAAATAAAAAAATGGAAATGACTCAAATTTGTCAAGTTTGCAATATGCGTTTTTTAAATCAAACACTATTATATTCTCATATGAAAAACACACCATGTGGTATGCATATGAATCAATTTCAACCTAATAATAGTATTCAACCTAATAATAGTATTCAGTATAATAATATTCAACCTAATAATAGTATTCAGTATAATAATATTCAATCAGAGCAACCATTACAATGATTAAAGCATTTATTTATTTCAGATAAAGAACAAAATCTTTATGCTGCTAGAATAAATACACCTAGGCAAAATTCACCTAGGCAAAATAATAATAATTATTTAGCACAAAATAATAATATAGCACAAAATAATCCTTTTTTTCAAAATAATAATGTAGCTCAAAATAATTATGTTGATAAAAATCAATTTGTTGAAAGTAATAACAAAAAAATATGTTCTGGATGTAATAAAAATATAACGTCTAAAAATTTTGCACGTCATTTAAAATTATGCGAACAACCAGAAGAGGTTAAAAAAATAAAAAAGATAAATTAAAAGATCAGTTATGTCGTAATTGTAATAAATATTTTACAATTCAAGGAATTACTAATCATTATAATTCTTGTATAAGTTCTACAAGACAATGTACAAGTTGTCAAATTACTAAACCTAAGACAGAGTTTTATGATAGTAAATATCAGTGTAAGGATTGTTTAAAAGAAAAAGTTAAATGTAGAGGTTGTCAAAAAATTATATTAAAGAAAAATTTTCAGCGACATGTAACACTATGTCCAAAACTTAATCAACATAATAATCAACATAATGATAATTTATATCAAAATAATAATAATTTATATTAGTATTTCTATTAAAATAGACTTATATATTTAAATAGTTGTATTTCAACTAAAATAGTTGTATTTCAACTAAAAGAGTTGTATTTCAACTAAAATAGTTGTATTTCAACTAAAATAGTTGTATTTCAACTAAAATAATCTTATATATATTAAAATATTATTTTTTATAAAGAATAAAATATTATTTTATTAAAATATTCTTAAGCATTCCGGAAGAGAGGAGAGGTTCGGAACATACTTCTTTTGAGTATAGGAACAAAAAGTCCGACACATTCCGGAGGTTCTACAGAGGTTAAAAACACTCATAAGAGTGTAAGAATGCGAGTCCGTAATTAAAAAATAATAATTCCTAAATTTTTTATTTTAAAAATATTAAATGAATAAAAACGAAAATTTGGAAGATTTATATTCACCGGTTATAATTAAAAGTAATAAAGGTAATAAAAGTAATCTAAGTCGTCATAAATCTCTTAATGTAATAAACGAAATAATAAATAATTATATGAATAACACTGAGTTTCAAGATACACTAACCCCTCAAGATCCGAATCTCAAAGATATTAATAATATTGTAGAAAATCCTATATATAATACTAAATATAATAATAATATAGATAAAAATATATATAATAATATAGATAAAAAATATTTAGAGCCACTACCCCCTAATTCATCTCTTAATAAAAAAATACCACAATCAGATCTTACACGTCTTTGGAATTTTTTAAAATTTCATTGTATAAAAATATTGTTAGCATGTATTTTAATATTTTTTATTTATCATCTTGTTATATGTATTGGAAATCAATGGGGTTACTTTCTAACAGAGGAACAAAAGAGAATAAATTTTTATAAACAAGAAATAAAAACTTTTAAAGGATGGAAGACTGAGGAGGATAAGATTAAGGATAAAACTAATAATAAAAATATTAAACAAGGTAAAATGTATCAAGAAAATTTACATTTCATTGTTTACGGTAAAACTGGAAGTGGTAAGACTACGTTTATTAAAAAATATATAAACAAATATTATAAGGATGAAACACAAGTACATATTTTTTGTATGCATACTTCTGAATGGCCAACTTTTACAAACGTCTATAATGATAAACAATTAGATGAGTTACAAGATATGGAAAGTTTTGCTGGTACACCTGAAAATAAATCTTTATTAATTTTAGATGATGTTGCAAGTTTATCAAAACAAAAAAATATGTCAGAAATATTTACAAAAGGAAGACATCAAAATATTCAAATAGTTGTATTAGCTCATAAAGCTTGTGATGTAGATAATAAGATTAGAGAAAACATTCAAACATTTTTTACAACTACACAAAATAATGCAGCATTCTTTAATGATATTAATAAAAATTATAAAATGAATATGCCTTTATCATATTATACACAACATAAATATGGAATAATACGTGTTGACACCATAAGTGAACATATGCAAGTATATGATAAAGATTTAAATATATTAGTAGATACTGAACATGAAATCTATAATAACTCTCAAGATTTTGATATTAGAATATATGCAAATACAAAACATTTATCAAATCAAGTTATAGAACAAATAATTATCTTTTTAGAGTCTGAAGCAAAAGTACCACTAAAAATTATTCCTGATACATTTTATTTTTATTTTGATCATTATTTAAATGTAAAATTTGGTATACCAATACCTAACAGATTACAAGATAATGAAACATTAAACTATTTAAAAATTGCAATAAATGATGTTAGAAACGGTTTAAGAAAAGCAACACCAATAATATCTGATGTTAAATCTACATTTTCTGATGCTAAATCTACATTTGATGAAGCAAAAAAAACATATAATGATATAAAACCATTAATAAATGGTGTAAGTGAAATACTTAATAATTAAACAAATTATACAATTTTTTTAAATTATTAATATTTTTTTTAAACTATCCAAATATTTTAAATATATGGAGGAATGTTCAATTTCTGTAATGTTTTTAAATCATATACTGTTAAGTTATCTTTATTGATTAACCACCATAAATTATTAAAAGCCAAAAATACTCTAAAACTTCGAAGACATAACGGAAAATCATTTGTTTTAGCATATTTAGGTATACCATGTTTTATTTTATAGTCTTTCACAAATTGCATATATTTATGATGATAATAGAATTTAACTTCTTGTTTAGGTGTAAGTGGATTTGTAGGATGTCTATAATTTTTTAAAACTGGTACATGTTCTATTTTATACTCTTCAAACATTTTTTTATTTTTTATTTTTTATTTTTTATTTTTTATACAAAAAAGATATTAAATATAATTATTTGTTATACTCTTTAAATATTTTGCTTTGTAGTTAAATATAATTATTTTTTATACTCTTCAAATATTTTTGATTTATAATTAAATATAATTTTTTTAAATTTTCTCTAAAAAAATAAAAAAATGGAAAAATTTTATTGCAACTTATGTAAAAAGAAGTTGCGAACAAAAAGAAGTTATCAATCTCATCTACAAAGTAAAATGCATTTACAAAATGTAGAACGAGTTGATGAAGGAAATATATTAAAATTAAATAGTTATAAAAACTATATAGAAACATTACCTACTGATATAAAAGTTAAAAAAATATTTTATGATTATTCACATTCGGAATATAAAAAAGTTTTTAATAGTGAAGATGAACATGTGCCAGATGAAAGATATTTATTTAGCGATACTGATGAATTTAACGAAATAGATGAATTTGATGAAGCTGAACGAACCGATGAAGCCTTACAAACCGAAGGTTCTAGGGCTTCGCCCATAGCAAATATAAAATATTTATTTAATCAGTCTTTTGAATATAATGAAACCGATAAAACTTTTTCTGATATTCTAACTAACTTTTATAATATATTTAAGAAATCTTTCAAATGTTATATGAATGTAGAAGTACTTTATACAAAAAATGGACCTGATGGAATTCCTGAAGAAATAATACAAGGACATTTTACAAATTCACAAGAAATTCATAATGTAAATGATATACAACCCATATTTGAATCAATGATACTTAAATTAGAAAATTGTATAATTGAAGCCCAGTTACGTGAATCTGGTTGGAGATTTGTTAAAATACTATCTAAGAAAATAGTAATTGATAAATATAAAAATAATACTGGTGGTAGTTATGTTCCTTTACCTTTCAGTTCACCACAATTAATCAACATAAAAAATGAAGATGATTATTGTTTTCTGTGGAGTATTATAGCACATTTACATCCTGCAGAATATCATAAAGAAAGACTAAGTCATTATAATAAAGAAGAATACATAAAAGAATTTGATCTTTCTGATGGCTTAGATGAATTTCCATATGATTATAATAAGTTAAAAAAGTTTCATAAAAAGAATAAAAATTTAATAGAAGTAAATGTTTTTGAATTAAATGTGAATTATGTTTCTATTGGTAAAATTATTCCACTTTACTCAGATTCAAAAAAATTTTATTTGAATAATAAAAATTTATGTCAATCAGAAATAGTATATAATGATAGAGGAAATTACATGCATCATAATATTTTTTACCAAGGAAATATAATATGTACTGAAAAATTTGAACTTGTTAAAACACTATCACCAATAATGATTAATCATAATAATTATAAAGGACGTAATGATTATTATAATTACAAATATTCATCTTTATCTTCAGAATATCAACAAAAATTAGAAAATTTAAATAAAAGTTTACAAAAATGTAAAACAGATTATCAACAACAATTAAAAATGTTACTACAAGAATATCACCATAAATATCAAAATAAGATAGAAACAATTCAAAAATTAAATGAAGAAAATAATAAAAAATTAAATAATAAAGAATTAAATAATGAAGAAAATAAAGAATCGGCTAAAGCCAGAGGAGCTTCGCTCCGATTAAATGAATGTTTAAAAAAAATGTCTACAACAATATAAAGAACAATATGATAAAGAATATATTTATCAGTTACAAATATTAAATCAAAATTTTCATCGAAATACATTTAATATTACAAAAGAAATTAATGAAACACATGAAATATATAAAGATGAATTTGTAAAATTAGAACAGTCAAAACAACCAGCACAAGCGAATATATTATATTATCAGGGTCATTTTATATTGTGTAAAGATGTTTCTATATTTACAAAAACTTCAGATAATAAAAATTTTCCTTGTCTTCAATGTATGACAAGTTTTAGAACTTTAGAAGAAATGAATAGACATTTGGAGAATTGTCAACAAAACGAAGCAGTTCAAAATACTTTTCCTAAAGATGATTATTTAGAATATAATAAATGGTATTTTAAAAATAAAGTACCCTTTACTATTTATTGTGATTTTGAAGCTTATAATGTTAATATGACACAAAATCGAACGGAAAGTTCCAGGGCTTCATCCTTTTCTGAAAATTATAATTCTGAAAAAAGTGTAGCTGAACAAAGTAAAGAAAAATATTTATTTGAACAAAAACCATTATGTTGGGGAATGTACATTCATTCAAATTATCCTGAATTATTTAAATCAGAATATTTACAATACTATGGTGAAGATAGTTCAGAAATGTTTACAAAGAAAGTAGAAGAATTACAAGGACGTTTTTCACAATTGCTTGAAACAAATAAACCAATGATACCATTAACGGATGAAGAAAGAAAAGAATTTTATGACGAAATAAATTGTTATTACTGTGGAAAATGTTTTATAAATAAATATAAAACTGGCAGAGGTAGATATATTGATAAAGTAAAAGATCATGATCATCTAAATGGATTATATAGAGGTGCAGCACATAATTTTTGTAATCTTAATGCTAATAAATTTAAATATAACTTTGTTCCTTTATATTTCTACAATGGTTCTAAATATGATTTCCATCTAGTAATGAAAGATTTATTTTCATCTGAAAAATTACATCAACAAAAAATAAATGTACTATGTAAACAAGAAGAAGAATATTTTTCAATGCAATTAGGTTGTATTAGAATTTTAGATGCATTTAGATTTTTTACTCCTTATTCATTAGATGTTATGGGAAAAACTTTGAAACCTGAACAATGTAAAATGTTAAATAAATATAATTTAAAACCTTTAAAAGGAATATTTCCGTATGAGTATATAGCCTGCGGCTCACAGTCGAAGACTGATATAACTGGAGATTTTAATTCTGTGAATAAAATTATGGAAGAAAAACAACTTCCTCCAATAAATAAATTTAAATCAACATTAAAACAATCACAATTATCTGAAGAAGATTATGCAGAAGCTGAAAAAAATTGGAGAGAGTTAAATTGTAAAACAATGTATGATTATACAATGAAATATCTACAGATAGATGTATTAATACTAGCTGATCTTTTTGAAAACTTTCGTGATATGTGTTTAGAATATTACGGAATAGATCCATGTTATTGTTATTCTACACCAGGTTTAACATGGTTAGCAGGATTAAAACATACAAATGTTAAACTTAAACATTATAAAGAAAATACATATGATAAATTATTATTTTTTGAATCTGGAATTAGAGGTGGAGTTTCATCAGTTTTAGGTAATAGATATGTTAAATGTTATAATAAGAAAGTAAATCCACAAGAATATGGAATAATGAAACCTTTATCTCCAGAAGAAAAAGAAAAAATATTAGAAATTTTTCGAACGAAACGAGAAGGAGTAGAACGTGAAAAAGCAATTGATGAATTCATGCGAGAAAACTATTTGTTATATTATGATTTTAATAGCTTATATTCTTCTTGCATGATACAAGAATTACCAACAGGTGAGATGACATGGTGTAATAATCTTGATTATCAAAAAACATATGATGGAAATCGTAATTCTGGTTATATATATGAAGTTGATTTAGTATACCCTGATTATATAAAAGATGCAACAAAATATTATCCTTTCTGCCCAGAAAACAAAATTCCTATTATAAAAGATTTTTCAGATTATCAAAAAATCTTTAATTCCTAAGAAATACAGACCAACAAAGAAACTTATGTTAACACAAAGCAATAAAGGAAAGTATGTTGTTGAAGGAAGAATGCTAGATTGGTATTTAGATCATGGAATGATTCTCACAAAAATTCACCGGAAACTAGTGTATAAAAAATCTAAATGGTTAAAAGATTATATTGAGTTCAATATTGAAAAACGCAAAATATCTAAAAGAAATAAAGATGATTTTGGAAACGTGTTCTTCAAATTAATGAATAATGCATTTTATGGTAAGACTTTAGAAAATGTGCGTAATAGACAAAATATTGAAATAGTTTATGATAAAGATAGGTTTCAAAATTTAACAAGGAAACCTACATATAAAAGAACTACTAGATTTAGTGATGAACTATGTGCTGTACATTGACGTCGAAACAGCGTAAAACATGATAAGTTTAATTTTATAGGTTTCACTATATTAGAATTAGCTAAACTATTTATGTATAGATTTATATATGATTATTTAGCACCTGCTTATGGCAAAAACTATAAATTACACTTTACAGATACCGATTCTGTTTTCTTAGAATTAACAATACCGTATAATTCTTCACTTGATGAAGAAATTAATAAAATAAAAGATATCATTCATCCTTCTGATTTATGTAAAGTAAAAGATGAATTAGAAGGAAATGAAGATTTCATAACAGAAGCTATATTTCTAAAATCTAAATGTTACTGTTATAATACAACTAATAATATTAAAACACATAAAACATTAAAAGGAATTTCAAAGGCATCAGTGGCTAATCAAATAACATTTCAAGATTATAAAAATGCATTATTTAATACTGAAATAAAAACAGCATGTAATTATAGACTTAATTCAAAAAAACATAAAATGTATTTAAAAGAAGAACATAAATTAGCATTAGATCCATTTGATGATAAAAGAAAAATTTTACCTGATGGAATAACTACTGAACCTTTTTAATTTTCTAATTTCTAAGATAGACAAATTTGATATATACATAAAATAAAAAAATAATATAAAATATAATAAAATAATATAAAAATATAAAATATTATAAAATAATATAATATAAAATTATAATATAAAATAATATAAAATTATCATATAAAAATGGATAAAGTTAGAGCTGATAATTTTAAAAGAATAAAACAATTAGAAGAGTTAATAAAACAAAGAAATATTATGAAAGAAAATCATCTTCAACATAGAATGACAAAAGCTGGTATTCAATCTGATATGTTTGATAAATTAAAATTAACTGAAGAAGTAAAAACTGATTATGAAAAAACTGTCGAACCATTTAAAACTCTTGAAAAAGAACTTAATGAAAAACGTGTTGATATAGCGGATCCTGTACTTAAAACACTATTAGATGACTATGGATTACTAGAATCAAACATAGATAAAAAATTACCAAAATCTATGTTATTCGAACATTCTACTTTCTTTTTAGATAAAAAATTATTTGCAAGATTTTATCTTGGTGGTAAAGAAATATTTCCACAACCTTTACGAGGATTAATTTTTACACCAGATAAAAAACCTATTAGTTTAGATAGAAATTTTGTTGATCTTTTAAGAGGAGCAGATTTAAAAACTTATGCTGTAGAAGATCTCATAAAATATAAAGCTATGTTAGACAGAGTTGGTGCAGTAAAATCTCTAAGACGTTATAAACAATTAGAAAATTTATTATCAACGGGAGTTAAAGTAGGGAAAGGTTTATCTGAAAAACAGAAAACAGAAACAACTGTATTTTTACCAGATGATCCACAAGAATTACTAAATAGATTAAATATTTTAATATCTGCAATAAAAGAAGGACATAATTCTAGTTTTAATGAAATTCATGCTATATTGAAAAGACTGTTAGAAAAGAAGATTCTAAATGAAGAGGATTATAAAAGTATAACGAACCGAATGATCTAGAACTTCGCCCGAACCGTTCATCTCTGATGTCTTTAAGGGCTTCGCCCGTAACTGAAATATGTTGTTGTTTTACTTTTTTCATAAAAAAATATTTATTTAATTTTTTTATTTTAAAAATGTGTTCAGCAGATTTAGACAAAATTAATAATCATTTAGAAAATTTGATAGAGATTTTGGGTTCATCAAAATTTAGTACGACGTTAAAAATTATAACAACTACTTCATCACACACTTGTAATTTAGAACCCATTCTACATTTAGAACAAAATAAAAATTATCAAATTGCATTGACTAGTTTCTCTACATTTAACACTATTCAAAATGTTATAAAAGATGTGAATGATCAATTTAGATATTCTACTGATAAAGGTAAAACATGGAAAATACTAACTTTTCTTCCTGGTTTTTACGAAGTTGAATCAATATCAAATGAAATTAAGAGACATTTAGGTATATCATTTAAAGATAAGAAACAATTACATTTTGCAGTTGAACCGGCAGTTAATAAATTTTCTCTTACTTTAGACGAAAATCATCAAGTTGATTTTAATCATGATAGATCATTGTCAAAGCTATTAGGATTTAATAAACAAACCTATAGTCAAGGTTATCATTTAGGTGAGAAGATTCCAAAAATAACTGAAATAAATTCAATTGTTGTACATTGTGACATTATTGAAGGAGGATATATAAATGGTAAATTATCAAATTTAATATTCAGTTTTCCAGCTTTTACTGTACCCATTGGTTATAGATTAAATGTAATTCCACAAACATTAATATATTTCCCTATTACAAGAAAAACTATTAACAACATTAACATTAGAATTACTGATGAGAAAGGACAAGAAATAAATTTTGGAGGTGAAGAGATTATGATAGATCTTTTGGTTCGGGAGGTATAAACTCCCACGCGAAGCTAGAGAAGTTTAATTTTTTTATCATTTTCATTATTAATCTTATTAACCTTATTAATCTTATTAATCTTATTAATCTTTTTAGAAACAAAAAAATAAAAATAAATTTAAATTAAAATTTTATTTTTATTTTTTTGTTTCTAAAAACACTAATTCAATAATGGATGAATTTATTACTTTAAAAATGAATGAAATGTCTTTAAATAAAAAAAAACTTAAATTTAATCATCATCCACATTTATCTAATAAAGTTTTAGCAGTTATTTGCGGAAGATCAGGATGTGGAAAAACATATCTATTATTTAAAATTTTAACGACTCCAAATTTTTTGGATTATAACAATCTTATAATTTATACAACAACAGCAGAACAACCCGTCTATCAATTTTTAAAATATGGATTTGAAAATAATCTTACAAAAACAGCAATTGCTTCTCTATTCGAAGAATACGAAAAATCTGAATATGAAGAAGAAATAAATTTGTGGTGTGAAGAAGCAGCAAAAAATAAACAATTAGTTGAATCCAATAAAAATAAGCATATAAAAATACAATTAATAGATGATAGTGGTAATATGCAAGATCCTAGTAAACTAGATAAAACAATGAAACATTGTGTAATTTTTGATGATTGTGTTAATGATAGAAATCAGTCAGTTCAGAGAAATTATTTCACAAGAGGTAGACATAATAACTGTAGTGTATTTTATTTAACACAAAGTATGTATTCATTAGACGGAAGTGTTATTAGAAAGAATGCAAATATATTTATACTATTTGAAATAAATGCAAGAAACTTAAGTGATTTGTTAAGAGATTTATGTATAAGAGATAAAGATGAATTTAAACAATCGTGTAATAATGCTTGGTCAAAAGATTATGGATTTATCACAATTAATATTGATAAAAAAATCCATGAAAGAGTTATCGAACAATTGTTTACCGAGTAATAAAAATATACAAATATAATGTTTTAATATTTTATTTTTTATTATCAGCTTTAATTTTGTCTATTTTTTTAAAATATAATATTTGAATTTTGTGGTAACATTGGTATACAGCAAAAACATTTTACTGAACAAATTATTTTTTTATTGCTTTGTTGTTTGTAATCTTTTCGTTTAAAGTTTTCACGTTTAAAGTTTTCACGTTTAAAATTTCCTCGTTTAAAATTTTCTCGTATTAAGTTTTGTTTAATAAAGTTTTGTCTAATAAAGTTTTTAGCTCTTCTAAAAAAATTTTATCATTTTCTTCATTAAAAATTTTATCATCAATAAAAGTTTTACCATCACTAGAAATTTTACCATCCTTTTTATTTTTATCATCAACTTTTTCTGTCTGTGATTGAAATGATATTTGAAGTAAGCTATGAAGTAACTTCATTAGCTATTTGATCAAATTTTTCAATCTCATCTAACGTAATAACATTATCATCACATACTCTTTGAAAGTAGTAGTGTAGTTTATCATAGACTTCTTTAATATATAAATGCTTAGTTTTTAATGATTTTCGTTTCTTAGTTATTAAAGATTTATCTAACATTGTAACAAGTGAAGTTGCAAAAACACCCGTACCTGTTAAAGCTGTAGCAACTACTGGAATTACTAAAACACCTGAAGATATAACAATTGTTAAAGCACCTAAACTTATTGTTAAGAATATGCCAATTCCTTGTGTTACATTCTTAACTTTAGTCCATCTCTTTCTTAATTTTTTATAATGCTCTAATCTTAATAATAATTGAGATTCTTTATCTTTCATATAACGTACTCTATCTTTGTGTTTTTCAATATTTAATTCACTTATTTTTAATTGAGATAATGAAGGATATATTCTTGCGGTTTCTTCCACTTTTGTTTCTTCCATTTTTGTTTCTTCCATTTTTGTTTCTTCCACTTTTGTTTCTTCCATTTTTAAAGAAATATTATTAGTCACATGATATATTTTAAAAACCTGAAAAACATCTAAACTCATGAATTTGAAATTCTCAACTCTTATAATTTTTAGTGTCCTAGAACGGTCATGATTTAAGCAATAAAAATTGTAATTCTCAAATTTTGAGATACTCAACTTTTATAATTTTTAGTGTCCTAGAACGGTCATGATTTAAGCAATGAAAATTGTAATTCTCAAATTTTGAGATACTCAACTTTTATAATTTTTAGTGTCCTAGAACGGTCATGATTTAAGCAATGAAAATTGTAATTCTCAAATTTTGAGATTTTGAAAAATTTGAAAATTGGGTACTTTTAAAAACGCTCAAATTTGTGAATTTAGTCCCTTTTTCAGGTTTTTAAGACCTAAATTCATGAATTTATGTCGTTTTTAAAAGTACCATTTTTGAAAAAAATGGTACTTTTTGAATGAACCAAATTCATGAATTTAGGTCTTAAAAACCTGAAAAAGGGACTAAATTCATGAATTTATGTCGTTTTTTAAAGTACTAATTTTTTTGATTTTATGGTGTCCTGGTCCGGTCTTCTTCCCATTACTAACGTTATACGCTAACCAATAGGTCAAATACATAGGGTTAATTAGTTTAAACTCTATCAAGTACTCTACCCTCTAAGAATTCATATTATTCTGAGTAGTTATCAGTTGGAGTGATAAATATTGGGTGACCATGCCGACTCCGCTCTGCTGCACCCTTCTTTCTATCTCTTGCCACGGTGAGTATCATTGCAAAGACATCTCTTTCAACTGTGATTTATATGCTTACTTATATGTAATTCTTCTTTCTTCACTTGAGATCAACATGTTGGACAAAGAAGAACATGTTGGAGATCAATAAATAATATTTAGACAATTTAAAGGTTGATTTTTCCAAAAAACCATTAATCAAGGTGTCAAAGTATACTAACATTTTAAACAGCTTTCGTAATATTACTGTCTCGATTATACAGCTACGATGATTTCTTTGTAGATATAAAATGCTGAGAGTTGATTACAACTAAGATATTGAAAATCGAACCATGCAGTTCAACTGTACCATACAGTTGAAATACATCGAGTTCAATTTAGGATATTGTACTTGTAATTAGATCTTTCGTTGTCTTATGCGGAAAGTTATTCATTATGCAACTTTCCAGGAGGTAAGTAAAATATCGATCTTTCAAGTTTATTACGATTTTTTTCGAAGTAAGATGCCTCGATGCGCTTCGTCTCCATGGTCAATCTAAAGGCTCTTCACTTTCAGTGAATTTTACTTCGCAAAAAAATCAAAATCGTCCTTAATTTAAAGGAGCGATATTTTTCCTGCCTCGTGGAAGTTTACGCAACATTTGCAATTAATTTGCTCTATCTTCGCATGCAGTCTACTGTGCTATTTACGTGCGGTGTATAGGCTACAAACAAATTTACTACGATATGCAGTAAGAAATAAGCATAGTGCTTATGGAAAGTAGTCGCAAGAGTGTGGGAGTCTGGAAAGATGTCCAAATGTTGACATTGGCAGATGGCTCGACTGAGGAGTTGAAGTTTGCAAGCTCTCATGGAACGATTGGTGAAATATGGGCTACTGGCAGTGAAGCGGAAGCATCAATGGACATATGATGTGTTCCATGCCCCTGCTAATCTGACACGTTGAGGAATCCGGACCGACCCACAATGTTATCTGTATGACATGCCAATCCTCGTCGTGCCCTCTCTGGCTATCATGTGGCACTATAGAGAGCATACGCACTGGTGCGGCTTGGTCCTGCAATCGATTGTGGAAGCAGTCTCTCTCCCCCCATGTTTGTGAAGTTAGCGGAACCACCCAGAGGAACCACTGCTATCTTTAAATTTGAATTTCTCTATAGCTACTGTGAATTTGTGGAATCTGATCAGGAGCTGAAATTGATAAAGTAGAAGTTGTTTCGAACACGATCTCGCTGTACTAAATAATGATTCCGCTCGGCAGTTCCGCCAACTTTACAAAAGTCTCCCCTACAGGTAAGTAACAACGGGAATTGACTTTGTACCGAGTGGTCAAACAAAGAGACGAAAGACTCATCGTGCGATCTGTACCGCAGAAGTAGGAAGTGATCGGAAGTGATCCACTTGAGTGGATCACAGCTGCCAGATGAATTATCCCTATCTGACCAACAACCTCATCTAGTATTGATCGACACTATAGGGAAGAAAATGATTATGGGCGAAATAACTGTTCCCTGGGAAGAGAGCGTTAGGGATGCCCATGAAGAGAAAACTACGAAATATAAAGAACTGGCCAAAAGGATTCAGAAGCAAGGGTGGAAATATTAGCTCATGCCTTCTGAGAGTGGGATGCCGCTATTTCGTTGCTCCATCGGTGAGGAAATTTCTTGCTAAAGCGGGTGCTTGAGTCTAAACACCACCATGAAGAAGTTGAGTGCAAAAGTTGAAGAAGGTACGTAGGACCTGTGCGCAACGAGCTGCTGCGGACCGACCATCTTGACAGGTACTTAACTTAGTGTGCCGAAATTTCAGTGACGGCTGGCGTCAATGTGTCAGGTCGTCTTGGGTGCAGCATTTTCTGCTTTACATAATTCAACAATTTCGTTTATCAAGCGATTCTTTTTATAGCAGATTTCCAACACTTAGTAATTGATTACTACTGAGTTGATTACTCAGTCCTCAGTTACTCATAAGTCATGTATTTTATCTTTAGCTACTTTAGGAATTATCTATTCATTTTCAATTTTCATTTCATATAAGTTCATTTTCAATTGTCAACGCATTACATAGTTTCTTGACACACCTTGCGAATTTTCTCCAAGTTTTGCGCTAAGAATTGTACATACTGATTTATGTGATCAGCTTGTAAGATTAAGTTTAGATTATTGCCCATTTCTATACATATAAAAAGAATTCTGTGGTTATGTACATCAAAATATATTGTTTCAACTAATTTTCTGCAATAGCTACCTTCTTAATACATTGGTATGATGGTCTACATTATTTCATTGTGGTTCAAATTTCACCTAAAATGAAATGATGAATTTCCCTTTAGCGCCTAAAGGGTGTTTATTCAAATAAAAGCATGGAATTAGCTTTGAACATAAAAAAATGGTTTGTAGAATTAAAGAGGGCATTATCGAGAAATGAGCGAGCGAGCGGCATTTTTTCATAATTTTGAGCGGTGAGCGAGCGAAAGGATGATTTTGAGGAAATGAGTGATGAGCGAGCGAAAGCGGAATTTCGATCCGCTCAAAAACACTGGTCATAAGTCATCAAATATTCATACTTTGCATGTGATTCTACTCATTCATATGGTGACTGGGTGGTTTCATAAACAACCATGGACTTAATCAGTTTATTGCAGAATACAACCTAAGTACTAAATTCTATATCAACTGTGAGTCCTTAGACGCTCCGGCCTAAGGACTTACCAACGGCTTACAACTTCTAGAATAGATAAGCAAACTGAAGGACTGAAAAGCACGTTGCTCTGCACTTGTATATCCTTGCTTTGTCGTGCTTAATGTTTGGAAGCTTCTCGCTTATGCGCCTTAATAAGGCGGCCTTATCATCAGAAATGGTCGTTAATATCCGTAAACCAAAATACTCCGTTATGAGTGATCATGATGAATGATATGAACATGCTAATAAACATGACAATGACATTCCATCTACATTACGAGCACTTTATGTCACACATCAAAAACCTGTCGGGTTGCCGACACAGTAAATAAGATTTTCAATGGAAAAGAAGCAAGGGAAAATGCTGATAAAAAGATAAAAATACAAGAGGCCAAATAAGTTGATGTTTTTTGTTTTAAGGCATTTAAAAGGATAGGCTACATAGCTTTCAATCCGTAGTAATGAACCCTAGTAATTGCTTGCTAGTTTTAACTGAAAAGCATCACATTTACACTTATGCCTTTTCGACTAATTACCAACGAAATAACAAGTTGCCTCTTATTACTTGCAGGCTACATCAAGTTCATCAAGGTTTAGCTCTCTGTACTTACTGACCGATGCATCATGTGACTAATCAAAATGCTAAAAGATGAATTATCCTAAAGTTGACACCTATAGTCTATTAAAAACAACATTCTGGGCATGTGAAATCAAAACTTACTCAAAATGTATGTGAAATCAAAACGTCATGGATTATTTGATAGCTCAACTATTATTCGCTAATTAGTCTGTACTTCCTTAATTTTTGTATTTGAGCAGCCATGATGAAAAATCACACGTTCAAAATGGTAATGGTATATTGTTAATCAACAAGTTTATCGCATCGTTTTCTCTCTCAGACTGAAATTTGTTTAGGGAAATGCAATCTCTGAAAGAGTACGAAAGGAAAATTATTAGATGATCATTTTCCTCTTTTCAAAAAGATGACCTTATTGACCGAAATACAATATAACCAGACAATTACAAGTGATGCATATTGTAAATGTCAACAACAGATGTCGAAGCACAAGAAGAATGGCACGGAAATGATGCCACATCGTAAATGAATCTGAAAATTCATCATATTTTTCATAGTTGGGGTTTTTCAAATGCAATGCCGTGCGATCTTATTTGATCTGACTGTTCTGTCGATCACCGAACAGCCCCGGTGTCTGGTATTAGCATATCATTCTAATCTGCTGGCCTTGTTCATAAGACATTACCTCATTTTTTAACAGATTGATTAATTTGGTTAAAAGTCTTTGTGAATTGCAAAACAAATGTTCTACATATAATGCCAATATTCACACTTCCATGGCATGCAAAATACGTGATTATGAAAGCTTAAACTAAAGTTTCTTTCAAATAAAGGCTTTGACATCCAAAAAAATAAATAATAATAAACACGCAAAAATGGTTGTGCGATTATTGACATTAGGCAATCATATTCAAATCATTTGAATTGTTGCGAGGATTTATTTACAGTCTCCCGCTGCATCATTTGCTGCAAAGATTCTCACACAGCAGATTTTATTTCCTGCAGACTTATTGTTGGAGTCAGTATGGTGACATCACTTCGGTACTTTCTATGTTCTTTCATGAATTTCACTATTGCAAGTTATTTGAATGTTGCAAAGAGAACAATCAGAACTTAAATTACAAAATTGTAACATGTGAGAATATGAAACACTGAAGTCAGGGGCACGTTTTCTTTCTAAAGTTTCTTGAAATTGTTAATTATTTCCATTCGCCTCCATCTCACGTGCTCAGACAAAAATTCGTCAATGTATTTGATAACATATAATTTGGCAGACTCTCTTCTTCAATTATTTGCGTAAGTCTGACAATGACCTTGATGTATTTTGAACCAATCCTACATTCCATTTATTGACAAGATAATTTGTTCCCAATCCTAGTATCCTTTGGAAAGACCCTCAATCATTTAATGTAAAATGGTAACATCTATAAAACCAAACAGGAAAGTTTGAATTTTTTCAAAATCAAATATCTTTTCTTCATTAATTGCATAAAGCAGCAGCTAGCGTTGGTCGCACGACTCATCAATTTACTTTCATGAAGCATGGAACGTTTTCATTGCTTCAAAAACGGACATTGTCATCGATCCATATCGGAACATGATGAATCTGAGTAGCGGCTATCCTTTCAATAATTTCAAAACATCCTTTCTATGAAGCGCAATTATTAAAACAGTTGCTTGCTTTGATTCTGTATTCATTTATTGCGGTCTTAAGTTTGACTGATGTCATCGCACAATGATCAGCGATCATACTCCAACATTGCAGCGCCTCTCACAAATGCTTAACACTAACTCGCTCAACACTACACGCAATTCTTCAATTATGTTATTGAGCGCGTGAACTCTACAGTGTATTTACAGTGCTTCTTATAACTTCCTCATCTTCGTACTATACATTTGATTCACGAATTTTAACTATATATATATATATATATATATATATATATATTGTTATAAATAGGCATTTTAGACCAGAATGGTTATACTCACACACTTGTTTATCAAACGAAACAAAGCGAAAATGAGGCAACGCAGAAAAAGAAAAGGAAACGAGTGATTACTTGGTTTAATCCTCCTTTCAGCAAAGATGTGGCCACGAACATCGGCAGATATTTTTTGGCTCTCATAGACAAGCATTTCACGGTGAACCACAAATTTTCGGAAATATTCAATCGTAACACATTGAAATTGAGTTACAGCTCTATGCCAAATGTGAGGAGAATCATAAATGGCCACTTAAGTGTCTTAAAGAATGAAAAAACTGACTTGAAAATATGCAATTGTGTAGATAAAGGAAATTGACCGCTTGGAAACGAATGCCTTTCTGACAATATAGTTTGTGCAGCCAGAATCACATGTGACGATTCAAATTACACTGAGAAAGATTACATCGACATAAGTGAAGGCAGCTTCAAGTTAAGGCACGCGAATCACAAAAAATCGTTCAATCATGAAAAGTACAAGAATGAAACCCAGCTATCAAGGGAATTCTGGAAGCTGAAGGAAAGTAAGAAGAACCCTAAAATAACTTGGAAAATTGTTAAGAAATGCGAGCCGTACAAGCCGGGAGATCCGAGATGTGATTTGTGCTCCCATGAAAAATACTTTATTTTGAGAAGCAGGGATGGAACTCTTCTCAACAGCAGAAACGAATTGGTTTCTAAGTGCAGACACAGGACTGAATATCTACTGCAGAACTTCAAAATGACGTGATGTGCAATGCATTTTCAGTACTTTTTCATAGCTTTCTATCTTGCTTCTCTTTAGTATCTCTTTAGTATCTTATCGTGTGATGTCCAGTGATTAATGGTAAAGAACCGGTATTGCCTTGCGAATTTGTGAAATTCATTCGGCTGATGATTGTGGTATTAAACACATGAAACTCGGAGTACCGAAATTGATGGTTTTTTTATCCTAACAATTTTGGAATTAATTAATTAATTATATATATATATATATATATATATATATATAGTAATAAAGTTGAAACTCAAAAAATGGCAAATAAGCTTCATATGATAAATTAAGCAAAATGAAAGACAATCAAAACAAAGTTTGTCAAGGGAATAAATGATTTATTCAGATAATCTTTGCAAGAAATACGTGACAAAAACTGTGACAGCAAAATAAGATGAAAACTATGACATAGATAACATAAATATTAGATATCATAAATGAGTATTAAGCTCTGGTTGGAGCTTAGAAAGAAAATGATTCCCCTTTTTCTCTCTAGAATCCCATTGCTAGTGGGTGGCAGCAGATAAAAAGGAATTCAAAATAAACTGCTCAAATCCCATGCTTATTGAAAAACTGTTAATTTTGTCAAAAAATGGATTTATTTTGAATGGCTACCCAAGATCTATTGTCAACAAGTATATCATTGCCACACCACCAGCATTTTGTAACAAAATTCGTAATAAGCAAACCTATATTCGAATACCATTTATAAACGAACAACAATCGAAATAAATAAGATATGAGTTGAGAAAGATCCCTGTTCTGAATATAAAGCCTTTTTTTGTTACTCCTCCTTCTCTTTTGAGGCAAATGAAAAAGAAAGAAGCCATTCATTGTAACAAATACGGTTTGTGCAACGGTAAATTTGTAATAGATGCAACCAGGCACACATTAGTGAAACACAGTGCACTATTAGAAGGCGTGTATTTGAACATCTGAATAAGAAAGACAATCTTGTTTTCCAACATTTTCAAATGAAATATAAATTAAAACCAACTAAGTACGTTGTGCAAATTTAAATTTTACAAAGAAACTTTGCCAACGTTTATGAACGCCTGTCACTAACTTGCATGATATCAACAGTATTGCCATCATGGCTATTCTTTTTCCAACTCTGTCATTCAGTTTAAAATTTTCATGTGATATATTGATTATGTGCTATCCTTTTTCTTTGGTCTGTGTTAGATTGTTGTTGTTTGAATTGATAAAGACTTTTAGTCGAAAGTTTTTCATTATAAACTTTTGTTGACCTTATCTTTTGTCATTATCAAGAAAAAATATATATCGGTATATATGTAAATAGATTGCAAGAAAGACGAGGCCAATAAATAAGATCCTATTGATTGGCCTCGTCTGTCATTTAATTTATTTATTCAACCGGCCAACGGCGAAATTCATTATCAACGGTATATATACACTAATCCCAAAAAACCTTTTGAATTCCTTTCTAATGTTGATAGGTGACATAGCTATAAAACTGCCAATTTAAATATATCTATGAACACATTAGCCCCTCTACCGGGCACTCTTTATGGCATGGATAAGTTAGTCATTGAATTGAAATATACATTTCTATGGATGTTGTAAGTTGCATTGTTCAGACTATCTATGGTACTATTTGCTAATAAGCGGTCAACAATGATGAAAAAAGCGGTCATGAAACGCCTAGATATATGAAGCACACATAAGCTAGATCATGAACTTCTATAATATAGCATGCTATATTACAGAAATCCATGGCTAGATATATTGTCTTAATTGACGCAGAATGAAATGAAATGAAATATGGTGCTTCATATATTTAGGCGTCCATGATACAACCATAGACTTACAACCATGATACATCACACTGGGCATAGTTCTGTATAGTACCATAGATAACCTGAACAATGTAATTATATATGCCTATTTCTCGGTCATCAATGATCCAACCGTCGGTCGCTTACGCGACCTCCAGTTGGATCATTGCTGACCTCTAAATAGGCATATAATCGTAAATATAACATTGGTAATAGAAAGCTTTGATTTTGAAGCTAATTGTATTCAAGCATGTCAATACGGTAACGAAATGAATGCAGCAAAATTGAGTAATAAAATTGAAAGAGAATAATAATGGAAACTAAAGAAAAGATGGCTTGCAGAGGAGAATTTTTGGCTTATCTGTAATGAAGATGGCAACATCTGAAATTGATCAACTTATGAATTTTAGCAAAAGAACAATTTTAAGGTCGATATTGTGACACAAAAAGAGATTTAGTGAATAAAAAATGTTCTACCGTTAGAAAAGAAAATCCATCGAACGATCTGCCCACTGCTTAGATTTGTACTGAATAACAGATTTTCATCCACAGTAGAGTTTCTAAAGATGTGGAATGAGCGATTGTCTTATAAACGGTCTGCAACGGTGTGAGCAAGGACGGTATAAGAAAACCACTTGTTAAAACCACGGTATAAGAGACCACTTGTTACAAGTACAAAGGAGAATGAGAGAGAGATTGGCTCAGAAAATGCAGTGAGAAATTTGGAGGAAGGTGATATTTGCGATCGAGAGCAAGTTTTGAAGATTAAGGAATGACTGGTGGATGCAAGTCCATCAGAACGGATGAGCGAATGAAAACTGAGAACTCCAGATGAGGCATACAAAGTGTAGAAGGCTATTTCAATTGATGTTCCACGATCGATATGACAATGATCTTAGTGAATTGCAAATTCTGAAATCTTTCGTGAAATTCGAAAAGCGAGAATACACACGTTAAAATTTAGACTATTTTTTTAATACATCGTTTGCAGACTGTCGGATTCCAACTTTCATGAAACATAACTGATAACATGGCTGATCAGTTAGATCTTGCTAGAACACTCAAAGGATGGAGCGGGCATCAAGATCACCAGATCTTGCGCTTGCCGAACAGGTATGATGGGATCTGGCGAAGAGGAGAGTATCAAAAAGATGTGACATTAGCTGTTTGAATGACTTACAATCCATCGTAGTCGAGGAGATGGATGACCATTCCTCAGAGCGCAATTGATAACTTAATAAAAATACATTCAAATATTTAAACTTCGAAGAATAAGAACTGTAATGAATTCATCATGTGGTCTCGTTACTAACATTATATAATTCTATTGAAAAAATCACTATTTATCATCACCTTACTTACTTTTCTTAGCTCATGCAATCTTAGAAACATTTATCACAGTATGGTAAGAGGTTTTGATATGTATACATTTGGTTATACTAAAAGGTGACACACACTTTTGGGATTAGTGTATGTATATATAAGGAAATGTTTCTGCCCACAAAAAATCAAAATGACAATTTTAGTCAATATATCTTCAAGTGCTTACTAATATAACGTACAGGAAAACGTATTATAACGTACAGGGAAATAGCATATATTTCAAATTTAGTGGAAAGAAATATCGATGGTATGGCAGTAATAGTTATTAACGCAACTAGTGCATGATTGCTTCATTATTGCATTTCACGAGCTAGATATCTTAATTGCCGGACCCCGAAGGGCGAGGGCCATAGAAATTAACAATACCATAGAAAGTCCACTTCTATCCATATCTTCCATATCCACTTCTATGCCTACATGGTCCTTAAGGTCAGCAAGCACATTTCTGTGTGGCAAAGGATTTTCAGTTGTACCGTTCTGTCGATTGCCTCCAAACGCCACTCGTCTAGATAGAGAGGCCAAAGAAACTATGTTCATAAAGAGATTTCAGCCTGAGTCAAACAGCATTTGATTTTGAACTTAATTCTGTGATATCTTTGTATTTTTTTGTAGCTTTTCATTCAGTCGCCTTGACAAGCCGAGTATCGGTGAAATGGATTGGCGCAATAAACGATTTATTTCTGAAGTGACACTTCTGGTAGATGATTATTTTATATTCATTAGACATTTGCAAGCCTTTATGTATGTACATATATTTGTATGAAATGACATTTTTTGAATTTATGTGCATTCAAATGGAATTGTAAAAAAGAAAGACTATATAAATCCAAGATTCCCAAAGTTTTTTAAAGATTAGGGAAATACATGCACACAAAAATGACTACTATATACGTTCACTACTATCAGTAAGTACAATAAAAATTCTATACCTAAGACAACAGAGATCAAACCGAACCGCAGGCGATGTGTTGATTTCCATGTCTGAGGTAGCATGAAATGGCACTGGAGACTTCACAGAGATAACTCCATTGTAAACCAGAAAGCATAGCATTCCATCAAAATCCATGCCCAAGCAAAATATATCCATTCCAACTCTATCCGTACTGCACTAACCGTTTTACAATGTAGTTTTAACCGTTTTACAATATTATAATGCATGCTATTGTGCAGCTTTCTATGTATACAGGTTAATAATTTCCACAATCAAGTCGTTATATAGCACCATAATTACCTAGATATTATAGTACCTAGATTTATCTACTTTGCAACGATATAGGTGACGGTGACTAGGCAAAATAGAATTAGAAAAAGCATCTTCAGATTTCGCCTTCAGGTTTGAAGAGTTTTCTAATGGACTTGCAATCGCTCACTTTGCTTTTGCTGCGGCAATGTCTGTTAGTGCGCTCATTGAGAGAAGCCATTTTGTTGAACGATCCCAGCTTTGATAGTGGTCATTCTACCAGGTGCAGCTATAGCTCTACTGTACATGATGCTTGCAAAAAGAGCGTTTTGACTGCGCAATGTGACGGCCCAACATATATTTTGTAGTGATATAATATCAACATACCACATCCAAGTCATTATCGGTGTTGAGCTAGAGCGATTCTTTGGATGATAAACAGAACTCCTCCTCTTGTTGTTTCCGTCATTATTACGTTGAGTGTGATCAACCAAAAACATTGCATTCCTTCACAAAATTTCACTAGATATTCAGCCTCTTTCTATACTGCAACCTTTCCATTGTTTATATATTCTATCATAATTCGTCAAACATCATTTTGGTTGTGTTAAAATACATTAACCTTCTGCAGTGTTGATCAGAATTTTGTGAGAATTAGACAATGCGTTATGTCGAGACAACCATTCACTATTCCAAAATATATCAAGGTCCAAAAATCATGCCATTTAAAAGGGCATCAAAATAGCAATCTTGTCGATATAGCCTAAATATAACCTTCAACTTCAAATGCGAGATGCTGAAATATAATATTTTGCAGATAACTGCGTTTGATGCAATGCATAATAGGAATAGGCTTGCAATATTAAGCTATTCAGTACATACGCATTCAATTAGGCTACCATTTGCTTTTGTTAATTTTCCATGAGATGAATAAAATCTTCCATTTTTTTGTTCACCGACCGATTATTGCTATTATGCAGCCAGCAAGCTGACATATCCTTATCTCAAGGTGCTGCACTAGAAATTGTATGCTTTCTATCTCTAGAAATTTTAATTTCAATAATCATGTAAAATTTACCATAGCATGGTGACCTGTCATGTTTCATAATGGAAAAATGTTGATCAAAACTTGTGAAATAACAAGTTATAGACTTCAAGATATCTGTGTTTAGAGGCAATTATGAGAGGTATCCGTGTACAGAGGTAAATATAGCATTATTAGCTGTGTTAGGAGGGCAGAAATATCATGGAGACGAGGCCGCGTAAGCGGCCGAGGGTCCATGATATTTCTGCCCGACTAACACAGCTAATAATGCTATTGTATCTGCCCTATGGTCAATATCTAGATCTTTGATAGCATCTATCATGGAAATCTAAATTGGAGTAAACCATTCTATAGTGTATTATCATCTACTTCTATGATTAAGATCCATAATGTAATTCATAGCATCTAGGCAAGTTTGAATTTCAAAGAAAATTACGATATTGTATGCAATACTCTGCCATTCTTGAATTACACATAGACATTATGAGTGAAAAAGCTCCTATCAATCTTATTAATTTTGATAATGTCCCTGGAGGAATTGTCTCTGGACTATCAACAGAACAATTTGAACAAGTTGCCTACAAATCGATGCGCAAAACTTTTTATGACGAAGACTCCGAGGAAGATGCAGTTGAATTAAATTCAGACCAGTTACAATTTTTAAGCGATTTGGAGAAGTGTAGCATCCCGACAGGAACAGTGACTCAGACTAAGAACCACATTGCAAAATTTCGAGGCTTCTTAGAAACACAGAAGCTGACAGCAAATTTCGAAAACCTGCCAAATGAGACTTTAAATGACTATCTTCGTTTATTTTACTCTTCTCTGAAAACAAAAACCGGAACATTCTACAGTCCCAGCAGCTTAATTTGTATACGTGCTTCAATACAGAGACATTTGACGTCGCCAGACGTGAACAGAACTATCAATATAATTCGTGGTGATGACTTCAAGCGTGCTAATGGAGTTTTGAGATCCATGGTCGGCAAATTCCTCAATAGCAGTCAACAAAAAGGAAAAGAATATGATGCAATCAATGAAGATGATTTCCAAAAGGTTCTCAATTATTTTACTAGAACTTCCACACAAGTGTTGCAGGATGAAGTTCTATTCAACACAATTTATTATTTTGGATTACGTGGTAGAGAGAATCTGCGGAATATGAAATGCTCCACCATTGTAATAAAATCTGACAGCTCTGGAGCTCAATATGCAGTGATAGATGTCCCAATGGCCTCAAAAAATGTCAAAGCCTCGCTCAATTCGAAAGAACATACGGACTTTAAACAAGCTCGAATGTACGAGAAATCAGATAAATCATGTTGCCCTGTAGAAGCTCTTAAACTGTATAAAGATAGTTTTCCTAGTGACGCAGACGAAAATACGCCTCTTTTTCTGAAATGTACAAAAAATGGTCTGTCAAAAGTTCCAGTAGGAAAAACGATTCTCTCAGATTTCATGAAAAATCTCTCAAAAAAGTTGAATTTGAGTAAAATTTATACCAATCATTGCATACGAGTCACAGTGGTGACAATCATGAGAGAGAAGAATTTCCCTGTTAAGGACATTATGTTGGTAACCGGGCACAAAAATACTTCATCTGTTGAAAGATACGATCGAAAAAGGCGTGATTCAGATTTTAGAAATTTGTCAGCCAAACTTTCAGAAACTGTCAATGACTGCACAAATGAAAAGAAAATATTTCATATATCAAACGAGTGCAACATGTCTCTAACTGTAAATGAAACAGTTCAAAGCCAAATTCCTGAAGATTCCCGTACCGGCACTCATCAGAAAAAAGCGCGACTACATACTTCGTGGGGTTTACTTGAAATTGACTTGTGATGTTTTTATGATGTTTGATTTATTTGATCTTTCATATGCTTACTGCGTATATTAATTATATAATTGTTAACCTACCTGGTTTTCATTATCGGGCAGAAAGTTTTACAACTGGGCAGAAATATATTTCAGCCCAGTTTCGAAAGGGATATAGGTAGATACATAGTATTTCATAGATTTCTATTACTTGAATTTCATAATAAAGAGGCTTTTAACATAGCCAAATCAGATACAATTCACGTTCTTCAAATTCCCGAAGGAGAAATAGCAATCTGCCCGAGCGTAGCGAGGGCAGATTCTATTTTTCCTGAGGGAATTTGAGCAAGAATGCTATGGTATACCTGTTATATAGCTTTTTCCAATCAACTGTTGACATAGAAATATCAAATGTGATATAGTGCAATCAAATGTAGAAAATAAGATCCTATCATAGAAGTAGATGGTATTGTTAATTTCTATGGATCCTATGTAGGGAACTCTATGCTACTACTGCTTTCTAGGATTCAATCATAGACTTCTAAATTTCTCTGGACAGATAGGTTGAAATTGGCTTATACATGTTCAGGCATGAACTCCTAAATATAGATTACCTAGCAAATAAACTGTCAATAAGCATAATCAGCATTTTGGAGAACAGGTTGCCTGCCAGCACAGCATGTATGTATATTTAAGTACATTAGGAGTTAGGACGCATGAGTTTACACATGCTTATGCGCTAAACGCATGTACTACACCTCCGCGTCATTTGCAAATTTTGCAATTTTTCTTCTAACAACTTTCTCAGAACTGAGGCATTTGAGATTTTATGAACAAATATCTTGCACATGCTTTTGAAAAATGTCATTGAAATTTCGGAAATATGATTCATGTACGTGCGAACAGCGAGATTTTACGAAGTAATCGGAAATGTGATGATATTCATCGATAGTCTGAGCATTGTCCTTTCATTTTTTAAAGAAAGATACTATTTTCGCAGACAATTATTCAGTTTCAGTTATAACTTGTATAACCTGGAAAAATGGTTTTTCTTCGCTATTCTCACAAATAAAGTTTTTATATGAAAATTAAATAACTATTCAGTTTGATCTCATACAACACCCTCCAGCAAGGAATGTACAGTTGAAGAACAGATACGTTTGGTTGAAAAGACTTCCCATGATAAATTTTGCTCAAAAACTTTGCAGCCTCAGGATGTCGAACATTGGCAACTCACTATTTGTGACATTACAATCACGACAAAAATCACATTTTTTACATTTCAGGAGTGAAGGGCAGCAAGCACCACTTGTATCATCTCGATTATTAGGATTCATATTGAAATCAGTCTTTGTATGCAAACATTCTCCGGCATACACATCATCTTCTGTGGTTGTCTGCATGATATTTTATCATCAACACTTCTCAGACTAAATCCGGAAAACTTCAATAAAGTTATTGTTTTCATTTTCTTGTCACTCTCTGTAAGGTGGCGCATGGAGATAAAATAATATGCACCAGTCATTTGACGTATCCAGCTAAAACCCTTCTCAATGTGATCTGGCTGTGCTTTTCCGAGCAATGGCCATTGGTCTCAGAAGAGTCTCTATCAGGTCGGATCGCCTGATAACTGTTCAGACCTCCTTAGAAGAAGCTGCTCAGGTTGTAAATGCTTATTGTGTCCATCATGATTGTTTTCATGAAATTGAATTCAAAGAAGGATCTCCGTATAGTTCACTTTTCTGTTCCCCTTCATTTCAGGACATACATACTGTGGAAATCGGTAGCTTCTCTTTTCCTCTCGAAACTGTTCCTTACATAGCAATGGTCGATGCTTTGGTTGGAGCTTCCATCCGTTGAATTCGGCTTCACGGAACTTTGTCAGTCTTTCCCAAGTATTACATAATTGAATCCAATTTCGAATTTCTATTGCTGGCTGGTCATCCACAGATTATCCAGAAGTCATCAGATTGATAACTTTGGAAAACTTGTGATAGATGATAAATACATTATGCGCTGCTTGGAATGGATTTCTCTCTGTGATAAATGCAAATACATATTCGCAGATTTTTCTACAGTCAATGATGCGACGATGCTGGAGGGGAAGATTTCATCTTATAATCGCCATTTTTAGTCCATCATCTTTTTGAGATGTCACAAACCCAGATGGAATGGTTTCTTTCTAAATTTTAGACAAAATTGTCATAACAAGAAATCTTCCGATTGTGTTTCCATTGCCAGGACATATACTTGAAAACGTGGCCATACCGGATCGCGGCTTTGTAGTTGTTTGGAGAAGCAGACAGATAAAGGAATTTCGATGGCACTGCACTTTAGATCACGCTGTTTCATTTCTTCAATTTTTCTTCATTACTTGCCATGATGATCCATGTCTTTCGTGGTAGCATTTGTCAGATTCATGGAATTGAAGGTTACACAAGACGTCACACAAAGTTGCACAAGAATGTTTAGTTGGGATATAATACTTTCAACTAAATCGATGCAATCACAAATTTAAATTTCTTTGTTATGCAGGTAGAGGAATGTATTTGTGTTACACCGTCATTGCATTTCGGTTTACAGCCAACAATGGTATACTGCATTTGCTTGCATTTTGCATTCAAATAAGCTGTAAAATTCGATCTTTTGCAACACGAATGTTGGTTGGCCTGAACATGTATCAAATGATTTCAAATTTTGCTCACCTATATGTCCAGAGAAATTTAGAAGTCTATGGGTAGAGGATGGCTGTACGATTCTCTGGGATATAGAGAGGGAAATTAATTGATAAATCCCGTGGGCTTTAGCCCGAGGGATTCATCAAGTAATTTCACGAGCTATGTCCTAGAGATATCGTGCAGCCATCCTCTATCCGTTATAAAGTATGCCAGATTATTACCCATGAAGTAGGACTCTAGATATCCGTGATAAAATCCCTCTTTACAAGAATTTGCCCTGTAATACTTTTGAATTTTAAATTCATGCTTTACGATAAGGGACAATTCTATGACCCTTACCTCTTAAGTTGTGGTACAATGAATTCGTTCCACAATGTTATCAATGATTTCAATTATGAATTGGATGAATTACTTAGTGAAGATTTCAATATAGACTTCAGACACGGAGAGCCAATGACCAGTAATGAGATCCAGAATTCTATAACAAAGCAAATACCAGTGAAAACAAGACTGAGCGCTAATTGGGCAAGGAACACCTTTAACTCTTGGATAAAAGAACGTAACAAGAGAATTCTAGAATCAAATTCGACTGATTTGCTCCTTATGTCAGACGATGGGGAAGCAACACTTGAAGTGATGACAAAAGGCACTTTGAATGATGCCTTACAGTTCTTCTTCTTCGAAGCCAGAAAGAGAAATGGCGATCGGTATCCTAGTGACTCTTTGCGGTGTTTGTTCAGTGGTATTTCTTACTACCTAAGCAACTTCTTGAACAAGTCATGGAATCTATGGAAAAGTATTGAATTTTCTGGCGCTCGCCGTGCCCTCGACTCCGCTATGAAGGAAACATCTGAGCGAGGGGTCAACAAACACAGAAAGCGGGCTTCTGCAATCGATGCCGATCAAGAGGACAACTTGTGGAATCGCGGATATTTAGGCTGCAGGAATCCAATGACTTTAAACCTCACATTGCAATACCTGCTTTCAATAAATTGCGGATTAAGAGGTGGCAGAGAGCTGCGGTCACTGACAATTGGACCTAGAGGCTCATTAGCCCTGCGGTCAGTCGATGGGATAAGAATCCTTGAGTTCACGGAATCGTATTCCAAAACGTTTAGGAATAGGATGAGGGATCATCATGTAGAGCCGAAGGTTGTCAAGATCTGGCCAGCTGAAAATCCCATTCGCTGTCCCGTGAAGCTTTTTGAAAAGCTGATTTCTCTACGTCCTTCTCCCTGTTCTACCAACGCCCTTTTCCTTCAGCCAGTACCGAATTATTGCAATTTCCAGTGGTACATGAACACTCCCGTCGGGCATAATACACTTGACTCTACAATCAAAAATATTATGGAGGCAGCCGGCGAGGATGAAGCGAATTTCACCAACCAGAGTGGTCGTCGCACGGCGGTAACTCGCATGATCAATGCGACTGGGGATAAAGATCTTGCGAAAAAGATCACCGGTCATCGATCAGACTGTGTAACATCTTACAACTACGTAAGTGATAAGCGCTTGAGAGTTGCATCCAACATTCTTACTGGATCCATCGCAAATGAGGCCTGCACCAGTATACAAGTTGACATGCGCACAAACTCAAGTAGCTCGCTCAGTGCAGAGCTAGTGCAAGCGTGCCAGACTTTAGAGATGACCCCAAAGAAAATGGTCATTACCCGACCAGATGGCAGTAGTGCATCAGTTGAATTTTAACTTGCTTCCTTTCTTGACTATTTATCTTTATTTTATATTTCTATGGGTTAAATGTTCTTGTACTCACATTTCTATGTTATATAAAGTTCCCCGGGAATAAAGTTTATCGAATATAGAAGGGATTCTGAATACGATTCTACAACTGTAATAATCTGGTGTACTTTATGGAAATTATTAACATCTTCTGAAAATATCTAAATCATGCATTATAACAGATAATGGATGATTTATTTCGGTCATATAGAACTTATTAACGTCAGGCCTAGCGGCCTTCGGTTGATAAGTTCTATAATGACCTCAAAATCATCCATTATCTATTACATAAAATCATTTATAGGGATTAATAAAATATGTTTAATCTGCACATAAATGAGCGCTGTGGCCTTGTGGTAGAGTGCTCGCTCTGCGTCCGGGAGATCTTGGTTGGTTCAAACGTAAGACATTCAAAATAGGTACACTGGTACACGCTGCATTCTTGCTAAACACTCAGCACAAAAAGAGTGAGAGTGTGATAAATGACAACTTTGCCACATGGAAGAAAGAGTCCGTGTCAAATGTGCTTCCGAGCATAAACAAGTTTATTTCTTTATTGATACTCAAATTCTATACAATGATTTTTATTGACACCAGAATGAATTTGCCAATAAACTGGGCAAGTTCGATCTATACGGAACCATAGATCTGCAGATGTTAGTAAAAATAGCGAATTTTTTTAAGTTAGCAAAGCATGCATCGAATATTCATTTCTGTCCAAAGTTAGTACCTTGTGAAATTGGAAGGCAAAGCCTCTTGCTACATGTAATTCATGAATTTCGTGGCTCTTTTAATTTGTAAATTATCGAATGGAATTCATCTTTAAGTTGACAAATCGAAATTGAATCAAGAAGCAAAAGAAGCTTTCAAACTTTTGTATGAGGACTTAAGTTATGTATTGGATAATGGATGATCTTGAGGTCATTATGGAACTTACAAAGCGAATGCCATTCTATCGGATGCTTGTTAATTTCACCCAGAATAAATATCATCAAAATTTTCTACTAAATACTGCTGCCTTTTTTCGCTCTTCTTTTTCACTCAGATTTGAGATTCACTGACAGCATTTAATCAGTTCACATTCAATTGTGAGTTTAATAGAATGGAAATGAAGAGATTATAATTTCTAGTTAATGCAAGGTATATACGAAATGATTGGCTCAAAAGTTTCTCACTGAAGGATAGAGAATTCTATTTGAATAATCCAGACTCCGCCCAGAATTAGCTCAAATGACAAACTGATTGAGTAAAATAACTCTTCGATCGGGAAAGTCAAACTACGAACTCATGAATATCATTTTAGTTCCCTGATAAATGAAATTCCAGGCACACAACAAAGGAATCCCCTCCGGAAGGTTACAGATTCTGCATAAGAACTATTGAAGCTGAAGTGTTGATAATTTTAACAAACAGCCATTCAGTCAAAAAGAGTCAAGAACATTATTTGCAGATTGCCACAAATAATAGGCAACATGCAATCAAGTGTCTATTATAAGACACAAAAAATAAGTTAGAAACATTCTATGTATTCGATGTGACTCCAAAAAGCAAACTGTGACTCGAATAACATGCCAATCGTCTCAGCGTTGAATTTCACATTGGCAGAATAACTTAAGTGTTAACATGAAATATGATTTCATATTTAAATTCCTCCATGGAAATATGGCTTGCTTGCAAGCTCAAATCTATGCTTATTTTGTTGGAAATTTTGATAATGGACTAATATTTAAAGCAGAGATTTGTAAAATGATGACGATTTTGAACAACTTCACCGCACCGCGTTTGAATTTTTTTGATCGCACTGCCACCAATTTTCATCTATACTTTTTGACAAAACATTATGTTGACTGTTGACTATGAATGATGACGTATCTAAGCCTACAATGCATCTATTTGAAAAATAAATTGCAAAATTAGACTATTTTCAATAAAACATGTTTTGTAGGTTGCATGCTTATCACTGTTAGTAATTCATTAATTAATAATGTTGGTTGCATTGCATTTGTATGTTTATTTTTCATTAATGACCCTACAGAAATATCAGCGTTTATAAAAGGCATACTGGAATTTTGAATTTAGGTATAATGGACGCAAACTGTCACTATGACTAGTGACTAGTCATAATGACTAGCTGTCATAGCTTCTAACGAGCACATTATAGCTTATGCAAAACTGTTGAATTAATCAAGAACTGCGAAGACTTTGATTTCTGAAGAAACGGCGATCTTTAAATTAACCCATGAGTTCCCCTTTCTGTGATGGCCTTACTCTCTCACAATGAAATATTGCTAATATATCTCCCATCCGCCACAAACACATTGATTTCCTTAAAGAATTCAGAACTGATTTTATCATTACCAAAACCAATGAATCCATCATTCAAACCATCATTCCACTTTTTAAGTGATAGTAAAATCTCATTTTAATAATGTTCGTCTCTGAATAACTACACCCTTTGAGGAAAGTTGAACTCCGAACCTCCAGTTAACCTTGAGTTCGAGTTATCTTCAGTCAGAAAACTCGTTCAAAAAAGTCTGACTCAGGAAACAAAGCTTTGCAAATTCTCAAGATAAGCATTTTCTAAAATAATGGCTGAGTTTAAAACTGAATACCTATACTTGTGATCACTATTTGTCTATGAAGATTAATTTCCCTTATTTTTCCAATTTTATTGGTAGCCTTAGGCCTTCTTAACGACCAGAATATAAAATTCACGTATCATAATACAGCAATGACTGCCTTCATCAGTCAAGTTCATTCGCCTCATTGCAAGTGTTTCCAGATCAATTTCAGAATCATTTTTCTTCAAGTTTGTTCATTCACTCGAATTTAAACTTGATCCACTCATCTGTAATTGATGCACTATATCTTGATGCGTATAGGAGCATGGCTCATTCATTGAAAATAATGTTCAACTGAGCGATCTTCAACAGATTTATCTTCTGCTCTCCGCAAAGGGTTGGATTCTATGAAGAATATTTCATTTCTAATTTTTTTTCACATCTTCTCTATGCTATGTAAATACAGGTAAAAGAGCATGAAGACGCGGTTGGCGGCATCAATCAAAGGCACTTATCGTATGTCATTTTAAGTCCTACAAGGTCTCACTCCCGGGTCCTATCACGATGGAACATAATTGCTTGTGGTAATAAGTTGAAGTCGTCTATGCTTTCTGCATCTTTCATGGGAACATACATGGGGGACGCATGCCTGACCCTGACGAGTTTCGTTGTAATTTCCTACGTATTTGTACAATGATGTTCAATCATGTTTTCAGCAATGCTATTAACTATTGATGCCAGGTAATTTTTGAGAACATCTTCAAATTACTTTCAGAGGACAGTTAATTACCCTGGCGGCTATCGCAAAGTGTGGAACTGTTGGCTATAAGTTTTAAAAGATTCGTAAATTCATCCAAAGCTATCTCATGCAACAGATTATACTACGACAATGTGCAATTTGACTTCGTAGCACATTATTTGTAGTCCGGTAGCTGGAACGAGTTTCTGCAGAGAACGAGGCCTAACATGAGACTTTCGGAGAATGATGTACACCCTGTGGCTCCTACAAATATGCGACCTGAATGAATCCTACCGAGTTCTACCAGGCTCCTTTTCTTGTTTAGACAAGCAACTCCAATTGGAAGATGTCGCGGTGAACAGACGGTTGCAAGCCATTAATGTAACTTATGTCAGCAATTTTATGTTGATGTGAGCAACAGACCTTTAAAATTTTGTTTTATGGACTATAATCGTAGTTTGCATAATAGAAATTCCTGTAGTGCTCTGACTTATCACGTTCTTCACAAAACACCAAACTCGTGACTTAACACTTTGATTTGATTGTTCTTGAAAAGTTCTCTAACCCCATGGATACTCGCTTGATGGAAGCAAACTAAATTAAACGTTTTTCTCCGCAAATCAATCGCAAATATAAACTAATACATACCCTAATACATAAATATACCCTTGAGGTATAGGGTTGATGCCCGAAAAGTTGGGTTGCATTGGGTGTGTTCAGCTTAAATAATCATTATCATGCATCATCAATCAATTGCTTCTTTTTCTAACTAGCAGAAGAATGCAACTCAATATCTTATTATTCTTTTTACAAAATTCGGCTTATTAAGCCATTCAAAATATAGGCTAGTAATCAATACCTTAATCTCTAGAATTATCAAAAAAAAACACGTCAGATGTTCAATCGCTTGCCAATTACGTGATAACGTGATCAGCAATTATTCAAACCATTGAAACTCATAGAAAGGAAATTGCATGACAATTATGGCGCACGCCGGGGAACTTTGGTGGGGCAAAAAGTAAATTGTACGAACTGGTTTTCTTGTTTTCTGGTTGCCATTTTTAATTATCATTTTAAGTCAAATTTTGATCTGGATTGTTTCCCCTCTTCTAAAGTTCAAGTAACGGCGCTGTGTCTTTGTGATAGAGTGTTCAATCTGCGTCCGAGAAACCTTGGTTCAAACTTTGGTCGGGTCAAACCTAAGACTTCTAAAATATATGCGCTCTGCATTCTTGCTAAACACTCGGCACAAAAAGAGTGATAGTGGAATAAATAAAACTCGGTCACATGGAAGAAAGGGTCCGTGCTTAATGTCCCTCCGACTATAAACAAGGGTTCATTTATTCATTTATTTATTTTACACAAAAGCAATATTGAATTTGCAAAATGTAGCAGCGACAGGATGACAAAGAAATCCTTAAAAATACTCTGTAGAAGTGTAATCAGATAGATTTGCAACTTAAAATTACGATTTACAAAACATCCATTGCTCCAGCTTGAAATCAGAGACCAAGAGATCTTTGATTGCTCATTTTTATTAAAAGGTGCCCCTGATCACAATAGTTGAGCAATTTTCAAAATCATCGCATGTTTTCGAATATCAGCTTCCAAAATATCATCACACTGTATCACATGTTTCATTCAATGATAAATCGAAAAGTTCCAGCGACTTTATATTTTTTTGCTAATTTCTTTTATTTTTGTAGATAAAACAAGCTGTCAATGTGTTTATTCCAGAGAAGTATTCGCCTTTTATATCGTTTAAATGAGAAATTATCCAATAGTTAGATTTTTATCTATGAATTCTTGAGACGTTCTCACAACCACTGCACTGACTACTTTCAATTATGACTATGTGAACCAATTTTCAATTCGCATTCTAATATTAAAAGAAAGTGTATAATAGCTGCCAATGACTGCTACACATCAACGCAGTATATTAACCAAAATAGTTGGCGATTTCAAATGCAACAATACCATCATCTCACTTAAAATTCTCTTCTACTTCAATGATTCAAGCACCCTAACATATAAAATTACATATGTAGGTTATAATATGAAATTCGTGTCTGCCACAGGTGCAAGTTGCAATAGAAAGCATAGAAATTAAGTCCTAGAATGAAAATTGCATGAAAATTGTTGCACGCGCTGGGAGAAATTAGTTGGGGGCAAAAAGCAAATTGTGCGAACTAGTTTTCTTGTTTTCTGGTTGGCATCTACATTTATCAAGTAACTTTGTGATCTGGATTGTTGCCACCTGTTTAAAGATCATGTACACAAAAGCAATATTGAATTTACAAAATATTGCAGCGACAGGATTGCAAAAAAGAAATCCTCTAAGACGTTCTGTGCACTCATCATTTTAAAGTATCGCTCCCATAAATTATCATGAGTATAATCAGACACATGCAACTTATAATTTCGATTTACAGAACATACATTGTTCCAGCTTGAAATCAGAGGCCAAGAAATCTTCGATTATTCATTTTGCTTCAAAAGGAAACCTCTTCAATATATTTGAAAAATTTTTAACAATTTGCATGTTTTTGAATATCAGCTTCCAAAATATTATCAAACTCTATTACATTCAATAGTGTCATTCAATGATTAATCGAAAAGTTCCAGCGACATTTTATTTATCTGAGTGATAACTGCAGCTTTCCAAGAAGCTTTCCATGTGCTTGTTCCAGAAATCCACTCACATTCTTTATCGTCTGCATGAGAAATTATCCAATAGGCCCTAATTAGAACTTTTATCTGCCACTTCTTAAGATGTTCCACAGCCCGTACACCGACCACTTTCAATTATGACTGTATGAAACTATGAACCGATTTTTGATATGTATTTCAGCATTGAAAAATTGGATAATAGCTGTCAATGACTGCTGTAAATGGACACAGCATATCAACCAGGGAATGGTAAGACATTTTCACATGAAAATACTCAAAATTCTCTTAAAAAGGCCTGCCATTTGCTGTCAGCAACTTCCACATGAAACTTGACAAGTAGTTTGACTACAATGCAATGTATTAGATCTAAATTGATCTACACGATTTTTCTTTGTGCCATCGTGGAATATAAACAGGATATCAAACTTCCATTCCAGTGTACTACGAGTACCAACTTCTATGATTGTGAGTGCATTAACAGATTTTCTAAAGATTTTGGAAATGATTCACTGTCTAACTTAAAATAAATTCAAACGTCATCAGAAAATACGCAGAAAATACTGTTAAAGTAAGTCATCCATGCACTCCTCCGCACTTTCATATCAACCGCAAGTCTACTAAATGCGATCTATTAAAGGAAAATATATTCTATCCCAAATTAGAAAGATTTTCTATTGTAAGCGTGGGTGTGTCAGAAGAATAGTAATTACATCACTTGATTGTGATTTTCGATTAAGGGCAAAATGACATCAGAGAAGTCATTACTAGCCAATGAAAATAATTATTTGTTCGAGGCCGT
The DNA here is from genome assembly GCA_907163375.1 of Prostheceraeus crozeri. Taxonomy (NCBI): domain Eukaryota; kingdom Metazoa; phylum Platyhelminthes; order Polycladida; family Euryleptidae; genus Prostheceraeus; species Prostheceraeus crozeri. The sequence continues at coordinate 249,913 of CAJQUW010004118.1, read as the reverse complement.
CTATTGGCTCTTTCACCGGATGTACTACGAATTTTATAGATAAATAGGTGAATAAGTTACATTAATTCTCACTTGAATAATTGATCTTCCAGTTTCGGAGAGCTTTAGTGAAACATCAAGTAAGTATTCGACTATTAGTGTCAATAACTCATTAATGGTTCTAACATCAAAATTGTGTAACAAAACGTTTGCGATCGTCATGTCGAAGATTCAAGGAGTTTGAGGATTGCCGAATAGGTTTTGTTACACTGCTGTTTAGGAGAGAGATATTTCCTTCCTAGCGCAACTTCTATCGCATAGCGGCCTTATTCTAAATAAGTAGCAACTTTTAATGAATACATTTTAAACAGCAGTTTAAATAGCTTATTTTTGTCTTTCTAATGCTGGCGAATCGATTTTGTCACTATTTTACACTTATAGAAAAGGTGCTGCAATAACTTTATTCAGGCAGATATACAATTTTCAAATATAACTGAGTTGTTTGATGAACACGAGACGTCTGGTAGGACTATATGAAAACTCCCACAGCACTAGGGGAATTTCAGTGGCCCAATCATGCCCATGGTGCTGTCTGATTAGTACACACCGCGTTTACGAATTCATAGTAACTCGGCCAAATATACATCACTATGGAGAATATGTCTCTTATCATAGGGTTGACCTAAACAGCAACTGCATTCAGTAAAAGATTCTGGCTTCCCTTTAATTATCGCTCGGATTTTGATGGCAATAGAAAATTGGGCAGAATCGAGCATAAAGTATGGTGCATTATAGCCTGAAACTCAAGTGCAGGAAGGAAAATGTAGGGAGTTCCTGATGGTCTCTAAACTCTCTAAAGTTGCACACAATAGAAAACATACGAAGCGTGACATGAATGTGAATAAAACATAATGGAAAATATTATTATTAGTCTGATCTAATTATTTTCTCTTGGTATAATAGTTAATAGGCTTCGAGTCTCGAAGCATCAAATCAAAACATTCAAAAATGTATGAAGTAGTTCTTGATTCTACAGTGGATAAGCTTAGTATCTATTAATCCATTTCAACAACAAAATTAATTTAGATTAGGACAGCGTTTCTCAATTTTTCCATAATTTTTGAATAGTTTGAATATAAATTCATTTGGCATAAGCTATTTGTGAAAGCTGATGTTTATTGCGAGAGTTGCATAAAAGTTTAATTAATCCCTTGGGGTTTCCTGGTGTATTTCCTGGCATATTTCTAGCAAATGATAAAAAAGGCAATTATATGACTCTCGGAAGTTTCTAGTATACACTACATTGCTGTATTACTTGTATGCAATTACATTACAATACACTGCATTCGGGATTAATTATTGCATGGTTGAGTTCTCTCTCATGATTACCTTTAACATTATAAAGTTATATAACATATTTATGATATAGTTATATAACATTTACAATATATATATTATACAGTTTTAACATTATTAAAGGGAAGCCAGAATCTTATTCACTGACAAAGAGAGAATATGAATATGAATACTGATGACTCAACATACTCAACTGAATACCAAAATAGGGGCCTTTTATACTTATAACCATACCGCCCTTCATGGAGCTCCTTATTTAACCCCAAGTTATGTCTTAAATATAAATCTGCCTTGCTCTCATTTATCAGGGGAAGCAAAATGCAAAAACAAACGTATCTCGTGTCAATACAATATCATGCTGTGTTTTTTCACCATGTCACTAATAGAATGAGAAGCAACTATCACTTTGTCTTAAATAATTTTAGCTCATGTTACATAGCAAAGTCAATTCCGATGTTTGGATTTCCAATTCTCTCCATACAATGTTAACAGGCACAGTATAGTAGTTTAATTTCTCGAAAAATTAACGACTAAAACATTCGGGTAATGATTTATTCAAACATTGGACAAAGTGATGCTGGTCACTGAACAAATGACTTTCTGCGATTGAGTGCATGTTTATTGAGTACAATGTTTCTGCATTGTATATGTAAAATTTGATAACAACGCATAACAATCATAAGACTAGAACAATTTTTTATATGAAGCTATCAAGACACTTATTTCTGATTGAGCATTTATTATTATGTATTATGTTTATCTTTTGTTTCTTACTATCTCGAGGGCACTTTATATATGTCATAAAGTAAATTCTAGTGATAGTTGAATTTTGTCATTGCAAAATAGGCCAATAAATTCTGTAAATTACATGAGTAGGCCTACTCAAAATATAACGGAGAATTCATGTATGCAGCATAAGCTAGCAAAACAGAAAGCAAGGATAAATCGTCGAACACTGACCATTCTTCGTGGCATGCCCTGTTAAAATTCTACCCTCCTACATTTCATCTGATACTGCCAGTCGAAAGTTTATTCTATATCACTTTTAATATTTATCAAGTGGACAAAAAAACTTTATCTTCACGAGTTTTTCTTAAAGATTAAAGAGATGCTTTTCATAATTTCACATAGTTCACTTGAAATCGATGAATTTGGTAATTCGGAGATGACAAATGCGGACGATTCTGCAAATTAAAGATATTAAGTGATATTAACTATAAAAGTGTTTCATCGATGCTTTAATCAACAATGCAAATTCCTCACTCATAGGTTTCGATTAGATCACAAGACATCACATAATGCCACCCATTTTGAGCATGATATTCAATAAAAATCTATGTCTGCGGCACGCAAAAATTCAACTAACAAGTTTGCATGTATATAATTCAAGAGGGAAAGCTTGGAAGTACAAATACCCAGGCATCTTTAGAAACTCATCTACTATATATGAAGTGATCGGTACAATCACAACAATGGACAGACTATGCAATTTTCAGATGCAAAGTGTGCATCGGAAAGATACGTGTGACAATCAGATGGATGAATAATTGAATTATTTAATAGAAATACTAATGAATGCAAGCATGCTGAAGGATGACATTAATCGATGGTATTGATTCCACAGAGTCAACTAAGGTTCTATTTACGACACAACAGATTTTATCACATGTCGATTGCTGTGACAGCTTTCAAAACTGACAATAATAGACAGTCAATTTATTCGCTTAAAATGTTATGTTAATGCAAATGCAACTTTGATTATCAATATTGCAACATCTCCTAATCAGCATTGGATGAATTTGTTTTCAAAAACTAGCAAAAGCACAATGCTGAAATGAGACTTATTGTCTAGGAAGCAATTTTCTGATGAAGTTAATGTATCTAATCAATGTCATAATCTTGCATCTACATTACTCGATTCCTTTGATAAATGCATTATAAGCTTTGTTATGATAGTGTCTGAGACATATGTAGCTCATATGCACTCGCTATTATATGCTCAGTGTATCATATCACTGAAACTTTAAGTTGGATGTAACAGATTAATTGAGTCTTTTTAATCATTGTCGCACAACGTCTAAATGAGCATCAAATTATAGTCTATATCTCCGTCTATCGCGTCTTATTTATGTAATACAGCTGATCTGTAAAGCATCATACACACGCTCGAGACTTTTCATTTAGACTTCGAATTCGATATGTCATTTTCTAGATTTAATTGAACGACACGAAATGTAAATAGATAAATTAATATCAAATAATTTTGTTGTCTATTGGCTATCAGCACTCTAACTGAAACCCTCTCTGACGAAGTCTCTCTAATATGCAATTCCGCTGGTAAATCCACATGAATTCCAATAATCTAATATTCCACCTAAATGCACGCCAATTTCTCCTACTGCAAGTAATTTTCTAAAGCAAAACTTTAGCAAACTTAGCAAAATTTTGGTGGATCAAGATGCATCAATCCCAGGTGATGACCAGTTCATGAGTACTATACTACATTGGCTTTTTATTACTAGATAAAAGTTTGTCGCGGCTTGGATTGTGGATGTCGAATTGCATGTAGACACAAATTATATGTTGCTCGTTTGATATTCGTAGACTATGCCCCAATTTTCCTCTTACATAAGCAATCCCATTCTTCATGAAAAGTGAAAAAACTTATAGGCAGTATACTACGAAGGTACTGACCAAAACAAAATGTTAGAACTTAATATGAACTCGAAATTGATTGGGAACATACGATAAGCCGATACCCAGACCATGGCAAAATATTATAATCATCTGTAAGATTGCATATTTAAATATTTACCGATGTCAATCCCGTGATTCATATATTGACTCTGCAATTTTCTTTTTCTCTTGCTTGGGAAACACCTGTAGTGACAGAACATACTTGATGACATTGAACTTTCTTACCTTTGTATTTCAATGAGACCTACGATATGCATCTAGAGAGACCTACGATTATCTAGTCACTTGAAAGTAAATGCTATTTATACCATATGAAGACGCGCAATCAATCAGATTGTGATAACTACCAAATCAAGTATCACACCTTAATAAGGAAAAATTAAGTAATTACCTTACATACTTCCAAAATTCAATAATTAACAGAAGTCATTAAATTGACGTACAATATTGCATTACCCGTTTATTTTTTTGTATTCCAATCCTCAATGGGATCACTGTTTGCATTGAATTGGAGACGAAATGTGTAAAAATCATTGCATTTTTCTATTAATGGAGTGTTGAAATAGAAATGGAGCTAGCTTCTTTATAGTTTGTGAATCATTTTTGCGATCTACTTCTATACTTCGTCTTTAATTCGAGACGACCATGTCCAATACTGCATTTTCTCTCTGTAAAGACATGCCTTCAATTTAGAAATCTCCATCTATGGATGGTCCTTACATGAAGGCTTCCTATTAACTCAGTCAAAACCCCTTACTCTTTTTAAGAAATGACTCTTAAAGTCCTGCAGTTGCTATGAGTCGTCGTGGAACGTTGCTTCAAGATATTGTCAGAGTTTTGGTAGAATTGCGCGCTAGAGTTAAGTTTTGATTTTGTTACTAACAGAACAGGCACCCAAAATACTTATAAGTTGTTATAAGCTTGTGAATATTTTTGCTCACGGTATTACAATATCAGTTAATGCTTCATTGTGGAAATAAAGTAATTTGATTAACCTTATTTTGAATAAAAACCATTTCTAAAACTTCATAATTTACATTTGAAGTGACGTATGCCACTTTCAAATTCCAACATGACTTTAATAAAAAGAGATGTCAATTCTAAATAGCACCAATCACAAGTGTTTCACACTTAAGAAAATTTCATTAACAACTAGCGGTGAACTGACATTGAAGTCTAACTCAAATGCATTCGAACGCTCTTGGATAATACAGGATATATTTGGAGGAAAAATATTTGAAGAAATTAGATTGTTGATGCACACTTTCTCTGTCGATGATCAATAATTTCATTAAATCAACAGTCACACTGATACTAAATAGTGTCCTCCGGTATGATGTCAAAATCAGCGAGACAGTATTTTTGATTGAAGTATATTAGCTAATATCAATTAGAGAAAACATATTTTATCTCATTCATTAATTTATGTGATGATACTTAAAGTTTCCCATGGATGAACAATCTCATCCTTGACCGTTTCAAAGTTAACGCAATTAGTTCATTTTCAAGTCCGACGATGATTCTGAAATCGAGTTAAACACATGGTACACTGAGTACATTCATGAGGTCATGCAGATAAGGTTGAATGAGACGGCTGCAACAGTTCCGCATAGAGAGATGATATCAAGGAAGGCAGAATGATGGTTTAGAGTCATGAAAATCATTTTTATCGACTTTGGTTCCAATTTCACAATTTCGGTAGTGCACTTTTAATAGAGATCAAGTCAGCAATCTGAAAGAGCCGAAGTCTATTTTCTATAAACTCAGCATTGACTTTCCCACATATCCGTATAAAATCATTGAAAACACTCAATTGTTACAAAACTTCAGATACATGACGCATTTAAATGCACACATATAGGAAGAACGATCAATTTCCTAGAAAAAAGTAAGTTTTCAATCCGCAACACGGTTAGAGAACCTGCTCCTACTACAGGCGATCAGTTTATGATATTTAACAAACGATGGATAAGGCAAAGAGAAATTTGACCTTTTTCAAAGGGTTTTTGGATACATACATATACATGTACAATCGTCTGCGAGCACCCCTTTGAGTGCGTCTGCCTCTTTTTGGACATAATTTGCGTATTGTACGGTTATATTAAACATTCGAAATTTCACGCAAAGCTTTATTGTTGATATGCGACGGTGTGAAGATCTATCTGCATGTTAAAGCGTGCATTTCAAAGTATGTATTTCTAAGCGTGTGAGTACTAAGGAATAATGATCACAATCCCGGATTTTCAGGATCATTCGAGGCAGATTTGAGGATAATTAGAATCCTGAGATTCAATATTGATGCTTCATGATTAAAAGCAGTAGCAACTTTCCAACATAACATCATTTAGTATTTCGTACGAAAACATGATCGAATGGCAGGAGTTCGACTTCTCAGAGAATTCATTAGAAATTGTGCTTTGACTGGTATGAAATATCTAGCTGAATATAAGAAACGGCATTTTTTCATTATCCTTCCAACTTTTATCAGACAGTAAGTAGCACAGAACAACGCTTTTGACAATAGACAGGATGAAAAGTCCTTGACACACTCAATCTGCTAAAACAAAGGAATTGATTCGATGTGTTTTTTAGAATTTGCAGATTGAATTGGTACATAGTTGGTATTTCAGCAGATGCAGGGTTACAGTGTGGACGCTCTACAGAAAGAAATTGGTCTACTTTCATTGATGGATGTGCGTGACTAGAATCATGACTTTGTCATCGTTTAATTTCTATGCTGTCGCTTTCTAATCCTGCAATCTTGGGGATCGCCAAGACCAAAATTTTGCAATCTCTGATAAGATGAGACAACTGAATCAAGGGAGATCACTTGAAAATGCAACTTTACAAACGACTTGGATTTCGATATATTTTTGTCAAGCGATTTCTGTTGCTATTCGGCAGGACGTACAAAGAATTGTTGTGCTATTTTTATTATTGAAAGATCACATGCCTAAATGCACTCATACCTATCGCATAGATCAAATTCGTTGAGTGTCCTCATTAGGGTTGTGATATTCGATCTGATTGATGTCAAAAAATTGACACTATAAACTATGGAAGTTGAATATCATTTAATTGTTTATTTACACCTACACATGGTCAATGCATATAATTGTGCATCTGAAAAACATACATCGTCATTGAAATATGCCCTCAAATTTCTCTGCATCCCGAGATGTGAAAATATAGCCTACACTCTTCTGGTTTCATGTTTGATTTGAACAGCCTTCAGATAATTATGAAAATCAGGAATAAAGCACACTCCTCTTTATTCTGTGCATAAATTTCCTCTGTTTTAATATTTGATGTTGACGTATGTAGACGTTGTGTTATTGTAATCCAATACTCATACCGAATTTTTATGTCAAATAAACTAAGGAGAATTCTTAATGCGTTCCTCTTAATTCTTTATTAACTATCTTATTCTAAAAGCTCAAAGCTTGTTGCTTTTCTGTTCGCTTTATTCAATAATAGACGGTTTTTTGGCCAAGTAGTTTATCATTGTGCCATAAGTGCTGATTTAAAAATTAATTTTTAAAATAATTCATATTAATGATAGTAATATTTATAGCGTTAAACTCAATTTCACTGATCTGCCGATTTTTTAATTTCAGACCATTAGTTTATCAGCAAACATCGCATACGTAATGAAATACTCAAATGGGCTCGTGGTTAATAATAATTACTAATACATTATATAATATACAGTGTATTATAATACAATAATTATACTAGCATGTCATATGAAAATAATCAAGCTTGCATCTTCTGCAAATAATAATGCATAATAATTATATATAATTTGCATAACATAATTACATAATAATGCAAATATAGCATTAATCTTCATGCAAATTCCTCACAGCTCATTTGACACGTCCGTCATCTACCTGCTTTGATAGCTAGGAACTTGATCAGCAGAGTAGTTAAAATTTAGAAATTACACAATCTAAAAATAGGATGCTCTGATCCATTATTCACATATTATATATGCATTTTTATGATTATGACCCAAGTCGATGCAATCAAAAATTTTGTGCGACTTTAAGAGGAGTTCTCGCTATCTGTTTTCAATATTGGACGGGATCAAAATTATATAATTGCTTGTCTACTGATGATTGAAATATTTGACAAATATTACCTCCTTGTTACTAAAAGAAAATTTGTCATTAGCGCTATAAACAAAATTGAAAATATCCATGCCTAAGAGGTAAGGCATGGTAGACACTTTTGAAAGATGCTTTGATCTCTGATGGTTTCTAGCGTGAACATTAGACGGCTTTGAATTTACCAGGAGTCTTCTCCTTTTAAAGAAAAACAAGACTCAAGCTTTCAATGGGAAAATCGAGGCAGATTTATCGCTTAGATTAGTTCAGTAAATAATTCTCTGATTTTCTTGTTAAAACGTTGAGTCAATATTGAAAAAAAAGAATTTCTATCAATTGTATTTCACCGTCATTCGAAGTCTGATTTTAAGTTTCATCAAGAAACTCACGAACCTGTTTTATCACGAAGTTTAAAGGAGAGCCACTCACGGTAAAATCGCAATGACTTTCTCAACCTCCTTGTGGTAATCATTTCGTTGAAGCACTGAATAAATACTCCCACTACTATTCCAAACCAAGTGTTGCAATTCAATATCGAATCTGATTTGTATTCAGGTAATTGAAATTCCTTTTCAATAGATTATTACCACGTCCCTGTTGACTTGCAACTATTCAGAGAACACTGTTCATCTGCATGCTTAATTCAAGCTAAACCATGAATATTATGAAGCTTTTATAAACTTTTCAATATAATTTGTCACACAAAAGATACTGTGGAAATTATGTTCTTTGCATAACCAATAATAAGTACTTTCAAAGAAAGAAAGATCACGTTTGTTTCAAAACAACGCAACATTTTCTGGTTTTAACCATCGACAATATGATTATTTTTCTATAAGCTTATAAGCTATAAGCTACAATCAATTTAGCATACTTGTGTGGAATCTAAAATTATTTACTTTCAATTGCGATTAATGTGCCATTACAGAAATTTCAGATTAATGCTATTTCACACTGCATCTTATGCACAGCATATATTGAATATATCAGAATTAGTATACGTTACGTAGTGCATTGCGTTATTAATGCTTGACAATATGACAAACAAGCTGTTGTGCGTAAACCAGGGAAGCGGAGTCCCATCATCTTGATAGGACTCCGACTCCGATGGCAAGTATATATAGCCTAGTTTTTTTTAAAAAAACCTGGTGACCTACATCATAGATCATTCATTGTAGGCTTACCTGAACCTATTTTTTAGTGATCATTGCTATGTATCAATTATCAATAATTTTCGATGAAAGTCTATCAAATGTCGCTTTCAGGACTCGGCTCCTCCCATCTTGCTGATGTGTACTTCATACGGTTTTTCTCCAGTCTTTATCAGGCAGGATAATCCCCCATCCTTCTTCAAAAAATATGGGTACTTCTATTCTTCCCCCCCCCACATCTCTGTTGTTGACACCCGGAAGTGTTGCATCGTCAACGATCTTCTCTTGCTCCTACCTGTTCTCACTGACGTGGCATAGCGTGGCATAACTCCTCTTATCTGACTTGTAGAACATTTACAGCCTCAGAATTAGACAACTGCTCGTCATTTGTCTGCAGACAACAATCACACGAAGTTTATGATCACAGCTGTACCTTGAATTCTAACTGAGTATCCAAGGTACTAATCCCTCATCTCAGGTTTCAAGTAAGACTTCTCAGTCGTGCTGTAGTGTCACTTAGTGACAGATCAAGTGTATTCTAAACCCAATGTGACTAACTTTGGAAAACTTCAAAATGTGGGAGGGGGAGAAAGAATAGAAGTACCAAAATATGGGTACACTTTCGACTTTAATATGCACTTTGGAGGAGCCATCACACACGATTAACGTAAGGGTAAGAGGTGATGTCCTCAAACAAACTAATATTTTACTTTTGTCTCTGATGTGACCTTTGATGCGTAAGTGTGATCGAGGCTAGGAGGGCTTGTCTTCTCTACTAAATCACCGAGTGAAAAGACAATCCTTTTTCCACTATCACGGTTCACTCCCTCAACTATTGCAAGCTTTGCATGCACTGCTGTCTCTGTACTTTTGCTTGACGGAGAAAGTTTGACCTCAAGACAGTTACAGCTATATGCGCGAGGAGAGACAATGTATTACACTATTTCGGGTCTAGTTATAGCCGGAGTCCGGAGTTCCATCATTTGATAGGACTCCGACTCCGCATCCATGGCATGAACTTAAAATAATTGGGGCTGTAAAACTTATTTGTCAGTTACTAAGCTGTTGAAATTCCAAAAGAGACACTGTGCTTAACGCAGTGACTAGGTGACAACTGACCGCAAGACAGGGCAGACATGGCGTGATCTGGCAGCCGCATCAATTGCAAATTTAAAGAAAAACGACCAAGCTACCGAAGTTACAAGTCTCTATTCGCGACGTGTCACAGGCCAGCTGCTTCGTCAGGCGACATTAATAAAAGTCTTATTAATGTTGACACGTCGTGAATAGAGACTTGTAACTTCGGCAGCTTGGTCGTTTTTCTTTAAATTTCTAACCGCAAGAATTTGACCGTTGCTGAAAACTTACCACTTATAACCCCTCTTAGCATGAATTTTAAGATCAAATTTAAGACAAGATTCCTCAAATAAACATCATCAATAAGATATTTTTGTATTATCACTTTCAAGCAAGCATTTAAGTGAATTGCATGTCACATTGCTTTCTCCAAACTTATCAGCATCAACCTTACGCGAAAATCTGATTTTCATTTTTTTGCTACAATGTCATCGCTGATGAAATTATCCATGATCTGCATCTATATTAGTGACATTGTAGAAATTGAAATTAACATTAAAATTCTGCATATTAGAGTAGGAGATATTTGATATCAGAAACCATCGCTAGACGATAAAAAGTACTCGCAGTAGTCGTAATTGCAATTTAATTATGCCTACTATTTACTCGTGCACGTGCACTTTGTGTAAGAAGAAGACAGCAGAATCTGTTAACAGAGGACTTTCAGCAGAAGACGTTTAACATGGATGGATATCTGAGCCTTCATCCATGACACAGGGCCAGACAAGGAATGATTTATTGCCATATCATCATTGAGATTTTGACGTTACACATATATCACTTGAAGTGCGGAGCACAATGATTCTGTTTCTACTGCAGCATTCAGGTGATGCGCACATCCCATGAGACCGTAGCCGTGTTTAACATCGTGAACTCCATACATTAATCTTTTCATTGCCTTTTCTGTACTATAATTTTGATGACCGCAAAGTGGAAGTAGAAGTCACCTCTGAAAACTTGTGTTGATGCTGAATGTCTGAGAAGTTGAGAACTAAACTGCTTAATTTTGCTAATGAATTAGGGGTATTACAAATAATTGTAAAACGACATGGATGGTTGTTGACATTCAAGTATCTAAGATTATCTGCTGCTAGCAACCGACATGTGAGAAAAATAAAAAATAGGTATGACTTTTCAGGAATAATGGACTCTTAGATTCATGACTTATTTCGTTAGATATATTGTACATTCACAGCTTGAGTACATCCACACATGTACAGATAATTCTACTGAAAATACGGATTGGACCATCCTGTAAGTGCAGCTTCTAAAACAATTTTTCAGATTGGGAAAAGTTTTTATTGAGAAATTTCTATTATCATTGTGTAAGATAAACGAATAATGGAATCCAAGAAGTTGTGTCTATAGATGGCGCAATATATAGTTCCTTTCGTATATGTCCGAATAAATAAATTCTGATGATAAAATATAGAACATTTAATTACATCAACTGAGCGATCAGCGAAATTTCTTGACATTGTCGACATGTTTGGTTGATACCGATCACTTGGTTTTGCATACACTGATTGCAAGTTGTAAGTTAACTTTTATCTTTCATCTTGTTCTTGAAAAACACCAATTATTTATAAAATCAATAAAAAAGTTTAGGCCGCATCAGAGGGACTATCCTCTGATGCGGCCTGAGAAGGCGAAAATTTAGTAGCTTTTGATAAAGACCTTTTGAATTGTTTTATTCATATAACATTCGGCGGAATTTCCAAATTCTTTGTGGTATTGTATGATGATGATACACGAAGCACAATTATTGAAGCATGTCTTTGCTTCTACTGCTTGTCGACTCTTTCCCGACTCATCATGGGTTAAAAAGTGTCAGCAATGAAGTTGTACGTGTAAACGCGTCTAATGCGTTAATGCCCTAGTTATTTTGATTGCATTGATGTAATTATTGTGCATTTATATTTCAAGTTTCCCATTATTTCTTGTTTCTATTTCAGAATGCTTCGTGTTGCTTTATTTCTCACCGTGGTAATTGCGTCAATCAACTGTTTCTCAGTCCAACAAAGGCCGAATTTACGACGGCCGTACAGAATCGCAGGATCAGATCAATTCCAGGATACTCTTGATGACCAATTACTGGCAGCTAAACGAATTCCAGTCAAACGGCAGCACTTTCTGAATAAAAAACACTCATTTTTCATGAACAAAATGAGCCCAGACTCCTTTCGAGAGTACCTAGGCTATAAAGGCTCTTCGGATGATCATATGGAGGATGTCAAGTCCCTGTTTAAGCAATACAAGAATTTGATGCGTTACGGACGGTAAAGTTGCGAAGAATCAGTGTCATAAAATTTGGCAACGAGTAATCTCAAAATGCTGGAATACTGGTTTTACTCTAAAGCCATCAATTCTAATGCAATTTTTTAATGCGTTTAATACTAAGGAAAATTTAGTCTGCAGGTCTTATGAAGGTGTTAAGAGGTAAAGGCCAGTCGTGATTGAGTTGAGTAAAGCAATTAAGAGCAGACTTCTTGGAATGAATATTTTTTCAAAATCGTGTACAAAATATTTGTCGTGTCTCCATCAGTAATGATTCAAGTTTCTTGGAATGACAATCATTTTGTGTCATAGAGATGAATGACTGTGAATTCTGTGATATTTGGAATAAAGGATTTTGTGATCTACGCTGTACATATCTCAAGACTACTTTTCATAGTCTGTCTTCTTTCGCTTAACTGAACACACAAATCATAACGGCTATGTGTATGATCCTTGTGGAAGGTCAAATGCATTAGATTGATCACTTGTGTGTTTTGCTCTTTTGTTTTCAACATTTTGTAATGCGAATTTTATTTGTTGGTTGAGTCTATTTTACCAATCTGTTTAAATCAGTTGGTTTAAACATAAATTTTAAGTCTAAGTTAGAAGATATTTTCTCCTACGGCAACCGGGTCATTAGGGCGAATGGGCATCGGATCAGTTTCTGTGGTATTAAATGATTATGTGCAAGGTTTGAAGGAAAATTTGACTCATTTTCGTCCACTATCATCCATGTTTACAATAAATGTCTAATAAATGTATACTTGAAATAAATATTCTTGATATAAGAGAAGAACATTCTACGCAAACAGGGGTTGTCAAAAATTAATTTCATTGCAATGAATTGATTGCTGCTGTCAAAAAATTACAATTAGTGGACTGATATGACTTCACTCTGATAAAATTTGTCAATAATCACATCCAATTAAGAATATAGTTATGTGTCTTTCATGGTGTACTCAAGTCACTATCCAAGTTGATAATAATGCGACCTGCCTAATTCGTTGAACTGAAACCGCAAAGAGAAAAAGTCAAAATCAGGAATTAGTCTATTCAAGCGGTGATGAGAAATAATTGTAATTAAGTGAAATTGCCTAAAATTAGCTGCAACTAGTTTTTGATGACTTCTGATCGTAACTACGGGATATGAGGTCTAGCAGCAATGCTGTTGATATTATGCGGCCGTGCTTTAAGTATCAGGTACGACTATTGCCATTAAGACAGATACTAAAAATGAAAAGAACTGATAAGTGACAAGGTTTGAATATGTAAACATGTAGTAGCAATTCGACAAGTAATGAGCACGTGATACAGATCTAAAAGCAATGTTCTAAATAGACCACATCATTTCCTCTGAGAAAGTTGAGTCATATTCTTTAAAAAAAGAACCCGAGATAGAATTAGCAGAAGCGACATTTGTGTGCCGAAATTTGATGCAAAAGTCTCATGAAATAAAATTGATAGAGTCAGACAATAATGGGATGTTATGTCCAATAATTCACTCCAATATATTTATGAAGGAACTTGCATGTTCCCCACTTGAGTTTCTTTCTGCGTGGCAACTTTGTAACTCTCACATACCTTCCAAGAATCTCGCGATAAATTTACACCGGGCGCGGACGGCTACATGCAGAATTTTCGTTTAGAAGTAGATTCTATCAAACTGTTCCAAGACGCACGCTCATGTCTATTGTACGGAGTCGGACCGCGCCTAAATTGCGAAAAACAAAAGGATGACATCACAAAGACGACGATATGAATAGCGGGAAATGGAATATCTCTATTAGATTTAATTCTGCACAATTTACTGTTCTTAAAAAAGCAGATTTTCAATCAACTTTATATTTGCGTTACAAGCTAGTCAGATTATGGAGTCATTTTGAACATAATTAAGGTCATCGCGAAAGGTACAAAATTCCTCAGATTGATCGTTCGGGAGATAATTTCTTTGTTGGTGTTTCAAAGTCGTTATCAGAATCGATTGCATTGTTTAGATGAGATCGATTGGACGATTGTTTAATTTTCTGCGGTAGCAAATGTGCGAAAAGGATGGAAATATTCAATTCAATCCTCTTAGAAGAACTACGTCATCTTCCATCCCCTTTGAGCAAATTTATCCTCTGCATTTCTACTTAAAATTGTGGGATTGAATAATGACCACGTGTTGAAATTGGCATGTTTCAAAATTAGGAAATTGATTCATAATGCAGATTTTTGGGTGGTTAGTTTTTCATTTTGAAATGAAGTTAGATTAATTTTTGTGAGAAATAAGAACGAAAATTTTCCCAACACTTCATTCATAATTTATTGAGCATTCTGAAGGGGATAGATAAAAATTAGGAGACGAAATTGCATGCATGAATTGATTACAAAATTTTGAAAATCATAGGGTGGAAACTAGATTAAAGAAAAATTACATTTGCACAGCTAACTTATATATATTTAGAAACAAGATATTTAGCTAAATGTGATACCTAGACTAAGGAATCCTTCTGTCCATTCAAATTATAGGATAAATTTTCTAAGTGAAAGTTCGCGACATCTTTTCCAAAGAGATGAAGAATATCGTCACTCTGCTAAGTGAACATCGTCTGCAATCCAACTTCGTCCAAGCAATTTCTATGGAAAGCTTCAAGATCTTGAAGAAATGTAAGAAAGACGATCAAAGAATACAATGATGAAAACATGCATAAATTTGTAAATCATTCATGTCGACATGTCAACAGACAAATATGCACAAGAGATGCAATACTGCTAATGCTAAATAAGTTTGCAGCTAAAAAAAGTTCCTTCATGGTTCAATTGCTTGTTCAGACTAGGGTTATACTTTTTAATAAATAACGCCTCCATAATATTCAGTTCAAAGTTATTGGACGCTTGTCCCAAGATTTTAAAGTTACTAGAGTTACAGCTACAGCTACAGTTTAGCCTATGATCCGAGATCGCAGACATTTTTTGACTATGTTCCTTGATTCTAGCATTCAAGTGTCTTAGAGTTCTACCAATATAAGTAGTGCGAGGATCAACCTCACAAGCATAACTATATACGACACATGACTTTAGAACCTTCGGAGTACGGTCTTTGTTCGAAAAATTTTTCTTAATTTTATTGCAGGTGAAAACCCATCTGATTTGTAACTCCTTGTCAATTTTACGAAAGATATTTTGTAATCTTTTTTTAAAATAAACTGATTGAATACCAAAAAAAGGGATTTTTATTGTTTGAGTGTATGTTATGTCTTCCGTCTTGACATGGTCATTAAACTTTTTCTCTAAATAATTTTTAATAATGTTATTGATAAATTGCAACGGATATCCGTTGTTTCTAAAAATGTTGGTGAGTTTCTCCATTTCTTCATGAAACTTCTCCCAAGTGCAGCACACTATGTATGCTCTATTTATCAGAGTGCTCAGTAGGCCTCTTTTCCACTGTATAGGACAGTTAGCCTTAAAATTCAAAATTAAACCCGTATAAGCTTTATCACAAGCTTGTGATAAAGTCTACAAGTCCGATGTGTCAAAACCTCCTTTTAGTAGAGACACATTCAAAAAACTGTTGCAGTTCGCAACAGGAGGCATTTTCTCCTTTAACAACACTCTTTATCGTCAATGTGACGGTCTTAGTATGGGAAGTCCACTAGCACCCACTCTTAGTAACCTATTTATGGGTGAATTAGAAACAAATTTTCTCAACATCAATCGTATGAACCTGAAGTTCTACGTGAGGTATGTTGACGACATTTTAGCAATCTTTGAGGATGATGACCATGAATCTTTCTTTAGTTATTTAAACTCATGGCATCCCAACATGAAGTTCACCGCTGAAGTTGGTGGGAAGAGTTTACCTTTCTTAGACATCAGCCTGGATGTCACTGATAGCTGCCTAGTCACTTCTGTTTATAGGAAACCCACTTATACGGGTTTAATTTTGAATTTTAAGGCTAACTGTCCTATACAGTGGAAAAGAGGCCTACTGAGCACTCTGATAAATAGAGCATACATAGTGTGCTGCACTTGGGAGAAGTTTCATGAAGAAATGGAGAAACTCACCAACATTTTTAGAAACAACGGATATCCGTTGCAATTTATCAATAACATTATTAAAAATTATTTAGAGAAAAAGTTTAATGACCATGTCAAGATGGAAAGACATTACATACACTCAAACAATAAAAATCCCTTTTTTTGGTATTCAATCAGTTTATTTTAAAAAAAGATTACAAAATATCTTTCGTAAAATTGACAAGGAGTTACAAATCAGATGGGTTTTCACCTGCAATAAAATTAAGAAAAATTTTTCGAACAAAGACCGTACTCCGAAGGTTCTAAAGTCATGTGTCGTATATAGTTATGCTTGTGAGGTTGATCCTCGCACTACTTATATTGGTAGAACTCTAAGACACTTGAATGCTAGAATCAAGGAACATAGTCAAAAAATGTCTGCGATCTCGGATCATAGGCTAAACTGTAGCTGTAGCTGTAACTCTAGTAACTTTAAAATCTTGGGACAAGCGTCCAATAACTTTGAACTGAATATTATGGAGGCGTTATTTATTAAAAAGTATAACCCTAGTCTGAACAAGCAATTGAACCATGAAGGAACTTTTTTTAGCTGCAAACTTATTTAGCATTAGCAGTATTGCATCTCTTGTGCATATTTGTCTGTTGACATGTCGACATGAATGATTTACAAATTTATGCATGTTTTCATCATTGTAATCTATTATTAACCACCTCTTACGCTGTATTGATCAAAGAATACTATAAAAACATACTATAAAGTCAGAAACTCCATCCTAATCTGAATGGACAGAAGGATTATGTGAAACTGCGGTTGCTTGATAATTGGTTTTCACTTTCTATCCTAAGTCTATGTAGTACAATCTAAAAGATGTCTCGTTTTTACCTATAAGTTAGCTATGCAAATGTTAGATTTACTTATTTTCATTTAATTTAGTTTCCTATCTTGGATTTTCAAATTATAGAGGTACTGTAAGTTCATGTATGTAATTCAGTAGTTAATTTTTATCCATACCTTTCAGAAAGGCTGAATAGAATGCGAGCGAAGCGTTGGGAAAATTTTCATTCTTATTTCTCGCAAAAAATTACTCCTCAAAAATATTTATTAAGGAGTTAAATCAGACATCAATGATGCTTCATAATAAGGAAGAGACATAGCAGTTTTCTTATGTAGCACACATTTTGCGCTTATCTATGACTTAAATTTTCTGACTTGAACTTTTTCAAATCAAAAGTCAGCTTTTGATCTCTATATGCCCGTATGGGGATGAACTGCTAATGAAATAAGATTCATTGTGATCAAACATTCAAATTTCAACAATGATATTCTCAACACTAATAAAATGGGACATTGCATCAATTCGCATACATTAATTACTCTTCTTAATTTTAGACTATCACGTGATTCAAAATTGATAGCTACCAAATAAAAGAAGAAAACATTGAAATCAATGCAAGACAGAAGATAAGTGCAAAAGTGTATAGTTGTGAAGAAGCTACAGGATTTCAAGTTCAGGTTTAAGGAAAATCGCGAGCATGTATCAATGAAAAATAATTTTCGGCATGAAGTGCACTAGCACAAAAGTGAAGCGATCACAACGGAAACTTGTTGATGTTCAAAATTCATGAAAAGGAAGCTTATCCAAAAAGAAAAGCAGGAAAAATTACATCAACGAAGCCATAAAATTGAAGAAGGGTCCGTATGAAAACAAGTGTAGAACTTTTACGTAACTTTGACTTATTCAATCCATCCAAAGTCCAATGTTCCTGCGGAACGTCGGGTACTAAACCCTACACAATGGCAAACTTCCCGATTAGTTGTCATTCGAAGCACTCAATCACCGAGACACCTTCTTGCTTCGCCAAGTCGAGATGAAGGTCTCCCGCTTTTGTCCTCTCGCTTATCGGCCCTCGATCATCCCTGTAGTCACCATCTTCTCCAAGTCATCACTTCGCATGATGTAGCACAGAAACCGAAGTTGTTTTCTTCTTATGTTCTTTATCAAGGTGATTGACACATCGGCCATATGTAGCATGCCCGAGTTGCTGCGTCGATGTGTCCGTGAGATGATCAGTTCAGTTCATGATCCGTACAGCAGCCACATTTCTGTTGCCACGAGCCGTTGTCTTCATGACAGAGCTCACCGTCCATGGTTCGCATTCATAAAGGTCTTGTTCTTAGAGCGATAGTGCGCAATGTCAACAGTTTCTTTAGTGTGGAAAAGATACTTTTGGCAATACCAATTCTTCTCTTTATCTCTTTATCATATCACTTGTCTTGAGTGAAGATGCTACATAGGCAAGCAAGAGAGGTGACTTGTTTCAGCTACTCTCCATCAATCTTTATAGAGCATGGTGTTGAAGGCTGTGTCTAGCTGAATACCATTGTAACCGACTTTTTCAAGTTTAAATTGCTCTCTTTTCTCACTCTCTACTACCACGATTTTCATTAGATACTGTAAATGTGCTTCAGATTCAGAGATAATGATTGCATCATCCGCATATCGGAGATCGCCTAGGGTCACTCGGCTGACTCTAATCCCTCCTTCACTATCCAGATTTCGTAGAACTCTCCAAATACAAGGCAAGCAAGAGTGGTCATGCTACACAGCCTTGTCGAGCTCCTCGCTTGATCTCGACCAACGAACTCAACTCACATCCCATCCGAACAGCAGATTTTTGATTTCAGCATAGAGATAATATCAGTTCAATGCTACATTCCTCGTTGTCTAGGTCACGAAGGATCTTGAACAGAGGTTAATGTTTGACTTTGTCGAAAGCTTTGCTGTGGTCGATGAGGCACATATACTGCGCTTTGATTCTCGATAGCTCGTTCGATGAGTCGCTTTAATCTGTAAGTGACATTCGTAGTGTTTTTGCCTGGCATGAATCAGCACTGAGTATTTGATATTTCGTCAGGTGATCTGCTTCGGCTTTTGTTAAGCAATATTCGAGTCATTAATTTTGTGACATTACTCAGAAAACTGAAATGCCGGCAGTCTTCATATTTTTCGTACTAGATTTCTTCGGCAACGGAATAAAAATAGATTTCGCCATGTCCTCTGGAATCTTATTCGTTTATTTGTAATAATATTTTATAGTAGTTAATATAATATTATTATCAAATTATATTTGTTTCATCAGCTGAGTGAGCTACTTGACACTCTCTATTCAGCTTCTGACAGAACTTGGGAGACTATGCCATCAGGACCTGTTGTCTTTCGGTTTGCGGATTTCCTCAGTGCGAGTCTTACTTCATCACTTATGCTTGGCTGTTGCTCCGATCATTTCTCATGTTTGCCTCTCGATTATCGTCAAACAGGTTCTCGATATAATTAATCTTTCCACCACAGAAGTTTTTCATTTCCTTCCACAAAAGCTTCTCCTGATTGGCTTTCTACGCATCCACTGATAGTTTCGCTTTCCGAATATCAGCAGCCTTCTGATTTCCACATACAGTGTATGGCTCGTGCATGAGGCCTTCTTTCAAGTTCCTCGATTTTATTGCATTGAGAGAGTTCTCCCTTGCTATCGGCATTCTTTGGGGTTCTCGCTGTCTAGCTCAGACATTCTTTATGTTGTTTTTGACCCTTCGTCTGGCCACCATTTTTTGGAGGATTTCCTCGGTCATCTTCGGAACTGAAAAGTGTCGGCTGCTTGTTTTAAGTGATGGCACAGGATGGAGTAATTTTCGCCTACGGGCTTGTTTGTGAAATCGAGTTGTGCGATACTTTCTCAACCAACTCTGTATTTATTTCGATTTTGTTCGTTTTTTACCAATATTTCTACCCTCTGAGTCCTGACAACATAAGGGTCCAGTCCTCGCCATCATCTTGCGAAGCCGAAGTTTCACATTAGCAGAGATTTGAATATGATCACTGTTGCAATCTGCTCCCTGGTGAGTTCTGACTTGCAATAATAGTACTGCATTCAGGTGCTAGACCCTTTGCAAGCTGTTGGCCTGATTAAGATTCTTCATCAAGCGCCTTGCAGCCACTGCCGAGAGATCTATATCGAATAAATCAGTCGCATTTAGCTGCTTAAATTGTCCCGCTGATTAAAGAATCGGTTTGAGTTGACTATAGGTTTATTTAAAGGCGGCCGCATTCGCCATGTCCAGGTTTGTCATAGGGCTTTGAGAAATTTAAATGACACAACAGCTTCACTTCCTGACTCTTCTTTCCTACCAAACCTGCATCTTTGGCTCGCGATTGCTTTTTTGCTTTCACTTATTCTCAGCTAGCTTTCATTTTTTGAGGTCGCTCTGCTATCCGCCACCTGCGGACGCGTCCCTTACCGGCTAGCGCTTCCCCCATGATAGAATTGTCTGCAAGATGGCCTGCGGGAGGTTGACAAAGCAGTATATTGGATTGCATTTCAAAAGTTTTTGATGCATTTCGATCGTAGAGCAAGTTAATAGTCGGCATATCAGATTACAGTTGAAACTTTTATATCAAAGATTCAGTCATTTTACGAAGATTATGCTCCTGAGGTACAGACTATAAAAATAGCTTCAATTTTCAACATTTTTACAAAGGATTTCTATGTTTACATGCTGTCTATTCGATACTCAAATTTATTATTTAGGCATGAAGCTTATTATCAGGTATAATAATCTACTTAGTATAGTACATACTAGAACTTTCCGATGATTATCAAGAAATTTTCATGAGCAGCATCACGATTTGCGTTTCTAAGCAAAAAATTTAAAACATGTTCTTCTTCTTGGCACAATTATCGAGCTCTTTATCATAGAACATTTATATAGCTAATAGCTTACTTTTCTAACAATACTCTCTTATTTAAATTACATGTATTAACTAGCTGAATGCATTATTGGGTCAATAAACATCATTGCGTAAAATTGAGTTGTAAATGGCGGTAGAATTCAACTGTATTCATACATGTGGATTAATTAAAGTAGGTTCGTAGGTGTGCCTTTATGTCTCTATCTAGATTCCATAAAATAAGTGTCAAGATTTTCACATCAAGGTAAACTACTTCTTTATTGTTATCTCCATTTCTCTCCGCCAACAAGTCAGGTGGATAAATTCTTATGATAATTCTATGAACAATAGTGTGGACCAATAAAGAAGCTAATAATGATCGTCTTTGAGTCTTTGATCAGTGTTAGAGATAATTTATGACATGACAAGTGCAAAAAAATATCTCATTGACAAGGCTTCGTCTTAAAGTAATAGGCTAATCACTTCCATCGAAGTAAATTCAAAAAACTATTGCCTCTCCAAAACGTGACTCGAGAGATATGTAAAACATATGGTCAATTCCTTGGTAATGGTAACATCTTCAAAACAGAGAGAATGCTCCGCACATGCGGAATCACACAAAATCGCCTCGATTCACTACAGGGATCAGGGACCGTATTAATAGAGACAGCACTAGCCTAGCACTACCCTATATTTATGAGAAGTTACAATTTTTAGGCCAGAATCTAGCACCATTTTGATGATTGGTGGAACTATCTGTAAATGCACCAGCTTTGTAAACAGATGCACTAATACCCAAACATTGATAAATGAATTGAATGAACCTCAATATCGAAGATTATGAAGAATATTTTCAAATTCATGATATTGCATTATTTGCTTGCTATCAAACTCTCTAACTTTTTGAAAATGCGAGGATCACTAACAGGAGCTCGTGCCGAATTGTTTTCAAATTACATATAGGCCTATATTTGCAGGAAAATGTAATAAGTGCTATATGTAAAATGTGTGAAACTTTCCTTATCACAGGTATTTCAAATGTCTTAATTGTCTTGTGACCTCATAAAATGTTTTGTATTTTTAAATTCACCAATCGATATACTCGACAATCTGGACGGAAACAGCACATGAAAGAAAACGTTATGAAGCAGCTGCGATTACGTCTAGGATAATATTTCATGATCGAATAAATCGGTGCGCCTAAGTGAAGCAAATAGGCTTACAAAACGGATGAGTCAACCGGATAAAAACAAAGCTTCAGATTTTCAGGTAGACCTTACTATTTCTTTTTGCAGCTGTTTTTTGCCAGACTAATAAATGCCTGCACATACAATCACACGGTGGCGTGTACGCAGAATTGACATTACCTTTGTTATTTCAACGGATAGTCTTCAATTGCCGACTCAGTTACTGGAGAAATTGTCTGACTGATCTAGTCGGATGAACTTGGTTTATGGAGTGTGGACGAAAAATATTTCAAAAAGGTGTGAAAATAATTCGACTACTCATTCGCTTCACGCTATAATTTAGTCATAATCCCCTATAGTGACGATCTTTCTCATCAACCAACGGACGTTAAAACGCTATTTTTTTTACTTCGGATCAGTGGTATCTCTGAACATGCGATCTGTGAACTTTTATATTTGTGAAAGAAACGTTTTAAATCGCCACCTTGTTTGATGCAAAACTTTATTTTAAAAATCAAAAAGGTGCCCGCCAAAACAATTCGTAAACTGACGTAAATGAAAACAGAGTTAGAACCGTGGCAGGTTCTAACCAGTTAACGATGGGGTCGGGTCGAAATATTCCTTTGCACTGCCTTAAAGCAATTCGTGACTCAAAGTTCATGAAAAGCAGTGAATTAAAATTCATTTAATGTGACACAATTAAAAATTGTGAGATGTACCGGTAGATACGTAGACATCATCAGTTTGTCCTGTGATGATTGCCTGAATGACAAATTGGAGCAGTGCGCCAGGATAAGACCACTCCAACTTTTTGCCCCTCCACCTGATGACGTGATATCAGGACATCGTTCACCAGATGTGCCCCAGCCCTTCCAAGAAATGAACCGTTGGATGGTTTTAAAATATCACAATGGTTTTAGATTCATAAAATTAATGCTGTGACAATTTTTAGTTTGTGGTCGACTGGATTATATGGATATTTTGTTCTCGTCAAAAATTTCTTCTGTTGATTAAAATTTCACATGAATGCATAGGATGGCAAAACACCTAGCTTTTTATCAAATACTGTTATTAGATGAGAAGGTCGATTTCTCTAGGATGCCAATGAGTCAGTGACTTCATTTAAGATATTTTTCGCTTGCATTGCATTTAAACTTGCTTTTTAAAAGTCAAAAACTCAGAGAGCAAATGAAGTTGCTGATTGGGCAAAAGAACACAATATGAGATTAAATCTGAAAAAGACAAATGAAATGAGAATAAGCTTTAAAAGAAAGAAACAGCTAAAATGGAATCAGATAGAGGTAGATGGGGAAATAATTAATCCAATTCGTCAAACGAAGATTCTTGGTTTCATCATCAATGAGGAATTATCTTGGTCAGATCACATATTGAAAATAATGAAGAAAGCACAGATGAGAGTACATTTCGTTAGTGAAATGATGAGATCAGGTTTCGGAGATGCAGATGTTGTTAAACTTTATTGTGCTTGTATACGCAGCATTCTGGAATATGGCGCTCCTGTATGGCATTTCAACATCACAAAACCACAATCAAATGCTCTTGAATCTGTTCAGAGAAGAGTCATCCGCATGATAGAGCACATTCCAGTCGAGTGCCACGATTATAATTATGAAGGCCTTTTGATAAAACATGGGCTAGAAAAACTGAGCACCAGACGTTTCATCATGTGTCAAAGACAATTTCAAAGATTGCCGACGATCCTGAGAGAAAGGATACCACAGCGCTCGAATGAGACGATATCAAGACTTAGAAATTCATCCAGCATTATATTTTGTAAAACTGATCGATATAAGAACTCCTTCCTTCCATCTTGTGTATCGCGTTTTTCGTAGCTGTGACTTAATGCCTTTTATATGCTTTTTTATCCCTTTGTATGTATTATGATCAGCCGTGGCTGTTTATCTACAAATAAATGTTTATTATTATTATTATTATAAACGCTTTTCTTATTTTAATCTGTTTTCTGACTCGCCAGTATTGCTAAATCGAATTGCTTCTTCAGAATATACAATCACTAGAGCTATATATAGACGAAACTTCTCCTGAAGGATATGATGCTCATGCTCATGAACTGGAATTCTGATGTTGCATCATGCTTGTGGTAAAATGTGTTTGCAAAAATCAGCATTTATTAATTATGGCAAATGCATTAACTTAGGCGATTTGCAGTAGTGTGTTTAAAGTGCTGTGTAATGAATGCCCGTCGAAATTTCACTAACTTGCCAATTGCAAATCTCAAATTGACTCGGGCATGGCTGCAACTTTAAATAGGGAACTGTCTCCATGTTGAGAGAAGTGAACTAGGCCTACTGATGATTCCTGATATTGGATGAAATGGCAGCTATTCAGGTCTGTTCCCATTTTTCGACTGAGGATGCAACTCGATATTTAATCATTTTATAAATATGTGTACGGTAAAGGAAGCGACATCATTACGGAAACTCAGCAATTCCCAAACATTTCTTGCAGTCCCAGTTTCCCTGGTCTACTTGCCGGCATTCAAAAAGACTTGTAGGGCCGCGCCGGGCCTGAAAATTCATCACTTCCCTTTAGCCATCTTGTAGCGATCCAGATGATTAGCAACAAGCTTAGAGCACAACACATCATAAGTGCACTGAATTGCCAACATGATTCAAACCGACGCGATGAAATCGGGTCGATGAAAAAAGCGGCGACAATGAAAATCATCGGAGACGTTTCAAAGCACTAGATCAGACTCTTCAATGACATAATTGATAAAGTTGCGAGTTGCTCTTGCATTTCAGGATGCTTCATAAAAATAGGAATCCAGCTGGCATGTGCAATCGTGCTAATTGTATTGTGAACTTTTTATAATGATTGATAAAGAGCTGTTAAACGGCTATTTTTATTGTCTGAAGTCATAATTTCGGCTGATTGAATGAATTTAGAGATAATCTCAAGCACCATCGAGTGGCTTAAATTAAATTATCTTTCCTGTTTGAAATCAGTCTTTGATCCTGACGATAAATCTTTATTGGCTTCACTTTATCAAGTTTAATGACTCTCGCGCATCAGACACCTGAAAACTGCCGTGGCTCGTGTCATCCAAGTAAAGATTTTATGACACTGCGTGTTTTATGTGGTAAACATCGATATTGATCGCTCTGATAGAACAGCTAGTTCCAAGAGCATTTGTGTAGTTCTAGAATAATAGAGAAGCTAAAAAATCACAACGACATTATCATTGTGAATTGTAGCAAAAATAAAAGTGGAGAAGTTGAAATTGCACATTTGAAGGCTATGAAAAAAGCAGCAGAAACAGCTAGCAGCTTAGCATATTCTGTGAAAATACAGAGACTTTTGATGGACCTTTGGGGATAAAAATCATGGTAAGAGATCACCGTCTCTCTTCTATTGCAGCCCAAACCTCCACTAGAATCCCGGTGAAGCAAGCCAAGACGAAAGAGACGAATAGTCTCTACTAGAACCTGGATCCTGCCCAGTAGCTTTTGCTTCGTATATCTTCTCAAATAACAATATTACTGTCATTCCGCTTCAACTGTCTCCAGAGTAAATTGCTGATATTCACCAGTTCTTCGGCAGTTGTGTTATCACTTTTGATATCAATTTATTCGACTTTTTTTCGTTAAAACAATGAACCCGCTGTCATGACACTTTCGTTAGCTTTAAAGGAAAGTCAGCCAAACCAGGTACTGTCAAAAAACTTTATTTCTTGCTGCTGTGGGAGAATCTATGCAAAAAGTGCCATCATAATCATAAAAATGACATATCTCATTTTGAGTTATCAAATGAATGTCATTAGGTTATTAAGTGTACTAAACTCAGAAGTACATGTATCTACATAAACAAATGGAATTTTGCAGTTTTTAACGCTCCGCAACTTGCAAGATGACTGGAACTGCAGCTAAGGAATTGCCGTTTTACTGATGTTGGGTGACAGTCTACAAATTTAAAGTAACAAGAAGCTCGTACACGAATTGCGGAAAAATGTCACTATCTCTTAAACTATCTACTGAACAACAATTGGCCGTCTTCGAATAACTATCGACGATTGCCGCCAAAATAGAAATCCGATTTTCGCCTTACTAGTGGAGCTCGAGTGAATAATTACTGCTTGTTAATATAGTAATTTCAGCTTCTCTGTCAGGGACCGATCAAAGTCAATTTTGCCAGATCTTCAGAAGAATCAAATTACTGAAACATGCCATAATTGCAAATTCTTGCCATAAGGCGATGTGGTGAATGCTATTAAAGATTTTTCAAATTAGCAAGTTAGTGAAATTTCAACGGGCATTCATTAAATATCACTTTAAACACAATACTGGCAAACTGTCTAAGTTTGTGCGCCTGCAATAATTGATAGATGCTGCATTTTGCAAACGCAATGCAAATAGAATATTAAAATATTGAGCTGCATCCTCAGTTGAAAAATGGAACAGACCTGAATAGCTGCCATTTCATCCAATATCAGGAATCATCAGCAGGCCTAGTTCACATCTCTCAACATAGCCACAATTCCCTATTTAAATTTGCAGCCATGCCCGAGTGAATTTGATATTTACAATTGGCAAGTTAGTGCAATTTCGCCGGGCATTCATGTCGACGTTGAGAGATGTGAACTGGGACTGCTGATGATTCCTGATATTGGATGAAATGGCAGCTATTCAGGTCTGTTCCCATTTTTCAACTGAGGATACAGCTAAATATTTAATCATTCTATTTACATTGACTGCTGCTACATCAAAATGATCATGCATTCGAAGGGAAATGATGGCATCTCAAAGTAGACTAAGAATTAGGGCACCGGTATCTAACGATTGTCAACCGCTGGGAGACACCAACATTTAATTACCGTTGTCGCGCATATCCAAGAAGAAGCATTGTTTTCAATGTACATATCCGTCTTAGTCATCTAGTATTTTTAGAGTGCCGGATTTCTATGGCCGCTCATATCAGGGTAATATTTCGACAGCATAAATCGATTTTCAAAGAGCTTTGAATTCCATTTCAAAGAGAACCATTCCCGAATGTTTGCAGTATCATGGTGTCTCAGATATCTTTATGACAACAATGATGGATCTTTGTGAACATTTGACAATGTGTGACGAATGTGATGTGCATGCGAGGATTGACGAAAGCCTAGGTACACCGTTTAGCACCACGTATGACGCTTTACACTTCGATGCCTTTTCTTCTGTCCATCATGGAAGCCTTCATAGAGGGGGACGCTCAGCATTTACCGACAATCATGTTCTCGTTATCTAGGCATCTGAAGATTCTGCCCTTCTTAGCGATAGTCCGAGGGTACTACAACAGTCGATGAAAGTCAATGCTAAGAAAAGTGAGATGATGCCTAGTTCTCAAAACTTCATCAATCATCACCTTACCCTCAGGTGGAATCTTGAGGCTGCAGACGACTTCTCCTCTTTCGGCGGCATGGTCCTCTACGAAGACAGTACCGTCAAAGTCAGATTTTCAGCAGCATGGATCGCAGCCTTCAAACTCTCAAATCCGTTTCACTTTACCACTAACGAAAAATTAAAACTCGATCTATTCAGGGCAGCAGCTGAACCCGTTACAAGCTCGTATTGTGCGACTTTGAGGCGGTGGTACTTACCCAAATACGTTCCAAACGTCTGGAACGGTATTCCTCTTGCTGTTAATTACCCCGATGTGATAGAGCCGGCAAAGTCACGTCGTTTAGGTATTGCCGACGCCTTAGCCAGCCTGTGAGAAGAAAGCAGCTGCTGAATTAAGTGGCTTTGAATTCTGCTCTCCGAGATCTGTTCACAAGTCATTTCTCTGAATCACTACGGCGAAGGATGTGATGCTTTCTCTAGCTAGCAGAAGAACACTAAAAAAACTCATTGCAAGCTGTCTCCTATATTCTTCCATTCATTGAATAAAAGTATTCATAATCAATTTTATGAATTGTTAATTGGAACTGAAGCTTGTCAGTATCTTATAATCAGTGCAAACTCTTGACTAGTTTTGCAAAAATCGCAAAAGAAAATGACATTTCAATGGTTAATTCAATAAACTTTATCACAATCTAATTACATAATGATGGAATCCCAAAATACTTTGGATTCAGACCTTTACAAACAGCGTCATACGAGTATTATTAGCCATAGCTTCCTGGATGCTTACTGGCTGTGGCTTACATAGCTTACTGGCTGTGACAAAATATGCGAATCCTCTTGTATGAAGCGATTCATACAGACAGTGCCTAAAAAGGTGCATGTTTCTAGTGGAATCCCTAAAGATCCACTCACACCGGGCACGACATGTGCCAGGCTTATGAATAGTGGACTGAATGACTCTGAGATATATATCCACACGAGATTAAATGTTATTCAATATCCGTCCAGATCCGCGCACACCTGTCGCGCAGCCTACTTTCAGCCTTCATAAGCCTTCACGGCTATATTGAGCATCATAGTGATTGTACTTGAATATCAGATTATTCTTGTTTTATTATCATGATCGCCTACGTGAGCCGGCTAAATTTTTTCAATGCTGATCTGATTTGGGAGATACATTATCAACATTAAATCATTCATGTGATATTCTATCTACGAACAACAATTTCAGTGGCTCAATTCAAATGAAAAGAAGCCAAATCCAAGTTCCACTCTCCGATTCAGCATAATTTAAATTAAATGACAAGAAAAATGGAAAACGACTTCTACCCTGGTTGTTGATATACATTCTGCTAAATCATTGACATGATTAAAGAAGTGCCATGAGAATTAATTAGCGCACATAAATAGTAGGGACGAATAATTGAAAAACAAAGTGTCATAAATGCAGACATAAAAGCAACACAAAGCATCAGAGAATTGGATATTGGATGTATCACAGAATTAGACAGCTCGTCTCTTCAACTGTTAAGCTAGAAAGGAAGCATTGGAACATGTAACGCTAATGAAATGGCACAGTCTGCTGACTTAATATCGTAGCAATAGAACAATGAGCCTCCAGTTCAACATTGAACACGCCAAATTGTGCGCAAGGTATTAAAAATTTCTTTTTGCCCACTTAAGAAATTCCTGCATGTGCCATTGTTTTGAATAAGTTTGCACTCCCAGCAAAGTGACACGCTTAAACAATCGAATTCTGTGGGATGTATATTCCATAATCCATCCATTCGACGAGTTTTACTCAATGCGATGTATTGAATAATTGTGAACATTATTATAACATCATCATAATGACTTGATTGCGATTTAACTTGAAGATGATCACTGTGCTGTGATTGAAAATAATTGTAATAAGTATGAAAATAACATCTCAACTCTTCCCAAATTCATAAAAAATGTTGCTCTCACCTTGCATGTGCAATTGTTTGGTTTTCACCAGTGTTTTTAAGGTGTTCCTCGGGTCAAATTCTGCACGGTAGAATTTTCGACTTGTACCGTGGATTTTGAACATTCATCCGTTAAATGTAGTGAGCCATAGCCAACACCATCAATGCCCAGAATTCATCTCAAGATAACTCATTAACATAGAGAATCGCGAGTAAAATTCACTGCTGAATGCTAGATGTTATACTGCAGTCATGACTTCTGCTTTTGCTCATAAATCCTGAGTGCGTTAGGCGTAAATGAAAGTCGATCTTGAGACGATTTAAGTGTGACCCGTGGGAATGATCAGATGACCCGTAGCAAAAACCTTAAAAAACCCTGGTTTTGACCATGCTACTTCTTTAATGATTTGTGGAGCAAGACACCGATATTTCTGGAAGTGCGTCTTCATAATAGCATCGTGATATTGTCTTCATTTCATTGCTTATGTTGCAAATTGATTGCTGATCAGCTGTTTTCTCGCTATATTTACTAATCGCTTTGATAATTTTTGGTAGAAGCATAAACTGGTTAAGTAGACTGTCGAAGCTCATCATTTATTTCATGCTGTTGAAGGCAATTCATTGCATGATAATTCAAACACCAAGGTGAGAACAAAATCTGACTTACAGTCTTTTAGTTCTCACCTCTTGAATCTCTCCCTCGTCATGTTTAGATTAATATAACTATATGCCCATTTGTATATAAACCTATGTATATATAGGGCACAAATATTGAATGATTATAGGCCTAGTTTAAATTGATGCGATATTTTATCCTAATACTTCTATCATACAATTGTAAAGCGTCAAGCTAGATTATAGTTTCTACACAAGTTTTGCAAATAATTTTTCAAATTGTGTGTTCTACTTCTAATAGAAAAGAATAAATTTCAACTTCGGAATCGCCTTTGAGTGCAGACTTTTAAGTACAGTGTGATATAGAAATGCAAGCCTTTTCAATTATGCCTATAGGGTCTCAGTTTTACATTTATGAGATTTTCAGGTCAACAGATAATCTCCCTAATTCAAATTCAAAGTTGATGACTACATTCCTATTAGAAATTGAATTTTCTGAGAAGAATGTGAGAACATTCATTTAAAAGAACCTGCACAGCAAGCAAATAATGCAAATGTTCACATACTTCAAATTGCGATGAAAACTCAAATGTGCTCATGCAATTAAATTATTTACAATTACTAAACATATTTGCTATTCGATAAATTGCCCACACTACAAGAAATATGTGCATTTTATTTTTCAAAAGAAGTAAAAATTGGTTCTTGGAACAGGTTTTTGAAAATTCAAACGAACAAATGCCAGGTTTTTGTCATATAACTCAAAAGTCTATCAAAAAAACATCTTAAAAATAGTATTTCAGTCATCATCTTTCTATAAACTCAGGTGCACGGTGACAAGTGACAGTCTGTCAGCTTCACAATAAATTATCGTTTTTTTCTATACTACCAGTTTTGAATTTTTCTGACGATCTAAAGCGCTCTCTCTCTTGAAAAAGAAATCACAATCTTTCTTTAACTGATTCACACCACTTGAATGCTTAGCATGGATTTTCTTCTTCACCCACGCCATTCGTGTTCAATGAATACGAAGCCGATTCCACGTAAAATTCAAATGATGCTTCTATAGCGTGAAGAAAATGCAATTCTGGTCAAATCAGATAAGGGGCAGACAATTTGGCGATTTATGTTATTGGAAATAGGCGATTATCTTTTGTTTTGCTGACATTTATTCTGTGAGGCTACAAAAGATAAAAAAGCATCTATTATAAAATGTCTCAACAATTTAGGATCATAATCAGTCGTCCTTCCCATAATTACACCGAACTGCGCCTTTATTCAATATTCTGATTCTGTTTGTGAAATAGTTCATAAATGAGTGACTTTCAAGAAGACCAGTATTTATTGAAGTCAGATGGTTTTCATCTTTATATGCTCCAAATATATCACAAAATTATAGAAATTACGAACATTGAAAATGGATGACTGGAAACCATTCTGGAAATCAGTGTGTGTGTGTGTGTGTGTGTGTGTGTGATAGATAGAGTACATAGCTTGTTTTAAGACAATGTGCTTAAGATACGACGATGTGGCATGGAATTACAACGCTCGGAGTCGGTGTCGCAAGAAGTGATTGACTTTGTCCTGAATTCAGATTGTTAAGTTCTATCATGGAAAATTTCCAAATTTGTAAGTCGATTCATCAGTTTTTTAAAACTTTGACATTGCGTCTTCGTTATAATTTCCTTTATGAATTGTAGCATTTTTTACAATTAGCCCTGATTTTGACTTTCCATCGAGATTACTGAACAGAAAATTCAACTAAATGCGCATTCAAGTAAGAGCTCAGGACCGTTAAGCATCTGACTACACGTGTTCAAGTATGCTTAATTGACTTACAAAATAGTATTTATCATCCTGTGTTGATGCTTAAGTTTTAGTCGTCTGCTGTCAGCCCACATGCATACTGTGCAATCTGCATTGTATTCCAACTGATTTCTTGGATAATTTCTGGGTATGACCTCGCTATTTCCACAAAACTAGCGAAGTGTTATGATAATTCAAATTGCTTCTTTTTTGTAGCATGCCGACATTGTCTTCATTTAGTTGCATTTACTACAAATCGAATATTTTTCAACTTGTCTTTTTAGACGATCTTTTTCTTAGTTTTCATGTTTTTTGGTAGGTTCAGAAGTCGATAAGCATGTACTTTGTTTCATTTTATAAGGATGAGTTAAAAGTCATAAATTCTCCATCATCGTTCTTCAAAAGGAAAACACGTTTGTATAAAAATAAGTCCAACAATTATCAAGACTAAACGAAGCATAATTTCAGCCATTCTGAATGATACAAAATCAGTAATTTTTAAACGTAGTACATTGTTCGTCAAGTGAAAGTGAAAATGTCGATCAACAATTGGCACAGCGAAATAATAGTATTTGTTTTGCTGCTCTTCGGAATGAATGAGAAACACTATTTAAATCACCCTTTAAAAAACTCACATTTCTTCAAATTTACAGATAGACTAACTGGAGACTACTACAGTCAATGCACACATGACTTTATATATTTCATCACTATTTATACCATTATCAAGGTGCAATATATGAAGCAGAAGGTCAGGTATTTGCTTTCGAATCTTCTGTGCGATGTGATTTAGAGTTCAGGTTAGGTGAAAACGAAAGGACTCTGCGTAGGTGCTCCTAAACTCCGGACCGCTGCATCATTTTAACGGACCGCAATGGCCTCATGATGAACATGCTACATAGGATTTACTTGTAGTTCATTTGGTTATCAATCAGGCATCATCTGTCCTTTAGGATATATGTGACGGACCACATTTGAGCCAGACTTGAGTCCTATTTCTGCAAACCACTACTAGTTTCATGTCTCGCATCAATTCTTTCTTGATGGATCTACTTCATAAGAGCAATCCATAGCAATCCCTTCATTTCAGTGTTTTTCCTATAGTCAAAATATTAGAGGCTGTACCTCAATTTTGCCTGATAGAGCAATAAAATTGCAAAAAAAATAAAATTGATAAAAGATCGGTGCAATCGATAAGTAGAGCATTTATTTTTTTAAAATCAATCCTTGTGCTGTGAGCGAATCAACGAGGAAAATTTGTAGGTAAAGAAGGCTACATAAAATTAGCAGAGAGTTTCAAAATACTCCGAGTAATTTATTGATTATATTCCTTATTACATTGTTTTACTTGCAATTTAATGCTTATTAGATGTTAAGTGTTCATCAAAAGTGATAATCCGGACCTCTACAAAAAATGTTGGGAGCTTTTGACCTAGCGAATCACCTTGTTACTCTCTGATACAGTGATGGATGGCATGCATGACACAACATGATAAATGAGAGATCTCGTTAGAATGTTCTTCTGCATACAGCTATCAGACTGTGTACTACCATTCAAACCATCATTGAAGTAAAATTTCCTCATTGAGAATTCTTCGCCATGTCTGTCTTGCTGGGTGCAGTTACTCCGAGTTGATGAGATACTAAATGATGTCGAGCCTTGTTTTGATTAGTAAGCAAATACATTTGACAGCAACTACGTAACAAACGGTAAAAGGGCGTCATCTCAGGATTTAATCTAGGTTTCTTAGCCTATCACGCGCTGTTTATGATGCACTTCCAAGATAGGATGTTGCTTCTGTTGAACCACAGATGATGAGTGTGATCACGTTCCCAGCCAGCGAAGAAAATAAAATAGCTTCACTTGTGTGAAAAATATGAGAAATTCGCAATCCAGATATTCCACAAGTGCGTCTTTTGGAACAGACTTCAAGATAATCATCAAGTCAAATTCAATTCATAATTGAAAAGTTGTCAACAACATGTTAAAATATGAATAATCCAAACAACATGTACAACAATCCAAAATTTCAAATTATGAATAGAGATACAAGATCTACGTGCGGATTGATGCAAAATATGTCTTTATGCCCTAATCTCAATGCTGGTGTTGGATGGATTTTTTGACAGTCATTAATTGTACATTCATGCAATAATGCTCAATGTTTCATTTGCACATTGACATTATAAATAATTGCTGTATCATGGAGTACTGTGTGTTTTTCTATAATATCAATTGGAAAGATAGATTGTCAAAAGGCAAAGATTATTTTTTAAACAAACTGCTTTATACACAAGCAACCTAAACGAGGCTTTATAAGCGCATTTTTAAATAGATTCAAAGCTTATTTCCAGCTTAGAAATGAGCTTTCATGTTATGTCATAATTTTGATTTTGTAGCCCTAAAAGTTTGTTTTTTAACACGATTTTTGTGCATGTATTTTAAAGCCTAAAGACAAAAAAATACATCATGACTATTTCATTTCAAAAAAATATGACTTTTGAGCACTAGTCAGGGATTTTAAAACCATAAAGACAAAAAACACACAATAACTATTTCATTTCAAAGCATTTCAAAAAAATATGGCTTTTGAGCACTAGTCAGGGCATGAAGCGTCGGCAAAATAGTCGCCCCTGTTTGATGATTTCATTGACAGGTGGTTATTCGGGGAGTCATTTTGACACGTAGTCATCGTATGATCGTCATGGTTCCATTCCACGTGTGCGCAGCCATTGTTCAACGGTTGTCATAGTCCAGATAGGAAGGAATACAAAAGTGTCCGATTCGGCGGTATTAAAAGAGGCTTCCGCGCAAAGAAAAACAAACACGTCCGGTATCCGGCAATCACATTGCAATAATGTACATGTATATTCAACTTTAATCAATATTTAAGTTTTTAAAACAAGTCATCGGTTATTGAATTTGCTAAGGAATGGCATGTCTGTCCATTTTCTACATCAAATAAATGTCATCTGATAATTTCTAATGCAATTCCACAAAGAGCGTGTTAAAAGACAATCCCATTAACTTGACGGAAATGAAATAAAAGTTATTATGTTTAATTTGTGTCTCTGAATTAAGTAGAATGATATAATTCCAAAGGAAATTGATTTTTTATTTATTAAATTGAGCTTCGGAAAGTTGAAAAAATTCCATTTGTATCAAGACAAAGGGACTTCAAAAATGTTTACATGTAAGCCGATGGCAAACAGTTTGCTCATTTGCCCGTCGTAATGAAAGTTTCATTATTTATACCAATAGATAGACAATAGCGATTGATAAACATCAGATTCTGATTTAGAATTTCTAATATTCAGATTCATTTCAAATTTATTTCATGAATGAAAATTCCTGAAATTCTTACTCTGGAGCCTTCAGAGAGTGTTCACAGAAAGGAAGCTCAAAAGATCTCGTCGGTTGACAGGTGACAGACTATTTATAGGTCTTCTTGTCAAACTAGAAATGTGGTTAAATTTAATGTAAAGTACAAATATAAAATTGCTGCCTTGAATTATGCATCTCTAGTAGCTCATATGCACTTCATGTATCAACTGCAACTTAAAAAGTCATTGACATCCGTTCAAATATCAAATGCAATAATTACAATATCACTTTTGGACTTTCTTTTGGTTCTCACTTATAAGGAATTGCCCTTCTCCCTGCTCTCCTAAAAAACCTCTATTAATAAAAATAACATTTACAGCGCGTAGCGCCAGACGATTTAGGCTGATCATTTGAAAGGTAATATATGCATTGTTACTGAACCTAAAATCTATGACATCAAAAATCCAAGATTTTGATCTGCAAAAGATTCAAATCTATGATTATTTTCTACATAGCCCATGCAGCTCAGAACAGTAAAGTATGTCAAGCTTGAGATATTTACGAGTCCAAATTATGAACCATAGTAATCACCTCAATACCATTTTCACTGGGAATGCGAAGGTGGATGGTGAGAATCGTGAGATGCTCCTACCTCAATGGCATTACATAGCAAATTAGACGGCCTTAGTGATGGTTAGAGGATAATTTGGTAAAACTATCATAGATAGAAAGGTATCATTAACAAAGATATGCCCGAGGGCTTTAGCCCGAGGGCATATCTATGTTAATGATACCGAGATATCAATGATAGATTTGCCAAATTATCCTCTAAGCAATTTAGAGAATGTCTGTCTTATTTCTATGCATTTGTAAGAATTACCTAGGGATTTCTTACAATCTAATAACACCCTAGAAATTTTGTTTATGGTATTCAAACTTCGTTTGCAATGATTCCATTTGAAATCATATCATTCATATTGAAACATGTCTCTATCCAACGAATTGTTTGATGATGAAGATTTTAACACACTTGACGAATTTTTGGCGAATTACGATTTTTCAACGAATACAACTTCAACAACTCTAAATCTGAACACCATAGTCCAACAGCAGCAATCATCCTCAATATTTACACCGCTCAACTTAGAAAATGAACAACCAAGGACATCACGAAATGAATTACCATCCTCCATCTCTGATATTGATTTAAGAATAGAAAAACAAACTCCACAAAAAACATTAAGCAATGCTAAATGGGCATGTGGAACCTTCAACCAGTGGGTCCGAGAACGAAACGAACACATTTTGGCAAGTAATTCAGAAGCCTTGATGTTTCTATCTGAGAATGGACATTCGTCTCTCAAAGATATAACAAAAGCCAATCTTAATTCGGCATTGAAGTTTTTTGTGTTTGAAGTGCGAAAAAGAAATGGTTTGAAGTATCCGAGCGAGTCTTTAAGACAACTTATTAACGGTATAAATTATTGGCTTCGCAAAAAAGAAAATAAAAACTGGAATATATTTACGGACTCCGACTTTGAAGATGCTCGAAACGCGCTAGACGGCGCCATGAAGGAGACCGCTAAGGAAGGAAACGATGAACAGCCGAAAAGAGCGGTATCTATAACAGAAGAACAGGAGGAAGATCTATGGAACAGATTTTATCTTGGGGACGATAATCCGAAGAAGCTGAATCGCACTTTGCTTTATTTGCTTTCAAAGCATTGTGGATTAAGAGGAGGAGCTGAATTACGACAATTATCATACGGAGAAAATGGCAATCTAAATCTTGTTCAGTACAAAACAAATATTGAAATCCTGGAGTATTATGAAAACACATCAAAAACCAACAATCATGGCCTAAAGCATCATCACATCGAACCAAAATCTGTGAGAATCTGGCCGTCAGAAAATGCCAATCGTTGTGTGATAAGACTTTATAAGAAGATGACAAATCTCAGACCAGCTATATGCAATACACAAGCCTTATTTCTGCAACCACATCCGCACCACACAGCTACCAAATGGTATAATCCCATACCCATGGGTCACAATACATTGTCTTTGACTATTCGATCACTTATGGAAGCGGCTGGATTTGACGGAAATTACACCAACCAAAGTGGAAGACGAACAGCAGTTACAAGAATTATTGAGAAAACAGGAGACAAGAAACTAGCTAAGAAAATATTCGGCCATCGTAGTGAATGTATTGATGTATACGATGAGGTATCGGACAAAAGAATGCGATTAGCTTCGAATGTGTTATCTAATCAAGTGAATAACTCAAACATAGAATGCAGCAACACAATAACAACAATTACGGATACTGTAAAAACGAATACTATTGAACAATCTGTCGGTGGACCCACCACTTTGAATGATCTAAAAGATTTCTGCAAAGAATTGAAAATTGCTCCAAAAAGAATAAGTGTACATAACTCTGATGGCTCATCTCTTGAGATGAACTTTTGATTTATGATATCATTAAAGATGATTTGTTTTCTGCATGGACTTCTAAATAAAAGGTTGAAAATATACAGGTAGACTAAGTTGAATTAAATCATACGATCACAGTCAAATTATTTAGAAGTCCATCGTTTATGTTATTTCATCTTATTAAGATGAATTGTTCATCTTATAATTGTAGCCTACTCCTGGATATCGTTGCACTGCACATGTTAAAAAATCTGGGAATCGATGAGTAAATTCATGTAAAAATAGTGATGATATTATTATAGTATTATAATTACATAGATTATTAAATATAGATCATATAAAATTATATACTATTATAACATTATAGATATAATATTATTATCGCTATTTTTACATGCATTTAATAGGCCTATATCGTTACTCATTGATTCCTAGATTTCTTAACATGTGCAGTGCAATGATATCTAGGAGTACAATTACTGCTATTTTGCGTGCATATTCATGTCTTTGGTAAATATATTTCTTAAAGTAAAGGTATTCTTACAAAAAAAGAAAATATATTTAATAGGATATTTACATGGGAAATAAGACAGACATTCTCTAAATCATGGCAATTAAGGCCGTCTAATTTGGAATTGGAGATAAAACGACTTTCATAGAAAAATGACAGGTGAAATATCGGCTGACAACCCTACTTACTCAGTAACAATGTGTGTCTATTTCTTCTATTTTCCAATCTCATTTGATATTACATAGATATACATAATATTACATATTACAGCTGTGTAGTCAAACCTGACTTGAAAAATTCCAGAAAGTCACAGTCTGATCAAATTTTGTTGTCAACTTTTATGTTAACGAACCCGACAGTTACCAAGAAGCAACAACCCCGAACCCTATTCGTTGTAGAATGCTGTGATTCAATCCGAAATGAAAAGCTTGAACGAAGCAGACATATAGCCATGGAATGCAGACTGCACTTATAACCTTAGAAACCTAAAATAGCGGTAACTCTGTTGCGAAGCTCCAACGATGCGGTCTAAACAGCTCAGATTTGTCTATTTTGATGGAAAACTTGAAGACTTAGGTTACCGGCAAGGTATACATATTTAAATAGTTTACATAGTGTGCAGATTACAATACTGGTAATGTCCGTTACTAGGATGCATCTTGAGGACATGGTTAGCGAGCTGGGGAATAGCGCTAACATCCGATGACATTGCGTGATTGATGATAAAGTAGATGCAATTAGAAAAGCAGGATACTAGTTCGGGTTTTGAAGCAAGAAAAAAGTCATTCTTATGAGTTTTCTAGTAATAGGAAAGGTATTGTCATTACTTAAAGCATCTTACCTCAGGTTATCGCACATTTTTGCGACATAAGACATTAATTAGTATTAAGCATCACTTCCAAGATACTTCAGTTCTTACAATTGATTAGATTTAATGTTGCAACTTGTGTTCAGTGTGTATAATTGATTGATTCACAGTTGACTTTTAATGTAATATCTAATAATGTGCAGACTCAATAGGTGCTCAGGAATAAAAGAGCCTAAATTCCTTTATGGATTACTAAAAGGGCATCGAATTATCAAATGCATAAGCAATTGCTACATTTGATTGACGACCAAATGTTATATAGTTGGCCAAGAAAATTGAATCCTTTTTACTGACGTTTCTATGATCCACGTGCAAAATAAACAAAACATAACAGAATTAAGCTGACGATGTAGTTCATTGAAAATCTGAGACTGCTTGTTGTCATAGAAAATTCTATAGAAACTAACATACATGTAGAAAATGTGAAGCAAGAAAGACAATGAAGCAGTGAAGTTTCAAGCACTAGTTTGCGACTTAAATATACTTATGCGTAAAAGTTCTCTCGAATTATGCATAAACCAGACGCCCAGGAGGTTAACTTAGCTGAAAAGGCTCCCGATGTTGACGGTAGTGAATTCAACCTCGATCTCGCTTCTCAATTTCGAGATCTCGAATTCGAAATTACTGGGCTTATATCAGATTTATGTCAATTACTAAGAAAGTGTGATTAGTTACATGTAATTACCAATTACTGTACAATAGTCAAATTGCAAGCGTAATTGCAATTGTGCAGTTCTATTTGTAATTGGAATTACAATTACAATTACAACACAAATCTGGACTACATTTGGGATTAATAGAATTTAGTACATCTGCATTAGAACAACACCCTCGCAGCTGAGCACTGCCTCCTGCGCCAACAAAGTCACCTGGACTCCCAGGCTAGCATGACAAAGGTTATCGAAGTGTCAATTTTGTTCGCATGGGTGTTATGTAGGGATCGTAAATCCCGGACTATTCCTTATCTCGAGATCCGGACGGGGATTAGGGGGTTAGTCCGGGGATCCCCGGATCCGTAAAGTTCTAGGTGCTACGTGTATTATTGCGTTGTAAACCACATGTCATGCATGATAGTGTTCCGCATGCAGTAGCCGCTTAATGCTTGCTCACAATGTCGATATATTTGTTGCTTTTGCATTGTGCTAACATAATTAAGTATGTCTGGTAACACGAACATACAGGGTATTTATAAAGTCCTTTCCCGACTACATTCGATTCGTGTCGCTTAACAAATAATCGGATCACTAAAATTTTTTCTTGTGCTTGATGATGAAGGTCTTAAGTTTTGCTGAGGAAAGTATTTGATCAGTATTAATTTTTTTCATCAGCTGTGAAGCGTTAATAACAAGTATTGCATTTCAATATTTTCATTGAAGCGTTAATAACAATGAACAAAATAAATGAAGCAACTAAATGAATGATCCAATTAGCTTTGTTTTAAAAAGTTTTGAAACAGCCAAAACATTAAGTTTTTAAAACTAATTAGCGTTGTTGAAAAGCTATATGCATCGCAGGAGCGATTGACGTAAATCAGTTAAGATTCCAAATTGTGATATCTATGAATTCAAATAGCTGCTTCAATACCATTTATTTCGCGACGAATAAGTTATCATTCGTTTTGTTTCTGTTATTGCCGACACCGTGCTGACAATTGAAGAGCACGTTAGAATCGTGATGCTAATGGCACGATTAGAATCTGGAACTTCGGTTGAACGACAGTTGCAGAAAGAAGGAGAAATCAAAATCCCTTCTCACAGGCATACGTAAGCACCCTGAATTGACCACGCGTGAATTCACACTTTAAGAGCGACAATGATGTAATTCAAATATATTGCTTATCCAGAAAATATGAGAAACATCATAACGAAAAATTGATAATAAGCAATAACTTAGGATAATTAATTGCTAATATACTTTGCGGTAGGCGGTAAGCCTACGATGGACATTACATGCATATTTTCAAAAAAGCAAGTTAAATGAATAGATTGAAAATGCTAATGACATAAAAAGGAAACATTATTTGAATATTTTGTTCTTGTACATTAAGTACTACCAAGATAAATTACTATATTATCGTATATGTGAACTTTCTTGTGATGATAGTTTAGGCCTGCCTGACTTTAATGTTCACACTTTAATTTATGTACTCAAGATAATTACCTTGCACTCAAGATTATGATCAGGCCTCATCAGACCATGATTATATGTTGAACTGCTTGATGTAGAATGTAGGCTTAAATAAAAGGAAGACGAATTATTGAGACAAAGATAAGTGGCGGTTTTCACTCAACAACTATCTTATTCAACTTTTATAGTAAAAAATGCACAGTTTTGGACTTTCTTACATTGGACTTTCGTACAGTTTTGGACCATCAACATGTACAGTTGATGGTAAACTCAAATGCGAACTGTCATAATTGTGATCTGAAATGTAAATAAATTTGACTCACTCAATGAGACTTTTATTCACGTTCTTTAATGTTGCTCTATAGTGCCACGAACTAGACGGTAAGACATTGCTCTATAATTATCACAGAATACTTCACTGTATCAATCCCGGGATCTCAACTGCCCCTAAAACTGCCTTAATCCCGGGATTGTGATATCTGGTATTATGTTATCATCAATCTCTTTGTGCAAAATCACACGCTTCCTGAATGGTGCCACACTTCGATTTCACGAGTGACACTGAAGAAGGATGAATACGCAAAAATCTTAAGAGCGGTCTGTCTGATAGTGATGTCTGATAGTATTTCATATCGTAATTTCGTCTTTATTCGTAATTGCAGAAATATTTCATCTACGATTAATCAGGATGAATGATCCTTATTTACGCAAATACGACAAGAATGATGTTTCCTCAAATTTTGAACCTCATAATCTCAAGTGAAGAGAATTTTGTTAATCTAAGTTCTAAATGTTCAGCTATAGATCAGGCGCAAGCCCAGGGGATGAAGTTACCGGATTCTTGGTAAAAACTGTAGCAGATAGAAAACACGCAGAAACCGCCATTTACACAGTGATGTCATTGTCAAAAGCCTGAATATAATAGTAGAGTAATTGAAGCAAACAGTCTTAGCTACTCAGCTGTTTTTGAAACGTATCTCATCTCGTCTACATGGATAGCCTGAATCGCATATTTAGTATCAGTGCCGGGTCAGCCTAATACCTATACAAGTAAGCTCAAATAAAAGATGTGGGCATTTTGGTTTTCACTACGGCATGCTTCAGATAGATCTAATTTTATTGGGAGATTGTAAATAATGTTGTAAAACCAATTCACTTGGTAATAAGTGCAGCACTTGAAAATCCGTTTTATACTGCATATATGTCTACACTCTTTAGCAAAATTGCTGTTGCATATATATTTCGGCTACGTGAAACTATAATTGCTTTTTTCTTCGATGATTAATTGAAATTTATAATCCTGTACGTTGAAAAGGTTTCTAAATTCATAATAAATATAAATCTTTAGTAAGTAGGGTCCATAAAAACTAGGGGTGTACCGATTAGTGATTTTGATAATTGGCCGATTATGTCTTTTAAATTTCTCTGAAATCGATTTTTTTTATTTACTGAAGTCACCTATTTAGTTAAAGGAAGCTTAATGATACTAAAGTACACCAAATAATAAGTAAATCAGGTCCTGAATGTGCCGTGCAATATGCCTTGTGAAGCTAGTCCTATGTTGGGTTGAATAATTTTGAAGTTTTGTCACTTGCTTTTGAATAAATTCTAGAAGTTTACTTGGAGCATTGCTCGTAGAAGAATATTGGTGACAGAAATATACAGCAAGAATATGATTACATAAGTATTACATTACAACCAAAATCACATCAATAATCAGCATTATTAGAATCA
The DNA here is from genome assembly GCA_907163375.1 of Prostheceraeus crozeri. Lineage (NCBI taxonomy): Eukaryota > Metazoa > Platyhelminthes > Polycladida > Euryleptidae > Prostheceraeus > Prostheceraeus crozeri. The sequence continues at coordinate 206,536 of CAJQUW010004118.1, read as the reverse complement.
GAGAGACGCAAGAATCTATCCATTTTGTAACCAATGATGGCATGGAAGGACAGAGCCCATCCCTGATATTATACGATTTATAACTTCGTTGCATCTACGAATATGGAAACATGCGTGTACACTTGTTGCATTTAATTGGTGGCTATGCACACTACCTTATGAGTAATGCAATGGCTTTTTTCTGAACGAGAAGACATTTTGATTGAATCTTGATAATGCAAATTATGATAATTTATTGTTCAATGATAATTTGCGAACATATTCAGATGGCTGCCAATTTTAAAGAAGACGGGCCTGGGTCAAAAAATAAAATTTGCGAAGGGATTTAACCTGGAAATTTTTCAAAGGGACCAAATAATCTGGGAGGCTAACAGGCCCAGACCGAAAACTCTGGATCGGTTCCCATTGTGGACTCTTTTACCCAGGCTCGGCGAAAAAATGCGAAGTATATTTGTACATATAAACTGATCTAAACTTGTTTGAGTTTAGATCAGTAGTTTCATGCACAATGTGCATGCAGAGTTATGTCTATCCAGAAATTTTAAATCTTGGCTTTACATCAGTCACCAAATTTGAATAAAAATGTATCAAAACCTTCAAAAGTCCACTAATCGGCAAATACTAATCGGTAGTAACTAATCGGCCGAATTACCGATTATCACTCTGCCGTGTCAATAATCTGTACACCCCTAATAAAAACCCATGTATAAGACGGAAGATAATCCTTTTCATTGAAGATTTAGGGACTCAAAAGTTATTACCATGCACGCTTGCTCACTACACATGCTTTTTGTCGATATTTCTTTACACTTTAATCCACATAGGTATGATTCGCGATAGCACGGGGCCGACTATATCGCCTGAAAGAAATGCTGTTTTTCAAATATTTCGCCCTCAAAAAGGATGGCACAAAATCATTTTAAATTCACGATTTTTGTGATCAGTATGAATGTGAGTTGGAAGAGGGCGGCATTTCTTAGTCCACTCCAAATCACACAATACTTTGTGCTACACATTTAGTACACCGAACATGCAAATATTATTCTTTAGCATTGACATCATTGACGCTCAATGACTTAAATATGAGGAGAAGTCCACTCTTGAAGCTATGATTCTCAACCTTTTATGGTGAAGCATCTGCTCTTTGCGAAACACTTTTTTTAAATTCTTTATAAAGGCGAAGTACTTGCCTCTACATACAGGTATGTTATTTGTTGACCAACATATTGCAAATATATGTAAGCTTCAGAAAAAATAGCAGAAAAAACAATTAATCTCTGAAAATGATGATCTTGAATACTTGAATAATAGGAGTAATAAAGTTTCCCATGGAAAGAAATAATTATTTAAATACAGCGTTGAGTTCAACTTTCTATAACATATGCGAAACTGAGTGCGTGTACCTGGGATTTGAACAAATTGTCTAGACCGAATATTTGCCTCCGATTTTCTTGTTGAGTGACCAGCTGTGAATTCCACGATGCCTGATTGACTCAAATTAATTCGGATTTTGATGAAGTTCGAACGAATACGATCGGACAGTCGGATTCGGATCGGAATTCCACACCCCTTATACAAAAGTGCAGAGTTCAATCAACCATGTGTGGATCATGACATGCTTATTGCTGACCATTCTATTAGTATAATTTTTATTTTGAGTTGAAAAATAGCATATTGATTCAATACAATTCCTGAAATACAGGTCCTAGTGCCCAGGGAAATGGGAAAGTGTGATTTTTACTAACTGCGATTGGTAAAAAATTAGGAAATCCAGCATTTCTCGATAGGGTTCAATTCTGAAGAACTACCATGGTTCCAGGACTTCGATAGCAGAATTTTATAGGAATATTTGGTGCTCTTGTTTAAATACACATCAGCTTGTATCTTGAGATACTCGAAGACAATCTTCAAGCATGGTTAAATGTTCGTGAATGCCGAATCTTTCAACATGATGGCCATATGGCCATATGGCAGGGTCTGCTCGAAGCTGGCTATCAAATTCTGGTATCGAAGTCGATGGTAAATCTCCAGATTTGAACCCTATCGAGAACTGCTGGTCTGTGGTGAAGAAACGAGTTGCTCAACGGAAAACTTATTCCCTTAATGATCTCAAGAAGACGGTAATGGAAGCATGCACCACCAAAATTAGCGAAGAGTATTGTAAGAAGTTGATTGAATCCATGCTGCAACACATAGAAGCTGCCCTGAAAGCCACAGGAGGACTAAACAAATATTGATATTGTAGCTGTCAGGGCTGTGGAGCCGGAGCCGATGGTTTTGGCCGGAGCCGATTTATCACAAAGGCTCCGGCTCCGATAATTTGAGCTTTGATATAAATCTAGAATTTTGAAAGGTATTAATTGGCATCATAAAAAAATTAAATCATTTGAAATCTAAAGATATGTCTTTTAAGTATACCAATGATCTGTCCTCCACGATATCTTTCTTTGCAGTTGTCGCCTTCTTTTGTATTATATGTATTATATTTACACACATGTGTAATATTTTTTTATTACATATGTTTCGTAAGACTAATTTCCATAGCTTTTAGTGACAACGTATTCTCCAAAATCCATTAATTTGAAGACTTGTTATATGCATGCTAACTAGATGATTGTAGATTCCTAGAGACAAGTCGCCAGTCATTTATGTACACATTTCCAGTTCAGTCAGCAAAGATAATATAGCTACATTTCTTGCGCAATGTCCTAAATCTAATACGGCTACTATGTAGGTTACCATCTATCGGTATGGCTACTAGCAGAAGCTACTGGCATCTGTGACAATGCCAATTTCCTTGGATTGTATTGTAGGCTCTTGTGCAGTCCCCCCACCTACATTTTTCAAAACAATCGATATTCAATCGATGATCAATTTTGATTGGAGGGATAACTCTTCACACTCTCACGAATGACGTGACTACAAGTCCTCGCATGGCTATAGCAATAAGCGACCCAGCCACTTCTAGTAGCGCCTTATTATTCTAAAGGTATCTCATTCACAATGAATTTCCTTTGACTTCAAAATTCAAAGGGTATATTTCAATGTGAAAAAACCCGAAGGCAAATTGCAATGTTGACTTGCTGACGAAGTTTGCGACTATGATATCGCAATTACCCACGTAGATTTTTACAACAGCACGGAATGCTTCACTCAAACCGGTGATGCTGAAACGGACATCCAATGGTGCAGCATCTTTTGACCAGAGAAAAAATTTTGGGGGGGGAGGACTGCACAAGAGCCGTATTGTGTAATTATATTTCCCCAAATGTCATAGACCTGTGGATTTCAAGAATTTTCATTATTATTTTTTCCGTCTGTCAACACTTTATACTGATATCATGTTGACTTATATGTAAACAATAAAAAAAGTGAGACGCTCTCAATAAAGGCGCCTTTTGACCTCCCTTTTCTATTGTCTATGACATTAAACCGCACGCGCATTCGAAAGCTAGCAAAGTAGGTGGGATTTCTGGTCGGTGATCGCAGTCAAATTTTTATTATGCATTGCACCCTGCAACATGCTGTGTACACATACTCAGAGTTCAGTTTCATCAGCCTTGGAGAAAAATATTGAAGCATTAAGAAACAGTGGTCGACGAAAAGGAGACCTCTGGAAGTTATTGGACAGCGAAGACAAGCAATATGAATTATGCGATGAATTGGTACAGGCTAGAAAAATTGTATCTGCAATGCCGATATCACAGGTGTCCGTCGAAAGACTTTTTAGTTCCCTTAAACTTTTGCAGCCATCAAACAGGAGCTGCATGAAGCTAGATCTCATCGATGCACTGTTGTTCATTAGAACCAATGAATAGTAAGTAGCACTGTTGAATGACATACCGGTACATGTATAAGCCCTATCAGCAAGATTTAGATTTTAAGATTTTGAATTTTGATTATAAATAGTTGATTCGTATTCTATGTTTCTTGTTTTCACTTCATCAGCCTAACCATCATCAGAGGAATAGTGGTAATATGTTATACATTAATTGAATGTAATAATATACATGAATCCTTGATGAATTATTTAGTGCAACTTTACGCCATAATGAAAAATACGAAATTAACATAATGTAAGTTAAACCTTAACTTATTAAGTATGCTGCATAGAATTACAAAACTTGTCCTAAATTAGATATTTTTAATTTTTTTAAGTATAATTTTCAATTGTACATTTCTAGCCTACATTGCAATGAGACTATCTAAATTACAATTTCTACAGATGATGAGTCGTGGGCTACCCACCGATCATATTATTCATGGACCAACAGACTATTGGATAAAGGCAATAACAAATAGCAATAACAACCTAAGCTAGCCTATATGCACTTTAATATTCAATAAAGCAATTGATATCTTTATTGATACGGTATATTTGGCTATATAGCCTATACCCTTTCCATGTTCGAGCAGATGCAGGCCCTATAAGCTATTTAGAGGCATACGCTATCCAGTTTCATGTTCAAGCTTTGTTAAAAAGCTTATACTACTATTCGGCCCCTGTGACGGCTAATTAGGTATATCATCACTCATGTGGTCTTCGTAGTAGACTGGTTGCAATTTAGGTCAATTTATATTTAGCGAGTGCGGGAGATCTTTATCTAATTTAACCAATCCAGGCTACAACTTTACTTTATATTTCAGAGATAGTCAATTCATGCAAAAATATATGACAAGTATGTCATTTATCATTATACTAGGCTATTATCATTTTTATTATTAACTTAAGTCGTTGCTTGTTAATGAAAACTAATTTGATGATTGTAGCAAGCCTCTAAAGGTCACACCGTTATCCAAAAAACCCGTTCAACGGATCCAGGATAACCAGCATAGATAGAACCTGATTTTGAAGTCGGAGCCGGAGCCGGAGCCTTTCAGATCAGAGCCGATGAGATAACGCTTCGGGTCCACAGCCATGGTAGCTGTATCGCTTTACCAATCGCAGTTAGTAAAAATCACACTATTTCCCTGGGCAGTAGAGCCTGTATTTCAGGAATTGGAGTCGATGTTATTATTGAATCAATATACTATTTTTCAACTCAAATTAAAAATTGTGCTAAACAAGTGGCCAGCATAGCAGTTTGGTGTGCTTTGGTGTGGACTTTGATATTTTGATGCTTGCATAAATTTTGTTGATGTTAAAGTTTGAAAAATTCATCACTTTAAAAGAATGTGGTGGAAAACACACCATTGTCCTATTTTGCTCAGATGAAGCTCCTTAATTGAGTCTGAAGCGATTGTGATAATAATGAATTGTATCATCATAACTTGTGTTGGACGCCAATCGTTATGTTTCCACTGAACATCATGTACGACGCATGCAGCAGTTTTCTTAGAAAAATGCGGTTTGTTAAAGGCTTGGAGGATGCGACCTGCACAGTTTTAGTAATCTGACAGACACATCCCTTTCCGGTAGCGCTATAGATATTCTGGAGAAAGAGATGCAGATGGCAACAAGAACATATAAAAAGTCTTTAATTATGATTTTTTCAAAAGCCTTTTAAGTGTAGCAGTGCAACATCACAAGGAGAGGCATTACAATGGAGCAGAAAAAATCTTTGCTTCAATATCTGAACAGTATGCGGCACCATCTGGCGGCAAGTCCACAAAACAACCGGCAATTGATTTGCCAATAGCAACAAAGCATGTTGATTCTTAAAATGTTGGAAATAGACGCACGTGCATGCTTGGGTGGGGACACCTCGGTGCATGTGATTGCACTTGACTAATGATCTTCAACCACTTTTTCATTATTTCTGAAAACAGAAATACTTATTGTAACTATTATCATTTAGCAGTGAAGGTGTATTAGTAATACTTGCACCTTAAATGAAACACATTTTAAAAATTCAACTTTTAGCATTTTCGTCAAAAGAATGTCTTGAAGTTCAATTCGTTTCAAGTCCTGACGAGACACACCCTGTGTATTTCTATGAAATAATCTAATTTAAGCCATTCCTTTGTGATGACGCTTTTTCGTATGCAATAAAGGAGTCATAATGAGGATATCATTAAGTAATTATCGCTTTAATAGCATGCTTCGTGATGATGTTCGGCAAGCGTCAGCTTGAAATACATAAAAATATGAAAATAGAACATGACTTAAGAGGTTGCCACCTTTTATCTGCTATTATCCACACATCTTTATTGTAAAGAAGGAAATTAAGAAATCAGTCTCAATGCAGTATCAAAATAAATGCTTGGAAAGCACATCAAAAGCAATGAAATTACAGCAACAGTAAAGTATCAGAATATACTGATATGTTGAAAAAAATTGCATGCTTGTACACCCCTTTACTTATAGGTGGGTGTAATGTTTTAAAAACGGACATGCGAGATAACTGAAAAGCAAAATCACACTTGAATGTGCCATGCACCTAACCATAGCCATGATATAATGAAATTCTGTAAAAGTCAAATTATTGGTAAAATATGCTGGTCTTACTAATAATCACGATAATGTAGTCGAAACGGTTATGCTTACACTATATACTTGCAACTGTTATTACATTTCATATGTTTTATGTTGCTGGTATTTTGTTTAATTGGCTCTTGGAATCTTTACCGAATACCTGAAACATTTTCAGATGAACCCTCTGGTTATTGATGTTTAGGCGGCATCAATTACCTAATAATCAATCGTCAAATTATCAATTGAAATCTGATGAAATTTTGAGTTTATCTTGCCATACCGGTAATCTCTTTTCGGTAGCAATAGACGGTGGAGCACATTCTTATTTACATTTAAACTACAATAGCAAAGCAATCGTTTCCAAGCGACCTTAGAGAATCAATTAACGAGCACAATGCCTCCAGCTTTCGAGAATTGGAAGAGATATGTTTGTGCGAACATGTGTTCTTGGTGCGAACAACAGAACGAATGCGAATCCAGTCGTCGAATAGCTTGCATGGCAGGGTTGGAACCGGCCGGGGTTTTGGCAGTTGTGGCCGGGCCGGCGTCATCAAAACCGGCGGTCGGTGGCCAGCTTATTGATAACCGTCCGGTCGGGGATTGGACGGTGGCTGGTGTCTCTAAGCCGGTTGATCGTCAGGCATTATTTGGTCAACTGATACCATCAATCATTATTCGATTTCCACATGGCATGCATTACCGGTACTCATTATAAGCGAGAGTACATGCAGTACAATATTACACAATGCAATTATTCGTACTCTGATATCATGTTTTGTGTCATGAGCAATAATACTCGCAATGACGTATTTACTAGGGCAGTGAGTCGTAGGCCTACTTTATAATTTATGATAATATTAATTGCATTTTCAAAGTCAATCAAACACAAGCAAGTTGAAAACAGATAATCAAAATAACGAAAAAACGGGCATTAACATAATAATAACATTGATACAAGAATAAGTGCGCATATCTATATCCCGCCTACACAAGAAAGCTCTAGGCGGTCAACAAATTCGAAGTTACAATATGATAATTTTTTTCGAGATGAACAATTTAATCACTGACTACTGCCGTGCTGATGCTACGAAATGTTTTGTCTGTGACGTGCAAACTTGATTTAAAGTGATTCATTGAAGTGATATTTACTTCTTCACTTGTGAGAGAATTCCAGTGATTTGCACCGTCAGTTGAAAACTCTCTCCATTACAATTTAAATACACATCTTTTGAGTTTACATTGATGACCACGAACTGGCATACGAGTACAAGAGTCTGGAAGAATGTGCTCGGCAAACCTGTCATCAATTTTTTTCATTTTAGTAAGTGTCCCAAGACCGAGCGGGAGTGTTGCTGTACCTACGTTAATCAAAATTTATCGCGTGCAGTCAAACTATTATGCACGATCCACTGTCAAATGTTTGGGTAGTAGGCCCTGCGTTGAATTGAAATCCACTACTTATTGCATCTCTAAGCTCCAAGTGTTATATGAACTATCCCATGTAGTGAAGTTATTCAAGATATGGAATAATTTTATAGAATATAGGCTGAGGAGTACACAATGCCTAAAAAATTCAGACAGGATAGGGTATATAATTCTGGAAACTTCGCTTGAGATAAAGTTGTATTTGAACTACATGTATAAGTTGCCACCAATCATATTTTTTCAGCTGTTTTAAAGAACAGTTCACAATATTCATGTCACAAAGCATAAACGTAGATACTCTAAAATTATGCTACATTTACACACTCTTAATGTTGTAATGATTCACTAAGCAATTTATTGTAGACTGCTAGTCGTAAGCGGTCGACATGGGTCTAATTAAATCATCCGGCCGGCGGCCGGTTCCAACACTGTTGCCGTGGAACTAGATTGTTTTTAAATTTTGGACGGACCCCAAGGCTACACTCCCTTTGTTTGCTAATTGGTTCGACATCACATATAAAAATATTTATATATATATACGCTATAATACTATTATGGGCAACATCATCAAAAATCAAAATTCACGGATTCTGAAGAAGTAAGAAGTAATGTAAGAAGTAATAAAAGTAACAATATCAACAATAAATGCAACTGCAAAACTAAACAATCGTGCCTGCTGGACGGTAACTGTCTTCAAAAAATTTGTAGTTTACCAAGCAACAGTCACATCCGACCAAAATGAAAAAGTATTTATCGGCCAATGCGAAAATGAATTTAACGAAAGGTACCGCAATCACAAAAAGTCGTTTACAAATATTAGATACCAAAATGAAACAGCTCTGCCAAAACATATTTGGGATCTAAACGATAATGATAAAAATTATGAACTCAAATGGAAGATACGTCAACAATCAACACCCTATTAATGTGGAACGAGACGTTGCTACCTATGCATACCAGAAAAGTATCATATCTTGATGTATAGAGGCCAAAATCTTTTGAACAAGAAGTCAGAAATTATTTGTACATGTCGACACAGACGAAAATACATGTACATCTTGGCCAATGCAAAATATAATTCACAAGGTGGTTCATATCTAATATCACGCCAAACATAGACTTAAAATTTCAAAACCTATTGTCTTTTCTACTGCAGTATATAGTTAACTTCCTTCTATATTTGATGTCACATTTGAAAAGCAGTTCAGCCGTGAAACTAATTGTACGGTAATGGAAATTTAAATCTGAATTTTTCTAGGTTTTACAATAGCATTTATGTATATATATATATATATATATATATATATATATATATATATATATATATATATATATATATATAATAAAATAATGAATGAAAACACTTCAAACTATTAATTCGCACGAGCGCTTTCTGGAATATATTTCCTTCTTCAGGTGCATAACAAATAGTGACATGTTAGAAAAATTTGAATTACAATGTACATGCATGCATAGAAAACTGACAACGAAGAAATATGTATTCAGAAGTATATCATTGAAATTCTGTAATCGTGGAATAAGAATCAATAGATATAAAAAAGTAAAATGTAGATATACAATGCAGATTATGCACAATTGAGAGTAGGATGGAAAATATTTATAAAGTATTTTTCTTTGTTCTTACGTGGATTCATATCATCATCAAAAATCTTATAAAAGGGAAATATATAAAAACGGGATTTACCACAAGATTCAATATGCTCACTTAGATGTATTTGTCTGTATATTGGATGACTTATTTGTTGCTTGTGTACCCTCACTCTAGCACGGATCGTATTTCCTGTTTCGCCGATATAATATTCACCACAACCACAACAACTAATTACATAAATTACATTTCTTGTTTCACATGAATAATAAATAAAAATTAAAAATAATTAAAAAATTAAAAATTAAAAATTAAAATAAAAATAATAAATAATAACGCGGTTTTCTTTTCGAATGATTAAAACATCCAAAAATGCAATTTCGCAATCACTATATAAAATAAAATATATAATATATAATAAATAATAATATATAAAATAAATAGATATATTTACTTTTATATGATGAAGTGAACATCTGCTGCTGATTAAAATTCATATCAAGATATACATATAATAGATATGCAAAATACGTGTACTGTATAACACCATGCTATGAGAAGTTGAAAAGAGAAGAGAAGAGTAGGTGTTATGCGGAGGTAGGAAGTTTACCATGTAAGCCTTTTCTACCTGCCACTTTTACCTTTCTCTTCTCCCTTCTATATCTCGTAACATAGCTCTTCATATTTCGCCCTACACCCAGTCCTGATGGGAATATAAATTCATTTTCTACAGTACTTATATTGAATTCAAAACTGTGGAATTACTTCGTGGATCTCTCTGCGAATGATTGATTGATGAAAAATTAGAAAAAAAGTATGACATGCTGAAACTGTCAAGTGAAAGAAGTAAAAGGTATGTGAGCTTGTTTTTACTTAAAAGTGCCATCACCATGCCGAAATAGCTTTATTCTTAGAGAACAAATCATTTATTTGTCATGAAGGTGAAATGCTGGTGAAAATCAGCTGTCAAGTCAGAAATAATCTGCATAATCTGTCTAATCAGAAATAAAAAATACGTAGAGCTTTTCATCTATATGAAATAGTCTCTCTGCACTTTCGAATTCATCTATTTATCATGGTTTGAAACAATCGTCTTTACCTATCAATTGCAGTGGACTTGGTATTCGGTCGTACTGAACTGTTATCAATTCCTCTATTGGTTTCAGCTTCTTGTTCTATTGTTGCCGTGAATATTATCCTTAACAGAATAAGTATTCAGATTCCTATTCGCTTTGTGGAAGCACTTTTCTTGTACAGTGGAATTGCTTTAAGTTCAATTCTGGGTACTTATGGGTGATCTCCACCCACGTTTTCAAATCTGTCTAAAATTCGTAGAAATTAATCGACCGCCACAAACCTTCAGAGATACGCATTTATATATTTTCTATCCACACACAAAAATTTATGCAAATCCGACAAGTACTTTTTGAATTAGAGACATGAACTTGAAGTGTAGCGATGTCAGCAGCTTTGTCAGTCAGCATCTGACCATAGAGCAGGGATCTGACTTCGTCTGTTCCGGACTTCAAATGAACGATAGTCAGCCCGTTATAGATATGTTATACGGCTTGGTGCCGCTGTTTGTACAGTGTATCGATGCATTTGCGGAGAGGAGTTGGACATATCCGACCAACAAGTACTTGTATTCAAAAAAAGCCTCAGGTTGCTATTCTCAACATGCTTCGATGAACAACTTGATATCAAGAACCTTAGTACATTGACTTCTGCTTAACATCATCAAGTATGCCGAATTCTACCGAACCAATCAGCATATTCCGTAACGACAGAACGACAGCCTTGCATAACTCCATGGAAATCCGTGGAACAAAACATAGAAATATCTCAGGAAGAGAGAGCCAAGCATCATATATTAAAGGGCGGAATTCCCCAAAAGCTCAAGGAATGAAAATAGAAGTCTACAAAGTGAGCAACAATGATCATGAGTACACATGCAGCGATGTTAAATTTGAAATTCACTACTGTCGGCCTCTGAATGGTCAACTTTTGGCACAATTTAAATTTGAACAAAGCAGTGCCGTCGAAAAAGGGATCGCATATTGTAGGATCGTCCGGAAAGCAGAATAAGTCAATTGAATGATATTTGATAATGATGAATTGCAAGAACAATTTCAATGCCCACTTCAGTGCAGCTCAACGAGTTTTTGCCAAATGCCAACACATCTGCAAAGATAAAAAACGGGCAATGAACATTGTGATATGGCTTACAAATTGACATCAACAAATATTGAACAATAAATGTTAAAGGATTTATTGTGTGACCGAAAGCGGACGAGTAGTTAGACGCATTTATTCAAGTCTTTGACACTGAATGTATTATTTGTTGTGGTATCTGAGAAAATCGTCAGAAGAGCATATTTGGAGATTTGATTGCTTCCCTTGTCATCATCATCATAACGAAGTTAATTTGGATCATGATAGCCATGAACACGACATTATTAAAGGTCTATTCACGCCAGACGCGGCGCGGCGCGGCCAACCAAAATGCCTGTTCTCACCGAGCCGCGTGTCGAAGGGCGGAGAGGGAATAGAGAGAGTGGGCAACTACAGAATCCACATCATAATGGACGCTTCGTATTGTTAAATAATCAACATTTTCACATTCCTTATGCTACATGCATTCGAATGAGCTCAAACAAGACACCATAATTTGATATTTTTCCGAGATAGTTAAGTGATGTACTCAGTTTTCTGAATTTACATGAAAATAATCAGAATTAACATTTCCAACATAATGACTCGAAAATGATATCTAAACGACACATTTTCGTAGAAATACAAAAATATTTTGCATTAGATTTACGAGCGTGAACAAAGTGTGATGTAAATGAAGTTCTTAGATCTGCAAGTTTCATCAGACGAGAACAGTTCGTTATGAATTGAAGTGTTGCTGGGAGCAGTCTATTTTTACAGCAATATCCGAGTACTTGTATGATGAGTTTTGGTCGACCAACGTTCATTAGTTAATTAGGGTCAATCTGAGAAGAGTACTGAGTGCAGCATGATATGAAGGCACAAAAAGGCACTACGTCCTATTAATTTTCGTTAAGAAAATCCGAATCTAGAGAAATTATTCATTCTCTTCAGTATCAAAATCTGTAAGTTGTGGTTGTCGAAGATTACCGGAATATCAGATTACAATCTCCGACCAGTCAAGCTGTCAACACAATTATGAACTAATCGACTGTTGTCACGCACTGCGATGAGCGATGCAAGCGACCATTTTCAGGGAGAAACAATTGCTGCTGGTTACAAAACAGACACCACCATCATCTTCTTCGTGAAATTTCCATTTAAATGAAGTGTGTTTCAACAAATTTGGTCAAAAAATTCTACGATCTATTCTACATCATATAAACGACTTTTTAATGACTTCATCGATATACTTGAGGGAGAGGCGAACAGTTGCAGACAGATGAAAGAGACCGACATTGCCAAAGTTATTTTTTCCAATTGCAAATGAAGTACGGCTTACATTTCAGTGATTGACACTGCACATTGATCGTTAGGACATGAGGATTAATTACATGATTTTGCGATTATTAATTATTTGATATTTCACATTTGTAAAGAATAGGGTTTTTAAGGAGACATACAGACCGTTTCATAAATCATTGCACAGCACAAAATATTCTTATATCTTTTCTATATTCTCATCAAATTTCATCGCATGCTGATAATCGATCAATAAACTTATTTACTTGGTCAGCTGAGACGCTTGGAAACATAGTGGTGTGAATTAATGCCTAATAAAATGAAATATGTCTAATTTAATGAAGTAATTAGTGATTGTCTGCTTTGTTACTTTCACGATGCTATTTCAGATATCAATATCATGTTGGCCCATGTGTCACTCATTCTCCTTTTCATCATTGATGAGCTGCTCCATTAATCGGACGCAACCCAAGTGTTAGCATTCCTACGGCGTGAAGGAAATGCTATTGTTTGCTGTGAACAGGGGCACAGACGAGGCAAGCCCTTGTCTGATCCGAGATTCGAATTTCGGCACTACCGCAGTTTAGTGCACCCTCTATGAAAGAGACGGAAACGCGCCTACTGCAGTTTAGTGCACCCTAAAACAACGGCGTATTCTCCCGCAAACGATGACTACGCACATTACACCGAAGCGCGCGCTCGGTGTAATGTTCGAAGACGAAGACGAAGACACACGAAGACACAAAGACACTCATTTATAACTATAGGGTGTGTGTTGGAATAGATGTGTTTTCAGACATATGCATAGTTGTTTTCTCACATGCATTTTAGGGTGCACTAAACTGCAGTAGGGGTAAAAGAGGGTGCACTAAACTGCAGTAGTGCCCGAATTTCTTGTGAGTTGTGACCTCAAGTGAGGGAAATGATGACTCACGCAATGGCTGACTATGGGAATAATACAAATTTGCAGTTTGTTAGTGAACGGATGGGCCGAATTTCATAAAACTTACATATTCTTGGAGTTGATAACACCAGCATTGTTTTAAACCCACACTCGAAAGCACCAGCCTTAATACAACAGAAGTTGTTAAGTTGCGTGCAGTAGACCGTTGTTAAACATAAAATAACGCGAAAGTAGCGTAAAATTAGGTAAAAGTGTAAACTGAATGAAATTGCACAAATTGATGTCCGAATTCGAAAAACAGTATATCATCTGAAAGCTTAATACGAGCCTGAGTCAATGGTGATAATCTCAATTTTCTGTTTTGGATAGTTTCGTCTGTAGGTGTCGGTGAACGAATTGACCAAACATTCATAATTTTAAGTCTGCTGACCACAGCTGACCAGACATAAGCTAAACGCGTTGCCAAATTAAAGTGCTTGACATGACCTTTCACATGGTGCAAAGGCTATTGAAATTGAATATCTTCATCAATGAGAAAATCTTGTGAGATTTTTTTGCAACATTTTCTTGGTATCTTTTTGTACATACAGCCAATCCTAAAAACCGTGTATCATGATGAAGCTGACTGATAGTTCATGCTGTCTGCCAACTTTCATAAAAAATTCTGTGGTCTTCATGTTGAAATCCTGCATCAAAGAAAGAGCTCACTTTTTTCATAAGGCCTACTGACCACAGCTGACCATACATAAAAACGAAATATATGTCAAAACGATCTATGAAACCAAAGGTTTCATATGGTATATCGTTTATCAAAATTGATCCAGGACTTCAACACAAAAATTTCATTTGAAAATGGCCTAACTTTTTTGTGCAATTACTTTTGAAACGGTCTGTATATCATTTACACATTTTCATTCACAGGACTTTGCTATAACTTTGCTCACAAAATGATCTTCATTAACTTACATTTCCTATTCTCTGAAGATTATCACATAAGTTGAGAACGATAACAAATTTCTTATCTTCGAATCCGATACTCATTCTGTAGTGAATAAAATACCATTTGTCTCCAAATACATTCATGAATTCGAATTCATAGTTGATAAAGTATGAAAATACAGTGCTAATGAATTTCGGTGTCCAATTGCTCATGTTGTCCTCACAGAGGGTCAGAATTGTCGGATAGCTATGTTGAAAGTCAGTCATTTCTCTGCACGAACATCTGGCAACCTGCGGTGTCAGGTTGCAGTGCGGGTGAGGGTAGAGCAAGACGCGAGGCGGCTTACCGCGGGTTGGATTTTCCTATCTCGTAGGCAAACGGCGCGTCATTTCAGAACTTTTTTCAGAAATTACTTGGACGCGTGGTCCGGCGCGTCTCTGTGTGAACACCCCATAAGTTTGTTAAGTTTCTGAACGAAACTTCTGGATGCGTGAGACGCGGCGCGCCGCGTCCGGTGAGAATGGATCTATAGACAGTTGTATTTTCAAAGTCTTTTGAAATGCGCAACGATTCATGTACAATGGTTCATTGAATCATATTGAATTTCATTGTGGTGACAACAGTAATTGCGCCACTATTCTTTGATCTCATCATGGTGTACAAATAACGCACAATAAATAAACTAAAAAATGAAAGCAGCATTTAGCCTACTTGCACTGTCATATTTTTTGTGATGTTTTTACATCAATCACTCTAATTGATGTACTTCTGCACCGATCTCCATCTTCGCTGCAACTTCTGTTAAGGCAAGTGAAATCTGACGTGTCAGACACGAATTACATTCTTGTATTTGAGGGCTGTTACTTCTTTTCAACATATTTTAGCCATGAGCCAAAACAACACACCAGATGTCGCAAGTCTCCAGTTGTTTCACAAACTTCAAGACAAAACATTTCAATTGGATATTCAAATTCATTTTTACATTTCGGATAGAGTTGAATGTCAATGTCCATGCTCAGAAAGATGCCAGAACTCAGTGGTCAGGATAGGCTGACAGCAATACGCTGACAAATGCAGTCATCAAGCGCTTTCCATTTTTGTGTACAAATTGTATTAAATCTAAATTTCATTTTAGCAGTCATCGACAGATTGTTAATGTCATTTTGAGTTGTAAATTTACATTTATATCAACTGTCGGGGAAAAAGAGATGGAAATTATTTGATATAGTTCCGATGGCCTCAGTCCTAGGAATTATAATTTTGAAGCAAATTAATATGCAAATCCATGCAATTAATTGCAAGCTCCACGAATTTCGGTGAGTCTTAAAACTACAATATTATCAAGACATCAAAGATTATCAAGATTATTTAAGATGAGCTGAAGATATTAAAATACTGATCACAAGTTAACATGCTCTGAGAAACCCTCCTGCGATTCTACAGAATATTTCGCTGTTATTGAGAGATCGCGAAAATGAAAATTGAAGTGCATGAATAATTTAAAATTTAATACTTTAAAACTTAAAACTTAAAAATTTAAAATTAAATGCTTGAATAATTTTTTACTTGTTATGTCATATTGTGTCACATGGTAAGCATTTCATATCTTCAGCTGTTCTTTACCGATGAAGAAATAATCTTTTATTAAGTCGTTCAAAAAAGAAACAGGAAGTCGATATAATCAAAACAAATCTACAACTAAGTCCAGCCGCTAGCATGACGTATCTGGCATTCAATGGAATTTAATATCCTTATGGTGGAAAATGAAAGATAAAATTAAGTTCTGAGCGAATTAAATAATTTGAGCTTTACATGCCCATCATAGTCACCGACCATTATGATCACGCTTAATAGGTAAATAACATAGTATAATGCGAATAATGTGCACAATTTGAATAAATTCTATTGAAAGTAGCACTTATACAAGGAATTACTATTAATAATTTCCTCTCATAACAGTATGCATATGCGATCATAACAAGTTTTGTAAATGGGTGTATCATGTAAGGTATTTCATCTTAAAAAATCAAATGAATTAGTGTAGGCTAAGGAAGCTTTTTATTGTAAGTCAGATCAAAACAATTACCAAATCATATCCGATAGTTGAACTCCGATTTGTACGCAGTTCTGTCATCGTCTAAATTATGTTGCATTGTTATATGAAAGACATCTGTCATCCTAACATCTGAAGATGATGTTCACCCAATCATTAATAATTATCGAACAATTTAGTCTTCAATAAAAAAAGTCAATTTGTTGCAAAATCTTTTTGATAAAATTGTAGATGACAATTATTTTGCACCCATTTGTCGTCATGTCTATATCTTTCTTTCGCATCACACCATTTTTGCTATAAAACATATGATGTGCAAATTTTATTCAAATTGTGCAATAAAACATACATGTAAATTGCCTATCACTTCATTTTTGTTTTTTGGCCATCGATCAGGGCGTCTTTATTCAGAAAGATTGAAAATCAAACATAGCACAAGTGAATCAAGTAAAAGTAGAACATTTACATTTGGACATACATTTGAAAGCATTTTTTGGTATAGAGTTTGTTATACAATACAGTGCAACATGGAATAAATGAACAGGCTCTCCGTTTAGACTTCAGTATTGGTTACCTCTGAGGACTGAGGTAATGCAGGACAAGTACATAAAAGTGTTTTGAATTCCTTCAAGGATCTTGACTCACGTCGATCGGACAAAGGAATGAAATGCGAGCAAGTACAATCCTTTCCACAGATAATTCTATGAGAACGCTTCCGGATAGCTTCCATCTTTAGGCTTTCTTTCTTGCTTATGCCAACAAAAAGGGGCGAATTATGCTCCAAGATACTCAAAATGTAGACTTTATACACAGTATTCAGATCTTCTTTAGATAGCACAGTTTTGAGGACTCTCAGGAGATTCACTCTACGAGCCGCGAGCTTTCAGGTGCGCTCTATGTGCTGATCCCATCTCAGATTGTCTTGAAACAACACTCCTAAAATTCGTAGCGTGTTACATAGCAATGAGTCAGATGAAACAGTAGGTCGAAAGTTAGAACAAGAGAATAACATGCACTTTGTCTTAGATTGATTAATTAAGAGTCCACGTGAACTACACCAATTTATCATATTAGACATCTCAAGATGAATCAAATGGTCTACAGAATCGTTATTACAATAAGGCACTAGTACAATGATGTCATCAGCGTACTTGATCATGCTTGCTGACGTCGAAAAAGATCGCAAAGAGCTTAGTTGTACATTAAACAGATAGGGGCCTAAAATTGAGCCCTGTGGCACTCCATAAGACACGTTTACAATGGAGCTATAAATATGACTATTTAAACATACACGCTGACATCTGTCCTGAAGATAATCACAAATCCAGTGAACAAACTTTTTTGGGAAGCTGAAGTCGATCGAATGCCTTACTCATATCAAAGGAAATCAAAAGAACACCTGACGTTTCAGGCAAGTCCAAGTTAGAAGTTACAAACTCATGAATATAAATTTGAGCGTGGAGCATTGATGAGGCTGGCCTGAAACCAAACTGATTGTAACCGTAACATTGAAGAAGGCGTTCCTTTATGTGTTTTCCAGAATCTTGCTCATTACCGGAAGAAGCGAGATTGGCCTCAAATCACTTAAAGACGGATTCTTCGTTTTCGGCACAGGTGCAACGTTTGCAATTTTCCATTGTCTCGGAACACAACCAGTTTGAGTTGATACATTGATCAAATACGATAATGGACCAGAAAACTCAAGGGCAGATTCTGATAGAAGGCGGGGAGATAAATCATCACTGCCACTCGATTTACTTTTCTTGAAAATTTGTAAGTAGGAAAGAACGATGTCAGTATCTACAAATGGTGACCAAGCGACAGATAGTGAAGTTGCTCTGCATCGAAGCTGTGACCAATCTGGACTAGGAACAAAAATACTCGCAAAATGGTTGTTGATCTCATTTGCTGCTTCATGTATCGAATTTCTCCGTAATAGATCGCAAATTATTTGCATCTTTTTCCAGTCGATTTCCCTAACGTGTTATTGACGATATTCCAGATACCATTTTTTGAATTTCTCAATTTGAATGACCAAATTTGCTTCGCATTGCATATCTCAAATTCGACTTTTTGTTTATAGTGATGATATCGATCAAAACTTCGCGAACGATGAGCATTGTGCAAACAAGGGACATGTGATTGAGTTATTTGATTCGGAGGACATCCCATGAGTGTTTTCGTTGAGTGTTTTTCTTGTTTCGTTGGTCAACATCGACCCTGGGATGTCCTCCGAATCAGGTAAGCATTGCGTTTTAAGTTAATAAGATGTTTAAGAATCGGCGTAACCCAGGGTTTATCGTTTGAAGTCATTTCCACATATGTAACTGGAATTTCTTTCATCGCACTTGAAATAACGCTATAAAACGTGTCACACTTGGTTTACAATATGCAATTTACAATATGCTGTGCAACGTTTCACTACCTTTTCGGCTGGCGTAATGCATACTGGACACGAGCATTCAGTGAGGGATTTCGTGATTTAATATCAAAAATTTCTCACTGCCTAGGCTCAGTGAGGTTAGCTACATTTTTGGAAAGGATCTTAAAAGATAGCAAATGTAGATTAGTTCTATGATCATTAACAATGTGTTGATAAGCCAATAAAGATTATGCTGTTAGATGTGCATGAACGAATTGTTTTCATTTTTCCACCATCAGCATGCGACGTACATTTACATATAGATGTCCGGAGATTATGCAGGACAAATGCGGCAGCAAAGAAAGTCCACGCAACCTCCAAATCCTACTCACTCCCCTAACCACATTAGACGCAGTTGACATTTCTGCAATCGTTTTCTTTTTTAACACATAGAACTTTATCATGATATAATAGCTTCTGGGTTTCAGTCTCATGGATTTGTGTAGCTTCAGGTAATTTTGCTAGCCAGTGCAATAAATAATTTACAATTCGGAACATTTGCTCAATAGCAGTTGAGGGTGATTCTCCAAAAAGTGGTAAATGTGCTGTCCCAGAGCAATAACTTTTTAATAAAAGGAAATTTCGCAACGAAACTTGGTGGAAATATGGAAATGCATCTTGTCTACTTTCCCAAGAAGTTCTAGGACTGTGCAAAGTCTTAAACACCTTTTATTCTATCCACAAGTACCCAAAATGTCAGTGGTGTTACGTGTCCCAGAGGTGATTTTCAATTTTCAATTTTGATTTTCTCGATTTGTATGATGGCTATAAAGAAGCCGATGATTTTGATGCAAACTAGGATGATGCAAGAAGGCCACGATAGAGTATTTGCCCTCAACGGTCATTTTTTCTTACTCAGATATCGAAAATAGACTTGTCCCAGTGTTTTGGCGTCAGTGGTGTAACGCTAGGCGCTTTGCCTTCCCCAATCTTCGACATGCACCTAATTCAATTTGAAATGTGATTTTATCAAAATTCAGGGCATGTAGAAGCATAACCTTTTTGTTTGAAACAATTTGAATTTCACCGTTTTGCACGACATCATTTTCAATCTGCTTACCCTATGGCGTATACTTATTCCATGTCAGTGGTGTAACGGACTTCATCACCAGAGAGAATTTTAAATCAATCTAAAATACATATCCAGCTATCGGCTATCCTGACAAGAAAAAAATACTGCAATATGACTGGGTTTTACCGCATTCCCAAAGATCTACAAACAATTTTGTAAAAAAATGTCAGTGGTGTAACAGTCTGTGGTGTAACGAAAAATTTCGTTACACCACAGACAGCCGTTTCACCACTGACATAGCATAATTTCTAAAGGTACTTATGGCCTTGTAAGCCATTCTCCATCCTCATGATGGATGTTCAAACTCGTTCTGAGTGTGTTTACGCGGCTCCGTGTTTAGGCGTGGCGATATTCCTGAAGAGCCACGTACATTAAAAATATTCTGCTTCCTCAAAGCAACACGTGCTTTGATTGGAAGATATCGCAGAATTTTCCAAGAAAATTCCAAAGGGTATTTTATTAGCAGTGCTCCCCGTATTCTGAATTTGAAATTTAGTCTTTTGGGCCCTCAGCTTAACTAATCATCTGTCTACGAGTTGAATAGGTAGCACTAAAAAGGACTGTTAAGAACTATAACAAGAAACAGAATCGTTTAAATTTTTTTAGAACTGTATTTGTGGTGCATGAACTTTGATTATAAGATAATTTTGATGAGGCTACATGTCTATTTGTCAAGTGACAAGTGATCTGATACACTTGAATCTTCATAACAAATCTTAACAACAATTTTGATACTACCAGGCCTCTACCTAGATAGACCTAGAATTTTGAATGAAAATGAAACTAAAGATGATACCAGAAAAGGAAATTGCACTCACATCATTCACCCTTGCAGCATGTGGGTCGTGGGTCAGGGTACCCTGTGGATCAGGTGGGTCATGGGTCATGTTTTCGTGAAAATTCGGTGGGTCAGGTGGGTCGTGGGTCACATATGCCGTGGGTCAGGTGGGTCATGGGTCAAATTTCGTTAACCCACTTCCAACTCTGAATTTGGCCTTTCAGATATTATCTTAACACTAGAATACCAAAACATTATACAAGCAAGCATTGCTTTTACATAAGTACCTGTGACGTCTTTAGTGGAACAATTTGTCTTTGGTAAAACGCTCATGTCAGTGGTGTAACGATGTCAAAATTGAATGTACCTGCAAAATTCTGAGCATGTAGTTTGATGACGATTATTACTAGTTGAAAGGTGCAATCGCATGGTATAATATGAGATGCATTTGACTACATTTCATCCTGTTTTGAAAGCCGCACATTGAATGTTTCGATCGAAAAAATGTACTTTTAGGTTAGAAGCACGAGACCTCATTGATTATTGACATAAATAGTTAAAGAGTTGTCCTGAATCGAACTGAATCAAAGCATTAGGACCTAAACTTTATATAATTGTCGGTTGCATCAATAATGGAAACATTTAGATACGCATCAACACCTTCTATGCATTCCGTTACACCACTGACATTTTGTGAAGTCGCTAGACCAAAAATCAATATCAACTTCGAAAGAAGAAGAATTCAGCGCTGCTGATACTTGTTTAGTTAACTTCAGGGGATGTAGTGTTGATACACATCAACTTAAATTGATTTTGCGAATGTGACTTTTTCATTTTTTTTACTTCTGAAAATTGCCACTTTCTGTAGGATGACCCTTGAAGAAACTTTTTTAAAAGCCGATGCTTATGATATTAATCGAATATTCCGAATATTTCACTTTGTTAGCCCGCATCAGATGATTGGAAGAAAGGAGCAAAAACTTGTTCAATAGCATTAATGGGATTAATACAAAGTTTCTGCAATTAAATCCGTAATAAACGTCTTATTGCTGACATTTTTATTTGCAAGGAAATTGAGAAGGCATTATGCGTAAGCAAGTGCAATTTGCATCATTTTTCAAACAGTTGCTAGTTTCGAAAAGATTAATACTTTTAATGTTGTCCCTAAAAGATGAAAGCATCAAAGAATAATTAAAAGATTTTTTACAACATCCGCCTGCTTTCAGGAGTCCATGTACATATGTATATGTGATGTAATATAAATTCATACCTAAACTGACGAAATCTGATAATTGATAAAATTTGAACGGAGGAATAAACATAACCTTCTCTATGTATAGGAAAACGGAAAATTCTATAACAAAGTGATTGATAACTTACAGGATAATAAACATCTGATGCACTGATATTTATAGATTTATCACTGTAGAATTGAATAGGAAAATGCAATCTATTCCAGCATTCAATTCAAGTCAGAATGTTTCCATTGGTAAGGACCTCCTCTCCGAAATTCTGCAAGCATCTGCTTTAACTATATTGCGCACCTATCTAACGAAGATCGAAGCACTCTAAAGCCTGCAATCTAATGAGAAATCGCAAGTGATGCCTCCTCTATTCTGAAATATTAGAAAAATGGAGTCAGAATGTTCTTCATTCCCACAGTTTGCACCTCATGTCAAATTCGTAGATCTAACACAGCCACGTGAGCAAGCTGGGTTCCTATCAGGTTTCTCAACTATATACCACCAACAAGTAATAAATCAAGTAATAATTTGTGTTGGTAATAATATACGAACACTTCCCAAGAACTACAGAAAATACCGCTTATTGTATTTTACAAATACAGAATAATTATAAATGCCTAAAGAACTACACGACACCAGCAAACCAATTGGACTAAAAATGAATTTGGAGAAAACGAAATAATTATGTCAACAAAGCCGATATCATAGTGAATGGAAAGAAGATTGAGGAGTTCAATGATCATGTTTACATAAGTCAGTTAATAACCAGTGACCATGACCGCATACCAGAAATGAGGAAGGATCAGATTAGACTGAACTGCATTTAGAAAACTAGAAAACATGCTGAAAAATAAGAAAGTCAGAAGGAATCTGAAAAAGAAAGCATTAAATGAATGCATACTGCCGGTCATGACTTATGGCAGTGAAATATGGTCACTGAGCAACACCCAAATGCAGAACTTAGTGACTTGCCAAAGAAAGATGGAAGGAATCATGATGGAAACAACTCTCCGTGACAAAAAAAAGCAGTTGGATTCGAGAACTGACTGGAGTAGCCGATATCATCACAACCATGCGAAAATTCAAACACCGATGGGCAAGACATATCGCAAGAAGGACAGACAACAGGTGGACTGTGAGAGCAACTGAGTGGATTCCCAGAGAAAATAGAAGACCATGAGGAAGACCAAAGACCAAGTGGTGTGAAGAGCTGGTGCGATATGTGGGACCCAACTGGATCCGCACCGCCAGAGACAGAAATTTGTGGAGAGACAGTAGAGAGGGGTTCCTCCTTCGGGAGAGAATCAATTGCGAACAAACAATAGCGATAGGCAATCACCGGTGCTTTGGCCTTGTGGTAGAGTGTTCACTCTGAGACCTTGGTCGGGTTAAACCTAGACTTTCAAAATAGATACACTCTGAATTCTTGCTAAATACTCAGCACAAAAAGAATGAGAGTGGATAAATGACAACTCGGCCACATGAAAGAAAGGCTCCGTGCCTAATGTGCTTCCGAGTATAAACAAGATTCACATAGGAATGACATGTGTCAATAAGATGATGGACAAATTCTAAAAATGTCGGAGCTAAAAAGTCGTCACTTGTGTAACGATAATGATTCTTGCATAAGAAGATTGCGGCAGTATCAGAATTTCTGAAATAGGTAATTGAAAATTGCTGCTGCACTTATTCAATGGACATTAACTTCAATTCTGACTAATACAGTCAGTTGGGCTATTTACTTCAAATTTGCGAGCAATTATGTCATTACTCCATTATAAAGAGCCTTTACCAACCTTCGAATATGAGTACTTGTATTGAAAAGCGATTAACCGATCATCAAGTTCATTAATGGTAGCATTTACAGCTCTTGTCGAAGTAAACAAGAAAGAGGATTTCGCAACTGTGCATTATTTTACAATGAATTCAATTTTACAAAGTTCCTCTGGAAAATTAAAACATTTAAAGACTTGATTGACAGCAAAAGGTTGTCATGAACACGTGCACTACGGTGCATTCCTGATAGAAATAATGTTATAGCCGACTGATGATTGATATAAAAACATTATAGAAAGAAGTAATCATATTTTCCATAAACCGAAAGTGCATGATTGCCGAGCAATCATTTTCCGATCGAGCAACGTACTGGAAGAATCAACATGGAGTATACTGCTATATAGGAGGATATCTACGGAATTGGCAGGTAAAATTAGTTGATTCGACTGCATTGTCATTTTGTCAGCTAAACATTTTATGAGTAAAATAAAGCTGACTGAATCAAACAGTAAAGCTAATTCATAGATGAAAAGTTGTGATTCTAATTGTAATTCTACATTGCTTGCATGTATCTGTTAAAATGCTATAACAAAGAAAATTACTGAATATGCAAACTATTTCTGTATTTAGTTTTATTCGATTTCAAAAATATACATGCAAGCATTCCTTTACCTCATCCATAACGGGGGTGATTCTATCTCCCTTGTCGCATTTTTCTGTGATTGTCGTAAAACTAACGCGTTAATGACTTTTAGTTTGGGCACATTTTCAACGTTTTCACCAAAAACGTTGGATTTGGACCACTGTAAGGTAAAGTATATGATCAATTTTAAAAAGGATTCTTTTCGTACTCGTAGGTCTATAATTTGTCACTTTCACAAACATTTTGTGTGACAGCTTGCAAAGAGGTGCCTCGATTTTCTAAATATGAACAGAATCTTGTCAATTCTATCATATCATGATCATCTATCACACCACATCGAACAGAGCATTTGAAATTAAAATGTTATTACCCAAATACAACTAACAGATCAATATTTTTGTAGCAATTGCACATATGAGTAGTTAGTTTTGTGTTTTCCTAATCATTTGAATTCATCCTTCTTCTTTATAGTCACATTTGAAGTTGCTGACGACTATAGAATATCACTTCACAGATGCATTGGAATAACTATTTTTGAAGAAAAATCGCCATAATTCATATACGTCTATGCGTCAATATATTCGTATATTTTACATGCGTATACGTTTGAGTTTTATATCTTGCACAAATCAATTTTATCAACCTCTTTAGGTACTCTCATGTAACTTCTCACAGCATTTAACCAGTCTGGCATAAAAAAAAAGCAATAAGTAAGGAGATTTATGGCTGAAATTCCGCAAAATTTCAAAAATTTCAGTAATCTGTCGAAATTTCTATTTGCAGCGCAATTACAAAGATGAAGGATAAGAAATTTCACACACGAAACATGTTGCACTTTGACTTTCATGTGATTCAAAGCAGTACGTTAGAAGTTTAGGAAAGGTTAAATTCCCTGTCTGACATATCAGGAGCTTCGGAGCCCTGCATTAATTGGGCCAAAGGAGACACACCATCTAAAGTTTCCAACAAAATTTACGTTCTTATGGCTGTCATTTTTATGATTATGATTACACTTTCAGGTTAGATATCTACCACAGCAGCTAGAAATAGCCTTCGATATATCTGCCAATGCCTCGCTTGGCTAAATTGCTGTTAAAGTTAATGAAAATGTCATGACAACAAACGTGCCTTTCTGCTTACAAAAGTGATGCTCACAGAATTTCTTTTAGGGTGCAACACGTTTCGCTTAGCAATGAAATTGAGCTGCAGATTGTCATCGAAATAGACAATTCCTAGCTTTACTTCAATCGACATCTTAATTCAAATGTATTCCGGGTTAATGATCATTTCCAAAACAGCCAAAAATGATCCAAAAAAGCCAAAATCACAAAAAAGCCAAAAAAGCCACAGAATTCCACCGATTACCCAAAAAAGCCAAACTTAAGCTCACAACACCAGTCTACATCCACACTATCAGTTTCACTACCATAGATATCGATGCCACTCCTCCACAGCTATTCAAATCCACAAAATCAGTCCACATTTCGATACTCAAATCCAAAAAAGCCAAAATATTCTGCGCTACTGCACCGATTGCCCAAAAAAGCCAAACTTAAGCTCACAACACCAGTCTACATCCACACTATCAGTTTCACTACCATAGCTATCGATGCCACTCCTCCACAGCTATTCAAATCCACAAAATCAGTCCACATTTCGATACTCAAATCCAAAAAAGCCAAAATATTCTGCGCTACTGCACCGATTGCCCAAAAAAGCCAAACTTAAGCTCACAACACCAGTCTACATCCACACTATCAGTTTCACTACCATAGCTATCGATGCCACTCCTCCACAGCTATTCAAATCCACAAAATCAGTCCACATTTCGATACTCAAATCCAAAAAAGCCAAAATATTCTGCGCTACTGCACCGATTGCCCAAAAAAGCCAAACTTAAGCTCACAACACCAGTCTACATCCACACTATCAGTTTCACTACCATAGCTATCGATGCCACTCCTCCACAGCTATTCAAATCCACAAAATCAGTCCACATTTCGATACTCAAATCCAAAAAAGCCAAAATATTCTGCGCTACTGCACCGATTGCCCAAAAAAGCCAAACTTAAGCTCACAACACCAGTCTACATCCACACTATCAGTTTCACTACCATAGCTATCGATGCCACTCCTCCACAGCTATTCAAATCCACAAAATCAGTCCACATTTCGATACTCAAATCCAAAAAAGCCAAAATATTCTGCGCTACTGCACCGATTGCCCAAAAAAGCCAAACTTAAGCTCACAACACCAGTCTACATCCACACTATCAGTTTCACTACCATAGCTATCGATGCCACTCCTCCACAGCTATTCAAATCCACAAAATCAGTCCACATTTCGATACTCAAATCCAAAAAAGCCAAAATATTCTGCGCTACTGCACCGATTGCCCAAAAAAGCCAAACTTAAGCTCACAACACCAGTCTACATCCACACTATCAGTTTCACTACCATAGCTATCGATGCCACTCCTCCACAGCTATTCAAATCCACAAAATCAGTCCACATTTCGATACTCAAATCCAAAAAAGCCAAAATATTCTGCGCTACTGCACCGATTGCCCAAAAAAGCCAAACTTAAGCTCACAACACCAGTCTACATCCACACTATCAGTTTCACTACCATAGCTATCGATGCCACTCCTCCACAGCTATTCAAATCCACAAAATCAGTCCACATTTCGATACTCAAATCCAAAAAAGCCAAAATATTCTGCGCTACTGCACCGATTGCCCAAAAAAGCCAAACTTAAGCTCACAACACCAGTCTACATCCACACTATCAGTTTCACTACCATAGCTATCGATGCCACTCCTCCACAGCTATTCAAATCCACAAAATCAGTCCACATTTCGATACTCAAATCCAAAAAAGCCAAAATATTCTGCGCTACTGCACCGATTGCCCAAAAAAGCCAAACTTAAGCTCACAACACCAGTCTACATCCACACTATCAGTTTCACTACCATAGCTATCGATGCCACTCCTCCACAGCTATTCAAATCCACAAAATCAGTCCACATTTCGATACTCAAATCCAAAAAAGCCAAAATATTCTGCGCTACTGCACCGATTGCCCAAAAAAGCCAAACTTAAGCTCACAACACCAGTCTACATCCACACTATCAGTTTCACTACCATAGCTATCGATGCCACTCCTCCACAGCTATTCAAATCCACAAAATCAGTCCACATTTCGATACTCAAATCCAAAAAAGCCAAAATATTCTGCGCTACTGCACCGATTGCCCAAAAAAGCCAAACTTAAGCTCACAACACCAGTCTACATCCACACTATCAGTTTCACTACCATAGCTATCGATGCCACTCCTCCACAGCTATTCAAATCCACAAAATCAGTCCACATTTCGATACTCAAATCCAAAAAAGCCAAAATATTCTGCGCTACTGCACCGATTGCCCAAAAAAGCCAAACTTAAGCTCACAACACCAGTCTACATCCACACTATCAGTTTCACTACCATAGCTATCGATGCCACTCCTCCACAGCTATTCAAATCCACAAAATCAGTCCACATTTCGATACTCAAATCCAAAAAAGCCAAAATATTCTGCGCTACTGCACCGATTGCCCAAAAAAGCCAAACTTAAGCTCACAACACCAGTCTACATCCACACTATCAGTTTCACTACCATAGCTATCGATGCCACTCCTCCACAGCTATTCAAATCCACAAAATCAGTCCACATTTCGATACTCAAATCCAAAAAAGCCAAAATATTCTGCGCTACTGCACCGATTGCCCAAAAAAGCCAAACTTAAGCTCACAACACCAGTCTACATCCACACTATCAGTTTCACTACCATAGCTATCGATGCCACTCCTCCACAGCTATTCAAATCCACAAAATCAGTCCACATTTCGATACTCAAATCCAAAAAAGCCAAAATATTCTGCGCTACTGCACCGATTGCCCAAAAAAGCCAAACTTAAGCTCACAACACCAGTCTACATCCACACTATCAGTTTCACTACCATAGCTATCGATGCCACTCCTCCACAGCTATTCAAATCCACAAAATCAGTCCACATTTCGATACTCAAATCCAAAAAAGCCAAAATATTCTGCGCTACTGCACCGATTGCCCAAAAAAGCCAAACTTAAGCTCACAACACCAGTCTACATCCACACTATCAGTTTCACTACCATAGCTATCGATGCCACTCCTCCACAGCTATTCAAATCCACAAAATCAGTCCACATTTCGATACTCAAATCCAAAAAAGCCAAAATATTCTGCGCTACTGCACCGATTGCCCAAAAAAGCCAAACTTAAGCTCACAACACCAGTCTACATCCACACTATCAGTTTCACTACCATAGCTATCGATGCCACTCCTCCACAGCTATTCAAATCCACAAAATCAGTCCACATTTCGATACTCAAATCCAAAAAAGCCAAAATATTCTGCGCTACTGCACCGATTGCCCAAAAAAGCCAAACTTAAGCTCACAACACCAGTCTACATCCACACTATCAGTTTCACTACCATAGCTATCGATGCCACTCCTCCACAGCTATTCAAATCCACAAAATCAGTCCACATTTCGATACTCAAATCCAAAAAAGCCAAAATATTCTGCGCTACTGCACCGATTGCCCAAAAAAGCCAAACTTAAGCTCACAACACCAGTCTACATCCACACTATCAGTTTCACTACCATAGCTATCGATGCCACTCCTCCACAGCTATTCAAATCCACAAAATCAGTCCACATTTCGATACTCAAATCCAAAAAAGCCAAAATATTCTGCGCTACTGCACCGATTGCCCAAAAAAGCCAAACTTAAGCTCACAACACCAGTCTACATCCACACTATCAGTTTCACTACCATAGCTATCGATGCCACTCCTCCACAGCTATTCAAATCCACAAAATCAGTCCACATTTCGATACTCAAATCCAAAAAAGCCAAAATATTCTGCGCTACTGCACCGATTGCCCAAAAAAGCCAAACTTAAGCTCACAACACCAGTCTACATCCACACTATCAGTTTCACTACCATAGCTATCGATGCCACTCCTCCACAGCTATTCAAATCCACAAAATCAGTCCACATTTCGATACTCAAATCCAAAAAAGCCAAAATATTCTGCGCTACTGCACCGATTGCCCAAAAAAGCCAAACTTAAGCTCACAACACCAGTCTACATCCACACTATCAGTTTCACTACCATAGCTATCGATGCCACTCCTCCACAGCTATTCAAATCCACAAAATCAGTCCACATTTCGATACTCAAATCCAAAAAAGCCAAAATATTCTGCGCTACTGCACCGATTGCCCAAAAAAGCCAAACTTAAGCTCACAACACCAGTCTACATCCACACTATCAGTTTCACTACCATAGCTATCGATGCCACTCCTCCACAGCTATTCAAATCCACAAAATCAGTCCACATTTCGATACTCAAATCCAAAAAAGCCAAAATATTCTGCGCTACTGCACCGATTGCCCAAAAAAGCCAAACTTAAGCTCACAACACCAGTCTACATCCACACTATCAGTTTCACTACCATAGCTATCGATGCCACTCCTCCACAGCTATTCAAATCCACAAAATCAGTCCACATTTCGATACTCAAATCCAAAAAAGCCAAAATATTCTGCGCTACTGCACCGATTGCCCAAAAAAGCCAAACTTAAGCTCACAACACCAGTCTACATCCACACTATCAGTTTCACTACCATAGCTATCGATGCCACTCCTCCACAGCTATTCAAATCCACAAAATCAGTCCACATTTCGATACTCAAATCCAAAAAAGCCAAAATATTCTGCGCTACTGCACCGATTGCCCAAAAAAGCCAAACTTAAGCTCACAACACCAGTCTACATCCACACTATCAGTTTCACTACCATAGCTATCGATGCCACTCCTCCACAGCTATTCAAATCCACAAAATCAGTCCACATTTCGATACTCAAATCCAAAAAAGCCAAAATATTCTGCGCTACTGCACCGATTGCCCAAAAAAGCCAAACTTAAGCTCACAACACCAGTCTACATCCACACTATCAGTTTCACTACCATAGCTATCGATGCCACTCCTCCACAGCTATTCAAATCCACAAAATCAGTCCACATTTCGATACTCAAATCCAAAAAAGCCAAAATATTCTGCGCTACTGCACCGATTGCCCAAAAAAGCCAAACTTAAGCTCACAACACCAGTCTACATCCACACTATCAGTTTCACTACCATAGCTATCGATGCCACTCCTCCACAGCTATTCAAATCCACAAAATCAGTCCACATTTCGATACTCAAATCCAAAAAAGCCAAAATATTCTGCGCTACTGCACCGATTGCCCAAAAAAGCCAAACTTAAGCTCACAACACCAGTCTACATCCACACTATCAGTTTCACTACCATAGCTATCGATGCCACTCCTCCACAGCTATTCAAATCCACAAAATCAGTCCACATTTCGATACTCAAATCCAAAAAAGCCAAAATATTCTGCGCTACTGCACCGATTGCCCAAAAAAGCCAAACTTAAGCTCACAACACCAGTCTACATCCACACTATCAGTTTCACTACCATAGCTATCGATGCCACTCCTCCACAGCTATTCAAATCCACAAAATCAGTCCACATTTCGATACTCAAATCCAAAAAAGCCAAAATATTCTGCGCTACTGCACCGATTGCCCAAAAAAGCCAAACTTAAGCTCACAACACCAGTCTACATCCACACTATCAGTTTCACTACCATAGCTATCGATGCCACTCCTCCACAGCTATTCAAATCCACAAAATCAGTCCACATTTCGATACTCAAATCCAAAAAAGCCAAAATATTCTGCGCTACTGCACCGATTGCCCAAAAAAGCCAAACTTAAGCTCACAACACCAGTCTACATCCACACTATCAGTTTCACTACCATAGCTATCGATGCCACTCCTCCACAGCTATTCAAATCCACAAAATCAGTCCACATTTCGATACTCAAATCCAAAAAAGCCAAAATATTCTGCGCTACTGCACCGATTGCCCAAAAAAGCCAAACTTAAGCTCACAACACCAGTCTACATCCACACTATCAGTTTCACTACCATAGCTATCGATGCCACTCCTCCACAGCTATTCAAATCCACAAAATCAGTCCACATTTCGATACTCAAATCCAAAAAAGCCAAAATATTCTGCGCTACTGCACCGATTGCCCAAAAAAGCCAAACTTAAGCTCACAACACCAGTCTACATCCACACTATCAGTTTCACTACCATAGCTATCGATGCCACTCCTCCACAGCTATTCAAATCCACAAAATCAGTCCACATTTCGATACTCAAATCCAAAAAAGCCAAAATATTCTGCGCTACTGCACCGATTGCCCAAAAAAGCCAAACTTAAGCTCACAACACCAGTCTACATCCACACTATCAGTTTCACTACCATAGCTATCGATGCCACTCCTCCACAGCTATTCAAATCCACAAAATCAGTCCACATTTCGATACTCAAATCCAAAAAAGCCAAAATATTCTGCGCTACTGCACCGATTGCCCAAAAAAGCCAAACTTAAGCTCACAACACCAGTCTACATCCACACTATCAGTTTCACTACCATAGCTATCGATGCCACTCCTCCACAGCTATTCAAATCCACAAAATCAGTCCACATTTCGATACTCAAATCCAAAAAAGCCAAAATATTCTGCGCTACTGCACCGATTGCCCAAAAAAGCCAAACTTAAGCTCACAACACCAGTCTACATCCACACTATCAGTTTCACTACCATAGCTATCGATGCCACTCCTCCACAGCTATTCAAATCCACAAAATCAGTCCACATTTCGATACTCAAATCCAAAAAAGCCAAAATATTCTGCGCTACTGCACCGATTGCCCAAAAAAGCCAAACTTAAGCTCACAACACCAGTCTACATCCACACTATCAGTTTCACTACCATAGCTATCGATGCCACTCCTCCACAGCTATTCAAATCCACAAAATCAGTCCACATTTCGATACTCAAATCCAAAAAAGCCAAAATATTCTGCGCTACTGCACCGATTGCCCAAAAAAGCCAAACTTAAGCTCACAACACCAGTCTACATCCACACTATCAGTTTCACTACCATAGCTATCGATGCCACTCCTCCACAGCTATTCAAATCCACAAAATCAGTCCACATTTCGATACTCAAATCCAAAAAAGCCAAAATATTCTGCGCTACTGCACCGATTGCCCAAAAAAGCCAAACTTAAGCTCACAACACCAGTCTACATCCACACTATCAGTTTCACTACCATAGCTATCGATGCCACTCCTCCACAGCTATTCAAATCCACAAAATCAGTCCACATTTCGATACTCAAATCCAAAAAAGCCAAAATATTCTGCGCTACTGCACCGATT
Source organism: Prostheceraeus crozeri (assembly GCA_907163375.1). Classification (NCBI taxonomy): domain Eukaryota; kingdom Metazoa; phylum Platyhelminthes; order Polycladida; family Euryleptidae; genus Prostheceraeus; species Prostheceraeus crozeri. The sequence goes on along the minus strand of CAJQUW010004118.1, from coordinate 173,387 downwards.
GCCCAAAAAAGCCAAACTTAAGCTCACAACACCAGTCTACATCCACACTATCAGTTTCACTACCATAGCTATCGATGCCACTCCTCCACAGCTATTCAAATCCACAAAATCAGTCCACATTTCGATACTCAAATCCAAAAAAGCCAAAATATTCTGCGCTACTGCACCGATTGCCCAAAAAAGCCAAACTTAAGCTCACAACACCAGTCTACATCCACACTATCAGTTTCACTACCATAGCTATCGATGCCACTCCTCCACAGCTATTCAAATCCACAAAATCAGTCCACATTTCGATACTCAAATCCAAAAAAGCCAAAATATTCTGCGCTACTGCACCGATTGCCCAAAAAAGCCAAACTTAAGCTCACAACACCAGTCTACATCCACACTATCAGTTTCACTACCATAGCTATCGATGCCACTCCTCCACAGCTATTCAAATCCACAAAATCAGTCCACATTTCGATACTCAAATCCAAAAAAGCCAAAATATTCTGCGCTACTGCACCGATTGCCCAAAAAAGCCAAACTTAAGCTCACAACACCAGTCTACATCCACACTATCAGTTTCACTACCATAGCTATCGATGCCACTCCTCCACAGCTATTCAAATCCACAAAATCAGTCCACATTTCGATACTCAAATCCAAAAAAGCCAAAATATTCTGCGCTACTGCACCGATTGCCCAAAAAAGCCAAACTTAAGCTCACAACACCAGTCTACATCCACACTATCAGTTTCACTACCATAGCTATCGATGCCACTCCTCCACAGCTATTCAAATCCACAAAATCAGTCCACATTTCGATACTCAAATCCAAAAAAGCCAAAATATTCTGCGCTACTGCACCGATTGCCCAAAAAAGCCAAACTTAAGCTCACAACACCAGTCTACATCCACACTATCAGTTTCACTACCATAGCTATCGATGCCACTCCTCCACAGCTATTCAAATCCACAAAATCAGTCCACATTTCGATACTCAAATCCAAAAAAGCCAAAATATTCTGCGCTACTGCACCGATTGCCCAAAAAAGCCAAACTTAAGCTCACAACACCAGTCTACATCCACACTATCAGTTTCACTACCATAGCTATCGATGCCACTCCTCCACAGCTATTCAAATCCACAAAATCAGTCCACATTTCGATACTCAAATCCAAAAAAGCCAAAATATTCTGCGCTACTGCACCGATTGCCCAAAAAAGCCAAACTTAAGCTCACAACACCAGTCTACATCCACACTATCAGTTTCACTACCATAGCTATCGATGCCACTCCTCCACAGCTATTCAAATCCACAAAATCAGTCCACATTTCGATACTCAAATCCAAAAAAGCCAAAATATTCTGCGCTACTGCACCGATTGCCCAAAAAAGCCAAACTTAAGCTCACAACACCAGTCTACATCCACACTATCAGTTTCACTACCATAGCTATCGATGCCACTCCTCCACAGCTATTCAAATCCACAAAATCAGTCCACATTTCGATACTCAAATCCAAAAAAGCCAAAATATTCTGCGCTACTGCACCGATTGCCCAAAAAAGCCAAACTTAAGCTCACAACACCAGTCTACATCCACACTATCAGTTTCACTACCATAGCTATCGATGCCACTCCTCCACAGCTATTCAAATCCACAAAATCAGTCCACATTTCGATACTCAAATCCAAAAAAGCCAAAATATTCTGCGCTACTGCACCGATTGCCCAAAAAAGCCAAACTTAAGCTCACAACACCAGTCTACATCCACACTATCAGTTTCACTACCATAGCTATCGATGCCACTCCTCCACAGCTATTCAAATCCACAAAATCAGTCCACATTTCGATACTCAAATCCAAAAAAGCCAAAATATTCTGCGCTACTGCACCGATTGCCCAAAAAAGCCAAACTTAAGCTCACAACACCAGTCTACATCCACACTATCAGTTTCACTACCATAGCTATCGATGCCACTCCTCCACAGCTATTCAAATCCACAAAATCAGTCCACATTTCGATACTCAAATCCAAAAAAGCCAAAATATTCTGCGCTACTGCACCGATTGCCCAAAAAAGCCAAACTTAAGCTCACAACACCAGTCTACATCCACACTATCAGTTTCACTACCATAGCTATCGATGCCACTCCTCCACAGCTATTCAAATCCACAAAATCAGTCCACATTTCGATACTCAAATCCAAAAAAGCCAAAATATTCTGCGCTACTGCACCGATTGCCCAAAAAAGCCAAACTTAAGCTCACAACACCAGTCTACATCCACACTATCAGTTTCACTACCATAGCTATCGATGCCACTCCTCCACAGCTATTCAAATCCACAAAATCAGTCCACATTTCGATACTCAAATCCAAAAAAGCCAAAATATTCTGCGCTACTGCACCGATTGCCCAAAAAAGCCAAACTTAAGCTCACAACACCAGTCTACATCCACACTATCAGTTTCACTACCATAGCTATCGATGCCACTCCTCCACAGCTATTCAAATCCACAAAATCAGTCCACATTTCGATACTCAAATCCAAAAAAGCCAAAATATTCTGCGCTACTGCACCGATTGCCCAAAAAAGCCAAACTTAAGCTCACAACACCAGTCTACATCCACACTATCAGTTTCACTACCATAGCTATCGATGCCACTCCTCCACAGCTATTCAAATCCACAAAATCAGTCCACATTTCGATACTCAAATCCAAAAAAGCCAAAATATTCTGCGCTACTGCACCGATTGCCCAAAAAAGCCAAACTTAAGCTCACAACACCAGTCTACATCCACACTATCAGTTTCACTACCATAGCTATCGATGCCACTCCTCCACAGCTATTCAAATCCACAAAATCAGTCCACATTTCGATACTCAAATCCAAAAAAGCCAAAATATTCTGCGCTACTGCACCGATTGCCCAAAAAAGCCAAACTTAAGCTCACAACACCAGTCTACATCCACACTATCAGTTTCACTACCATAGCTATCGATGCCACTCCTCCACAGCTATTCAAATCCACAAAATCAGTCCACATTTCGATACTCAAATCCAAAAAAGCCAAAATATTCTGCGCTACTGCACCGATTGCCCAAAAAAGCCAAACTTAAGCTCACAACACCAGTCTACATCCACACTATCAGTTTCACTACCATAGCTATCGATGCCACTCCTCCACAGCTATTCAAATCCACAAAATCAGTCCACATTTCGATACTCAAATCCAAAAAAGCCAAAATATTCTGCGCTACTGCACCGATTGCCCAAAAAAGCCAAACTTAAGCTCACAACACCAGTCTACATCCACACTATCAGTTTCACTACCATAGCTATCGATGCCACTCCTCCACAGCTATTCAAATCCACAAAATCAGTCCACATTTCGATACTCAAATCCAAAAAAGCCAAAATATTCTGCGCTACTGCACCGATTGCCCAAAAAAGCCAAACTTAAGCTCACAACACCAGTCTACATCCACACTATCAGTTTCACTACCATAGCTATCGATGCCACTCCTCCACAGCTATTCAAATCCACAAAATCAGTCCACATTTCGATACTCAAATCCAAAAAAGCCAAAATATTCTGCGCTACTGCACCGATTGCCCAAAAAAGCCAAACTTAAGCTCACAACACCAGTCTACATCCACACTATCAGTTTCACTACCATAGCTATCGATGCCACTCCTCCACAGCTATTCAAATCCACAAAATCAGTCCACATTTCGATACTCAAATCCAAAAAAGCCAAAATATTCTGCGCTACTGCACCGATTGCCCAAAAAAGCCAAACTTAAGCTCACAACACCAGTCTACATCCACACTATCAGTTTCACTACCATAGCTATCGATGCCACTCCTCCACAGCTATTCAAATCCACAAAATCAGTCCACATTTCGATACTCAAATCCAAAAAAGCCAAAATATTCTGCGCTACTGCACCGATTGCCCAAAAAAGCCAAACTTAAGCTCACAACACCAGTCTACATCCACACTATCAGTTTCACTACCATAGCTATCGATGCCACTCCTCCACAGCTATTCAAATCCACAAAATCAGTCCACATTTCGATACTCAAATCCAAAAAAGCCAAAATATTCTGCGCTACTGCACCGATTGCCCAAAAAAGCCAAACTTAAGCTCACAACACCAGTCTACATCCACACTATCAGTTTCACTACCATAGCTATCGATGCCACTCCTCCACAGCTATTCAAATCCACAAAATCAGTCCACATTTCGATACTCAAATCCAAAAAAGCCAAAATATTCTGCGCTACTGCACCGATTGCCCAAAAAAGCCAAACTTAAGCTCACAACACCAGTCTACATCCACACTATCAGTTTCACTACCATAGCTATCGATGCCACTCCTCCACAGCTATTCAAATCCACAAAATCAGTCCACATTTCGATACTCAAATCCAAAAAAGCCAAAATATTCTGCGCTACTGCACCGATTGCCCAAAAAAGCCAAACTTAAGCTCACAACACCAGTCTACATCCACACTATCAGTTTCACTACCATAGCTATCGATGCCACTCCTCCACAGCTATTCAAATCCACAAAATCAGTCCACATTTCGATACTCAAATCCAAAAAAGCCAAAATATTCTGCGCTACTGCACCGATTGCCCAAAAAAGCCAAACTTAAGCTCACAACACCAGTCTACATCCACACTATCAGTTTCACTACCATAGCTATCGATGCCACTCCTCCACAGCTATTCAAATCCACAAAATCAGTCCACATTTCGATACTCAAATCCAAAAAAGCCAAAATATTCTGCGCTACTGCACCGATTGCCCAAAAAAGCCAAACTTAAGCTCACAACACCAGTCTACATCCACACTATCAGTTTCACTACCATAGCTATCGATGCCACTCCTCCACAGCTATTCAAATCCACAAAATCAGTCCACATTTCGATACTCAAATCCAAAAAAGCCAAAATATTCTGCGCTACTGCACCGATTGCCCAAAAAAGCCAAACTTAAGCTCACAACACCAGTCTACATCCACACTATCAGTTTCACTACCATAGCTATCGATGCCACTCCTCCACAGCTATTCAAATCCACAAAATCAGTCCACATTTCGATACTCAAATCCAAAAAAGCCAAAATATTCTGCGCTACTGCACCGATTGCCCAAAAAAGCCAAACTTAAGCTCACAACACCAGTCTACATCCACACTATCAGTTTCACTACCATAGCTATCGATGCCACTCCTCCACAGCTATTCAAATCCACAAAATCAGTCCACATTTCGATACTCAAATCCAAAAAAGCCAAAATATTCTGCGCTACTGCACCGATTGCCCAAAAAAGCCAAACTTAAGCTCACAACACCAGTCTACATCCACACTATCAGTTTCACTACCATAGCTATCGATGCCACTCCTCCACAGCTATTCAAATCCACAAAATCAGTCCACATTTCGATACTCAAATCCAAAAAAGCCAAAATATTCTGCGCTACTGCACCGATTGCCCAAAAAAGCCAAACTTAAGCTCACAACACCAGTCTACATCCACACTATCAGTTTCACTACCATAGCTATCGATGCCACTCCTCCACAGCTATTCAAATCCACAAAATCAGTCCACATTTCGATACTCAAATCCAAAAAAGCCAAAATATTCTGCGCTACTGCACCGATTGCCCAAAAAAGCCAAACTTAAGCTCACAACACCAGTCTACATCCACACTATCAGTTTCACTACCATAGCTATCGATGCCACTCCTCCACAGCTATTCAAATCCACAAAATCAGTCCACATTTCGATACTCAAATCCAAAAAAGCCAAAATATTCTGCGCTACTGCACCGATTGCCCAAAAAAGCCAAACTTAAGCTCACAACACCAGTCTACATCCACACTATCAGTTTCACTACCATAGCTATCGATGCCACTCCTCCACAGCTATTCAAATCCACAAAATCAGTCCACATTTCGATACTCAAATCCAAAAAAGCCAAAATATTCTGCGCTACTGCACCGATTGCCCAAAAAAGCCAAACTTAAGCTCACAACACCAGTCTACATCCACACTATCAGTTTCACTACCATAGCTATCGATGCCACTCCTCCACAGCTATTCAAATCCACAAAATCAGTCCACATTTCGATACTCAAATCCAAAAAAGCCAAAATATTCTGCGCTACTGCACCGATTGCCCAAAAAAGCCAAACTTAAGCTCACAACACCAGTCTACATCCACACTATCAGTTTCACTACCATAGCTATCGATGCCACTCCTCCACAGCTATTCAAATCCACAAAATCAGTCCACATTTCGATACTCAAATCCAAAAAAGCCAAAATATTCTGCGCTACTGCACCGATTGCCCAAAAAAGCCAAACTTAAGCTCACAACACCAGTCTACATCCACACTATCAGTTTCACTACCATAGCTATCGATGCCACTCCTCCACAGCTATTCAAATCCACAAAATCAGTCCACATTTCGATACTCAAATCCAAAAAAGCCAAAATATTCTGCGCTACTGCACCGATTGCCCAAAAAAGCCAAACTTAAGCTCACAACACCAGTCTACATCCACACTATCAGTTTCACTACCATAGCTATCGATGCCACTCCTCCACAGCTATTCAAATCCACAAAATCAGTCCACATTTCGATACTCAAATCCAAAAAAGCCAAAATATTCTGCGCTACTGCACCGATTGCCCAAAAAAGCCAAACTTAAGCTCACAACACCAGTCTACATCCACACTATCAGTTTCACTACCATAGCTATCGATGCCACTCCTCCACAGCTATTCAAATCCACAAAATCAGTCCACATTTCGATACTCAAATCCAAAAAAGCCAAAATATTCTGCGCTACTGCACCGATTGCCCAAAAAAGCCAAACTTAAGCTCACAACACCAGTCTACATCCACACTATCAGTTTCACTACCATAGCTATCGATGCCACTCCTCCACAGCTATTCAAATCCACAAAATCAGTCCACATTTCGATACTCAAATCCAAAAAAGCCAAAATATTCTGCGCTACTGCACCGATTGCCCAAAAAAGCCAAACTTAAGCTCACAACACCAGTCTACATCCACACTATCAGTTTCACTACCATAGCTATCGATGCCACTCCTCCACAGCTATTCAAATCCACAAAATCAGTCCACATTTCGATACTCAAATCCAAAAAAGCCAAAATATTCTGCGCTACTGCACCGATTGCCCAAAAAAGCCAAACTTAAGCTCACAACACCAGTCTACATCCACACTATCAGTTTCACTACCATAGCTATCGATGCCACTCCTCCACAGCTATTCAAATCCACAAAATCAGTCCACATTTCGATACTCAAATCCAAAAAAGCCAAAATATTCTGCGCTACTGCACCGATTGCCCAAAAAAGCCAAACTTAAGCTCACAACACCAGTCTACATCCACACTATCAGTTTCACTACCATAGCTATCGATGCCACTCCTCCACAGCTATTCAAATCCACAAAATCAGTCCACATTTCGATACTCAAATCCAAAAAAGCCAAAATATTCTGCGCTACTGCACCGATTGCCCAAAAAAGCCAAACTTAAGCTCACAACACCAGTCTACATCCACACTATCAGTTTCACTACCATAGCTATCGATGCCACTCCTCCACAGCTATTCAAATCCACAAAATCAGTCCACATTTCGATACTCAAATCCAAAAAAGCCAAAATATTCTGCGCTACTGCACCGATTGCCCAAAAAAGCCAAACTTAAGCTCACAACACCAGTCTACATCCACACTATCAGTTTCACTACCATAGCTATCGATGCCACTCCTCCACAGCTATTCAAATCCACAAAATCAGTCCACATTTCGATACTCAAATCCAAAAAAGCCAAAATATTCTGCGCTACTGCACCGATTGCCCAAAAAAGCCAAACTTAAGCTCACAACACCAGTCTACATCCACACTATCAGTTTCACTACCATAGCTATCGATGCCACTCCTCCACAGCTATTCAAATCCACAAAATCAGTCCACATTTCGATACTCAAATCCAAAAAAGCCAAAATATTCTGCGCTACTGCACCGATTGCCCAAAAAAGCCAAACTTAAGCTCACAACACCAGTCTACATCCACACTATCAGTTTCACTACCATAGCTATCGATGCCACTCCTCCACAGCTATTCAAATCCACAAAATCAGTCCACATTTCGATACTCAAATCCAAAAAAGCCAAAATATTCTGCGCTACTGCACCGATTGCCCAAAAAAGCCAAACTTAAGCTCACAACACCAGTCTACATCCACACTATCAGTTTCACTACCATAGCTATCGATGCCACTCCTCCACAGCTATTCAAATCCACAAAATCAGTCCACATTTCGATACTCAAATCCAAAAAAGCCAAAATATTCTGCGCTACTGCACCGATTGCCCAAAAAAGCCAAACTTAAGCTCACAACACCAGTCTACATCCACACTATCAGTTTCACTACCATAGCTATCGATGCCACTCCTCCACAGCTATTCAAATCCACAAAATCAGTCCACATTTCGATACTCAAATCCAAAAAAGCCAAAATATTCTGCGCTACTGCACCGATTGCCCAAAAAAGCCAAACTTAAGCTCACAACACCAGTCTACATCCACACTATCAGTTTCACTACCATAGCTATCGATGCCACTCCTCCACAGCTATTCAAATCCACAAAATCAGTCCACATTTCGATACTCAAATCCAAAAAAGCCAAAATATTCTGCGCTACTGCACCGATTGCCCAAAAAAGCCAAACTTAAGCTCACAACACCAGTCTACATCCACACTATCAGTTTCACTACCATAGCTATCGATGCCACTCCTCCACAGCTATTCAAATCCACAAAATCAGTCCACATTTCGATACTCAAATCCAAAAAAGCCAAAATATTCTGCGCTACTGCACCGATTGCCCAAAAAAGCCAAACTTAAGCTCACAACACCAGTCTACATCCACACTATCAGTTTCACTACCATAGCTATCGATGCCACTCCTCCACAGCTATTCAAATCCACAAAATCAGTCCACATTTCGATACTCAAATCCAAAAAAGCCAAAATATTCTGCGCTACTGCACCGATTGCCCAAAAAAGCCAAACTTAAGCTCACAACACCAGTCTACATCCACACTATCAGTTTCACTACCATAGCTATCGATGCCACTCCTCCACAGCTATTCAAATCCACAAAATCAGTCCACATTTCGATACTCAAATCCAAAAAAGCCAAAATATTCTGCGCTACTGCACCGATTGCCCAAAAAAGCCAAACTTAAGCTCACAACACCAGTCTACATCCACACTATCAGTTTCACTACCATAGCTATCGATGCCACTCCTCCACAGCTATTCAAATCCACAAAATCAGTCCACATTTCGATACTCAAATCCAAAAAAGCCAAAATATTCTGCGCTACTGCACCGATTACCCAAAAAAGCCAAACTTAAGCTCACAACACCAGTCTACATCCACACTATCAGTTTCACTACCATAGCTATCGATGCCACTCCTCCACAGCTATTCAAATCCACAAAATCAGTCCACATTTCGATACTCAAATCCAAAAAAGCCAAAATATTCTGCGCTACTGCACCGATTGCCCAAAAAAGCCAAACTTAAGCTCACAACACCAGTCTACATCCACACTATCAGTTTCACTACCATAGCTATCGATGCCACTCCTCCACAGCTATTCAAATCCACAAAATCAGTCCACATTTCGATACTCAAATCCAAAAAAGCCAAAATATTCTGCGCTACTGCACCGATTGCCCAAAAAAGCCAAACTTAAGCTCACAACACCAGTCTACATCCACACTATCAGTTTCACTACCATAGCTATCGATGCCACTCCTCCACAGCTATTCAAATCCACAAAATCAGTCCACATTTCGATACTCAAATCCAAAAAAGCCAAAATATTCTGCGCTACTGCACCGATTGCCCAAAAAAGCCAAACTTAAGCTCACAACACCAGTCTACATCCACACTATCAGTTTCACTACCATAGCTATCGATGCCACTCCTCCACAGCTATTCAAATCCACAAAATCAGTCCACATTTCGATACTCAAATCCAAAAAAGCCAAAATATTCTGCGCTACTGCACCGATTGCCCAAAAAAGCCAAACTTAAGCTCACAACACCAGTCTACATCCACACTATCAGTTTCACTACCATAGCTATCGATGCCACTCCTCCACAGCTATTCAAATCCACAAAATCAGTCCACATTTCGATACTCAAATCCAAAAAAGCCAAAATATTCTGCGCTACTGCACCGATTGCCCAAAAAAGCCAAACTTAAGCTCACAACACCAGTCTACATCCACACTATCAGTTTCACTACCATAGCTATCGATGCCACTCCTCCACAGCTATTCAAATCCACAAAATCAGTCCACATTTCGATACTCAAATCCAAAAAAGCCAAAATATTCTGCGCTACTGCACCGATTGCCCAAAAAAGCCAAACTTAAGCTCACAACACCAGTCTACATCCACACTATCAGTTTCACTACCATAGCTATCGATGCCACTCCTCCACAGCTATTCAAATCCACAAAATCAGTCCACATTTCGATACTCAAATCCAAAAAAGCCAAAATATTCTGCGCTACTGCACCGATTGCCCAAAAAAGCCAAACTTAAGCTCACAACACCAGTCTACATCCACACTATCAGTTTCACTACCATAGCTATCGATGCCACTCCTCCACAGCTATTCAAATCCACAAAATCAGTCCACATTTCGATACTCAAATCCAAAAAAGCCAAAATATTCTGCGCTACTGCACCGATTGCCCAAAAAAGCCAAACTTAAGCTCACAACACCAGTCTACATCCACACTATCAGTTTCACTACCATAGCTATCGATGCCACTCCTCCACAGCTATTCAAATCCACAAAATCAGTCCACATTTCGATACTCAAATCCAAAAAAGCCAAAATATTCTGCGCTACTGCACCGATTGCCCAAAAAAGCCAAACTTAAGCTCACAACACCAGTCTACATCCACACTATCAGTTTCACTACCATAGCTATCGATGCCACTCCTCCACAGCTATTCAAATCCACAAAATCAGTCCACATTTCGATACTCAAATCCAAAAAAGCCAAAATATTCTGCGCTACTGCACCGATTACCCAAAAAAGCCAAACTTAAGCTCACAACACCAGTCTACATCCACACTATCAGTTTCACTACCATAGCTATCGATGCCACTCCTCCACAGCTATTCAAATCCACAAAATCAGTCCACATTTCGATACTCAAATCCAAAAAAGCCAAAATATTCTGCGCTACTGCACCGATTGCCCAAAAAAGCCAAACTTAAGCTCACAACACCAGTCTACATCCACACTATCAGTTTCACTACCATAGCTATCGATGCCACTCCTCCACAGCTATTCAAATCCACAAAATCAGTCCACATTTCGATACTCAAATCCAAAAAAGCCAAAATATTCTGCGCTACTGCACCGATTGCCCAAAAAAGCCAAACTTAAGCTCACAACACCAGTCTACATCCACACTATCAGTTTCACTACCATAGCTATCGATGCCACTCCTCCACAGCTATTCAAATCCACAAAATCAGTCCACATTTCGATACTCAAATCCAAAAAAGCCAAAATATTCTGCGCTACTGCACCGATTGCCCAAAAAAGCCAAACTTAAGCTCACAACACCAGTCTACATCCACACTATCAGTTTCACTACCATAGCTATCGATGCCACTCCTCCACAGCTATTCAAATCCACAAAATCAGTCCACATTTCGATACTCAAATCCAAAAAAGCCAAAATATTCTGCGCTACTGCACCGATTGCCCAAAAAAGCCAAACTTAAGCTCACAACACCAGTCTACATCCACACTATCAGTTTCACTACCATAGCTATCGATGCCACTCCTCCACAGCTATTCAAATCCACAAAATCAGTCCACATTTCGATACTCAAATCCAAAAAAGCCAAAATATTCTGCGCTACTGCACCGATTACCCAAAAAAGCCAAACTTAAGTCTACATCCACACTATCAGTTTCACTACCATAGCTATCGATGCCACTCCTCCACAGCTATTCAAATCCACAAAATCAGTCCACATTTCGATACTCAAATCCAAAAAAGCCAAAATATTCTGCGCTACTGCACCGATTGCCCAAAAAAGCCAAACTTAAGCTCACAACACCAGTCTACATCCACACTATCAGTTTCACTACCATAGCTATCGATGCCACTCCTCCACAGCTATTCAAATCCACAAAATCAGTCCACATTTCGATACTCAAATCCAAAAAAGCCAAAATATTCTGCGCTACTGCACCGATTACCCAAAAAAGCCAAACTTAAGCTCACAACACCAGTCTACATCCACACTATCAGTTTCACTACCATAGCTATCGATGCCACTCCTCCACAGCTATTCAAATCCACAAAATCAGTCCACATTTCGATACTCAAATCCAAAAAAGCCAAAATATTCTGCGCTACTGCACCGATTGCCCAAAAAAGCCAAACTTAAGCTCACAACACCAGTCTACATCCACACTATCAGTTTCACTACCATAGCTATCGATGCCACTCCTCCACAGCTATTCAAATCCACAAAATCAGTCCACATTTCGATACTCAAATCCAAAAAAGCCAAAATATTCTGCGCTACTGCACCGATTGCCCAAAAAAGCCAAACTTAAGCTCACAACACCAGTCTACATCCACACTATCAGTTTCACTACCATAGCTATCGATGCCACTCCTCCACAGCTATTCAAATCCACAAAATCAGTCCACATTTCGATACTCAAATCCAAAAAGCCAAAATATTCTGCGCTACTGCACCGATTGCCCAAAAAAGCCAAACTTAAGCTCACAACACCAGTCTACATCCACACTATCAGTTTCACTACCATAGCTATCGATGCCACTCCTCCACAGCTATTCAAATCCACAAAATCAGTCCACATTTCGATACTCAAATCCAAAAAAGCCAAAATATTCTGCGCTACTGCACCGATTGCCCAAAAAAGCCAAACTTAAGCTCACAACACCAGTCTACATCCACACTATCAGTTTCACTACCATAGCTATCGATGCCACTCCTCCACAGCTATTCAAATCCACAAAATCAGTCCACATTTCGATACTCAAATCCAAAAAAGCCAAAATATTCTGCGCTACTGCACCGATTGCCCAAAAAAGCCAAACTTAAGCTCACAACACCAGTCTACATCCACACTATCAGTTTCACTACCATAGCTATCGATGCCACTCCTCCACAGCTATTCAAATCCACAAAATCAGTCCACATTTCGATACTCAAATCCAAAAAAGCCAAAATATTCTGCGCTACTGCACCGATTGCCCAAAAAAGCCAAACTTAAGCTCACAACACCAGTCTACATCCACACTATCAGTTTCACTACCATAGCTATCGATGCCACTCCTCCACAGCTATTCAAATCCACAAAATCAGTCCACATTTCGATACTCAAATCCAAAAAAGCCAAAATATTCTGCGCTACTCCTACGATTGCCCAAAAAAGCCAAACTTAAGCTCACAACACCAGTCTACATCCACACTATCAGTTTCACTACCATAGCTATCGATGCCACTCCTCCACAGCTATTCAAATCCACAAAATCAGTCCACATTTCGATACTCAATCCAAAAAAGCCAAAATATTCTGCGCTACTGCACCGATTGCCCAAAAAAGCCAAACTTAAGCTCACAACACCAGTCTACATCCACACTATCAGTTTCACTACCATAGCTATCGATGCCACTCCTCCACAGCTATTCAAATCCACAAAATCAGTCCACATTTCGATACTCAAATCCAAAAAGCCAAAATATTCTGCGCTACTGCACCGATTGCCCAAAAAAGCCAAACTTAAGCTCACAACACCAGTCTACATCCACACTATCAGTTTCACTACCATAGCTATCGATGCCACTCCTCCACAGCTATTCAAATCCACAAAATCAGTCCACATTTCGATACTCAAATCCAAAAAAGCCAAAATATTCTGCGCTACTGCACCGATTACCCAAAAAAGCCAAACTTAAGCTCACAACACCAGTCTACATCCACACTATCAGTTTCACTACCATAGCTATCGATGCCACTCCTCCACAGCTATTCAAATCCACAAAATCAGTCCACATTTCGATACTCAAATCCAAAAAAGCCAAAATATTCTGCGCTACTGCACCGATTGCCCAAAAAAGCCAAACTTAAGCTCACAACACCAGTCTACATCCACACTATCAGTTTCACTACCATAGCTATCGATGCCACTCCTCCACAGCTATTCAAATCCACAAAATCAGTCCACATTTCGATACTCAAATCCAAAAAAGCCAAAATATTCTGCGCTACTGCACCGATTGCCCAAAAAAGCCAAACTTAAGCTCACAACACCAGTCTACATCCACACTATCAGTTTCACTACCATAGCTATCGATGCCACTCCTCCACAGCTATTCAAATCCACAAAATCAGTCCACATTTCGATACTCAAATCCAAAAAAGCCAAAATATTCTGCGCTACTGCACCGATTACCCAAAAAAGCCAAACTTAAGCTCACAACACCAGTCTACATCCACACTATCAGTTTCACTACCATAGCTATCGATGCCACTCCTCCACAGCTATTCAAATCCACAAAATCAGTCCACATTTCGATACTCAAATCCAAAAAAGCCAAAATATTCTGCGCTACTGCACCGATTGCCCAAAAAAGCCAAACTTAAGCTCACAACACCAGTCTACATCCACACTATCAGTTTCACTACCATAGCTATCGATGCCACTCCTCCACAGCTATTCAAATCCACAAAATCAGTCCACATTTCGATACTCAAATCCAAAAAAGCCAAAATATTCTGCGCTACTGCACCGATTGCCCAAAAAAGCCAAACTTAAGCTCACAACACCAGTCTACATCCACACTATCAGTTTCACTACCATAGCTATCGATGCCACTCCTCCACAGCTATTCAAATCCACAAAATCAGTCCACATTTCGATACTCAAATCCAAAAAAGCCAAAATATTCTGCGCTACTGCACCGATTGCCCAAAAAAGCCAAACTTAAGCTCACAACACCAGTCTACATCCACACTATCAGTTTCACTACCATAGCTATCGATGCCACTCCTCCACAGCTATTCAAATCCACAAAATCAGTCCACATTTCGATACTCAAATCCAAAAAAGCCAAAATATTCTGCGCTACTGCACCGATTGCCCAAAAAAGCCAAACTTAAGCTCACAACACCAGTCTACATCCACACTATCAGTTTCACTACCATAGCTATCGATGCCACTCCTCCACAGCTATTCAAATCCACAAAATCAGTCCACATTTCGATACTCAAATCCAAAAAAGCCAAAATATTCTGCGCTACTGCACCGATTGCCCAAAAAAGCCAAACTTAAGCTCACAACACCAGTCTACATCCACACTATCAGTTTCACTACCATAGCTATCGATGCCACTCCTCACAGCTATTCAAATCCACAAAATCAGTCCACATTTCGATACTCAAATCCAAAAGAGCCAAAATATTCTGCGCTACTGCACCGATTACCCAAAAAAGCCAAACTTAAGCTCACAACACCAGTCTACATCCACACTATCAGTTTCATTACCATAGCTATCGATGCCACTCCTCCACAGCTATTCAAATCCACAAAATCAGTCCACATTTCGATACTCAATCCAAAAAAGCCAAAATATTCTGCGCTACTGCACCGATTGCCCAAAAAAGCCAAACTTAAGCTCACAACACCAGTCTACATCCACACTATCAGTTTCACTACCATAGCTATCGATGCCACTCCTCCACAGCTATTCAAATCCACAAAATCAGTCCACATTTCGATACTCAAATCCAAAAAGGCCAAAATATTCTGCGCTACTGCACCGATTGCCCAAAAAAGCCAAACTTAAGCTCACAACACCAGTCTACATCCACACTATCAGTTTCACTACCATAGCTATCGATGCCACTCCTCCACAGCTATTCAAATCCACAAAATCAGTCCACATTTCGATACTCAAATCCAAAAAAGCCAAAATATTCTGCGCTACTGCACCGATTACCCAAAAAAGCCAAACTTAAGCTCACAACACCAGTCTACATCCACACTATCAGTTTCACTACCATAGCTATCGATGCCACTCCTCCATAGCTATTCAAATCCACAAAATCAGTCCACATTTCGATACTCAAATCCAAAAAAGCCAAAATATTCTGCGCTACTGCACCGATTGCCCAAAAAAGCCAAACTTAAGCTCACAACACCAGTCTACATCCACACTATCAGTTTCACTACCATAGCTATCGATGCCACTCCTCCACAGCTATTCAAATCCACAAAATCAGTCCACCTTTCGATACTCAAATCCAAAAAAGCCAAAATATTCTGCGCTACTGCACCGATTACCCAAAAAAGCCAAACTTAAGCTCACAACACCAGTCTACATCCACGCTATCAGTTTCATTACCATAGCTATCGATGCCACTCCTCCACAGCTATTCAAATCCACAAAATCAGTCCACATTTCGATACTCAATCCAAAAAAGCCAAAATATTCTGCGCTACTGCACCGATTACCCAAAAAAGCCAAACTTAAGCTCACAACACCAGTCTACATCCACACTATCAGTTTCACTACCATAGCTATCGATGCCACTCCTCCACAGCTATTCAAATCCACAAAATCAGTCCACCTTTCGATACTCAAATCCAAAAAAGCCAAAATATTCTGCGCTACTGCACCGATTGCCCAAAAAAGCCAAACTTAAGCTCACAACACCAGTCTACATCCACACTATCAGTTTCACTACCAAAGCTATTCAAATCCACAAAATCAGTCCACATTTCGATACTCAAATCCAAAAGAGCCAAAATATTCTGCGCTACTGCACCGATTACCCAAAAAAGCCAAACTTAAGCTCACAACACCAGTCTACATCCACACTATCAGTTTCACTACCATAGCTATCGATGCCACTCCTCCACAGCTATTCAAATCCACAAGATCAGTCCACATTTCGATACTCAAATCCAAAAAAGCCAAAATATTCTGCGCTACTGCACCGATTGCCCAAAAAAGCCAAACTTAAGCTCACAACACCAGTCTACATCCACACTATCAGTTTCACTACCATAGCTATCGATGCCACTCCTCCACAGCTATTCAAATCCACAAAATCAGTCCACCTTTCGATACTCAAATCCAAAAAAGCCAAAATATTCTGCGCTACTGCACCGATTACCCAAAAAAGCCAAACTTAAGCTCACAACACCAGTCTACATCCACACTATCAGTTTCACTACCACAGCTATTCAAATCCACAAAATCAGTCCACATTTCGATACTCAAATCCAAAAGAGCCAAAATATTCTGCGCTACTGCACCGATTACCCAAAAAAGCCAAACTTAAGCTCACAACACCAGTCTACATCCACACTATCAGTTTCATTACCATAGCTATCGATGCCACTCCTCCACAGCTATTCAAATCCACAAAATCAGTCCACATTTCGATACTCAATCCAAAAAAGCCAAAATATTCTGCGCTACTGCACCGATTGCCCAAAAAAGCCAAACTTAAGCTCACAACACCAGTCTACATCCACACTATCAGTTTCACTACCACAGCTATTCAAATCCACAAAATCAGTCCACATTTCGATACTCAATCCAAAAGAGCCAAAATATTCTGCGCTACTGCACCGATTACCCAAAAAAGCCAAACTTAAGCTCACAACACCAGTCTACATCCACACTATCAGTTTCACTACCATGGCTATCGATGCCACTCCTCCACAGCTATTCAAATCCACAAAATCAGTCCACATTTCGATACTCAAATCCAAAAAAGCCAAAATATTCTGCGCTACTGCACCGATTGCCCAAAAAAGCCAAACTTAAGCTCACAACACCAGTCTACATCCACACTATCAGTTTCACTACCATAGCTATCGATGCCACTCCTCCACAGCTATTCAAATCCACAAAATCAGTCCACCTTTCGATACTCAAATCCAAAAAAGCCAAAATATTCTGCGCTACTGCACCGATTACCCAAAAAAGCCAAACTTAAGCTCACAACACCAGTCTACATCCACACTATCAGTTTCACTACCGCAGCTATTCAAATCCACAAAATCAGTCCACATTTCGATACTCAAATCCAAAAGAGCCAAAATATTCTGCGCTACTGCACCGATTACCCAAAAAAGCCAAACTTAAGCTCACAACACCAGTCTACATCCACACTATCAGTTTCATTACCATAGCTATCGATGCCACTCCTCCACAGCTATTCAAATCCACAAAATCAGTCCACATTTCGATACTCAATCCAAAAAAGCCAAAATATTCTGCGCTACTGCACCGATTGCCCAAAAAAGCCAAACTTAAGCTCACAACACCAGTCTACATCCACACTATCAGTTTCACTACCATAGCTATCGATGCCACTCCTCCACAGCTATTCAAATCCACAAAATCAGTCCACCTTTCGATACTCAAATCCAAAAAAGCCAAAATATTCTGCGCTACTGCACCGATTGCCCAAAAAAGCCAAACTTAAGCTCACAACACCAGTCTACATCCACACTATCAGTTTCACTACCACAGCTATTCAAATCCACAAAATCAGTCCACATTTCGATACTCAAATCCAAAAAGCCAAAATATTCTGCGCTACTGCACCGATTGCCCAAAAAAAGCCAAACTTAAGCTCACAACACCAGTCTACATCCACACTATCAGTTTCACTACCATAGCTATCGATGCCACTCCTCCACAGCTATTCAAATCCACAAAATCAGTCCACCTTTCGATACTCAAATCCAAAAAAGCCAAAATATTCTGCGCTACTGCACCGATTACCCAAAAAAGCCAAACTTAAGCTCACAACACCAGTCTACATCCACACTATCAGTTTCACTACCATAGCTATCGATGCCACTCCTCCACAGCTATTCAAATCCACAAAATCAGTCCACCTTTCGATACTCAAATCCAAAAAAGCCAAAATATTCTGCGCTACTGCACCGATTGCCCAAAAAAGCCAAACTTAAGCTCACAACACCAGTCTACATCCACACTATCAGTTTCACTACCACAGCTATTCAAATCCACAAAATCAGTCCACATTTCGATACTCAAATCCAAAAGAGCCAAAATATTCTGCGCTACTGCACCGATTACCCAAAAAAGCCAAACTTAAGCTCACAACACCAGTCTACATCCACACTATCAGTTTCACTACCATAGCTATCGATGCCACTCCTCCACAGCTATTTAAATCCACAAGATCAGTCCACATTTCGATACTCAAATCCAAAAAAGCCAAAATATTCTGCGCTACTGCACCGATTGCCCAAAAAAGCCAAACTTAAGCTCACAACACCAGTCTACATCCACACTATCAGTTTCACTACCATAGCTATCGATGCCACTCCTCCACAGCTATTCAAATCCACAAAATCAGTCCACCTTTCGATACTCAAATCCAAAAAAGCCAAAATATTCTGCGCTACGGCACCGACTACCCAAAAAAGCCAAACTTAAGCTCACAACACCAGTCTACATCCACACTATCAGTTTTACTACCATAGCTATCGATGCCACTCCTCCACAGCTATTCAAATCCACAAAATCAGTCCACATTTCGATACTCACATCCAAAAAAGCCAAAATATTCTGCGCTACTGCACCGATTACCCAAAAAAGCCAAACTTAAGCTCACAACACCAGTCTACATCCACACTATCAGTTTCATTACCATAGCTATCGATGCCACTCCTCCACAGCTATTCAAATCCACAAAATCAGTCCACATTTCGATACTCAAATCCAAAAGAACCAAAATATTCTGCGCTACTGCACCGATTACCCAAAAAAGCCAAACTTAAGCTCACAACACCAGTCTACATCCACACTATCAGTTTCATTACCATAGCTATCGATGCCACTCCTCCACAGCTATTCAAATCCACAAAATCAGTCCACATTTCGATACTCAATCCAAAAAAGCCAAAATATTCTGCGCTACTGCACCGATTACCCAAAAAAGCCAAACTTAAGCTCACAACACCAGTCTACATCCACACTATCAGTTTCATTACCATAGCTATCGATGCCACTCCTCCACAGCTATTCAAATCCACAAAATCAGTCCACATTTCGATACTCAATCCAAAAAAGCCAAAATATTCTGCGCTACTGCACCGATTACCCAAAAAAGCCAAACTTAAGCTCACAACACCAGTCTACATCCACACTATCAGTTTCACTACCATAGCTATCGATGCCACTCCTCCACAGCTATTCAAATCCACAAAATCAGTCCACATTTCGATACTCAAATCCAAAAAGGCGAAAATATTCTGCGCTACTGCACCGATTACCCAAAAAAGCCAAACTTAAGCTCACAACACCAGTCTACATCCACACTATCAGTTTCACTACCACAGCTATTCAAATCCACAAAATCAGTCCACATTTCGATACTCAAATCCAAAAAGCCAAAATATTCTGCGCTCCTGCACCGATTGCCCAAAAAAAGCCAAACTTAAGCTCACAACACCAGTCTACATCCACACTATCAGTTTCACTACCATAGCTATCGATGCCACTCCTCCACAGCTATTCAAATCCACAAAATCAGTCCACATTTCGATACTCAAATCCAAAAGAGCCAAAATATTCTGCGCTACTGCACCGATTACCCAAAAAAGCCAAACTTAAGCTCACAACACCAGTCTACATCCACACTATCAGTTTCACTACCATAGCTATCGATGCCACTCCTCCACAGCTATTTAAATCCACAAAATCAGTCCACATTTCGATACTCAAATCCAAAAAAGCCAAAATATTCTGCGCTACTGCACCGATTGCCCAAAAAAGCCAAACTTAAGCTCACAACACCAGTCTACATCCACACTATCAGTTTCACTACCATAGCTATCGATGCCACTCCTCCACAGCTATTCAAATCCACAAAATCAGTCCACCTTTCGATACTCAAATCCAAAAAAGCCAAAATATTCTGCGCTACTGCACCGATTACCCAAAAAAGCCAAACTTAAGCTCACAACACCAGTCTACATCCACACTATCAGTTTCACTACCACAGCTATTCAAATCCACAAAATCAGTCCACATTTCGATACTCAAATCCAAAAGAGCCAAAATATTCTGCGCTACTGCACCGATTACCCAAAAAAGCCAAACTTAAGCTCACAACACCAGTCTACATCCACACTATCAGTTTCATTACCATAGCTATCGATGCCACTCCTCCACAGCTATTCAAATCCACAAAATCAGTCCACATTTCGATACTCAATCCAAAAAAGCCAAAATATTCTGCGCTACTGCACCGATTACCCAAAAAAGCCAAACTTAAGCTCACAACACCAGTCTACATCCACACTATCAGTTTCATTACCATAGCTATCGATGCCACTCCTCCACAGCTATTCAAATCCACAAAATCAGTCCACCTTTCGATACTCAAATCCAAAAAAGCCAAAATATTCTGCGCTACTGCACCGATTGCCCAAAAAAGCCAAACTTAAGCTCACAACACCAGTCTACATCCACACTATCAGTTTCACTACCACAGCTATTCAAATCCACAAAATCAGTCCACATTTCGATACTCAAATCCAAAAAGCCAAAATATTCTGCGCTACTGCACCGATTGCCCAAAAAAGCCAAACTTAAGCTCACAACACCAGTCTACATCCACACTATCAGTTTCACTACCATAGCTATCGATGCCACTCCTCCACAGCTATTCAAATCCACAAAATCAGTCCACCTTTCGATACTCAAATCCAAAAAAGCCAAAATATTCTGCGCTACTGCACCGATTACCCAAAAAAGCCAAACTTAAGCTCACAACACCAGTCTACATCCACACTATCAGTTTCACTACCATAGCTATCGATGCCACTCCTCCACAGCTATTCAAATCCACAAAATCAGTCCACCTTTCGATACTCAAATCCAAAAAAGCCAAAATATTCTGCGCTACTGCACCGATTGCCCAAAAAAGCCAAACTTAAGCTCACAACACCAGTCTACATCCACACTATCAGTTTCACTACCACAGCTATTCAAATCCACAAAATCAGTCCACATTTCGATACTCAAATCCAAAAGAGCCAAAATATTCTGCGCTACTGCACCGATTACCCAAAAAAGCCAAACTTAAGCTCACAACACCAGTCTACATCCACACTATCAGTTTCACTACCATAGCTATCGATGCCACTCCTCCACAGCTATTTAAATCCACAAAATCAGTCCACATTTCGATACTCAAATCCAAAAAAGCCAAAATATTCTGCGCTACTGCACCGATTGCCCAAAAAAGCCAAACTTAAGCTCACAACACCAGTCTACATCCACACTATCAGTTTCACTACCATAGCTATCGATGCCACTCCTCCACAGCTATTCAAATCCACAAAATCAGTCCACCTTTCGATACTCAAATCCAAAAAAGCCAAAATATTCTGCGCTACTGCACCGATTACCCAAAAAAGCCAAACTTAAGCTCACAACACCAGTCTACATCCACACTATCAGTTTCATTACCATAGCTATCGATGCCACTCCTCCACAGCTATTCAAATCCACAAAATCAGTCCACATTTCGATACTCAAATCCAAAAGAGCCAAAATATTCTGCGCTACTGCACCGATTACCCAAAAAAGCCAAACTTAAGCTCACAACACCAGTCTACATCCACACTATCAGTTTCATTACCATAGCTATCGATGCCACTCCTCCACAGCTATTCAAATCCACAAAATCAGTCCACATTTCGATACTCAATCCAAAAAAGCCAAAATATTCTGCGCTACTGCACCGATTACCCAAAAAAGCCAAACTTAAGCTCACAACACCAGTCTACATCCACACTATCAGTTTCATTACCATAGCTATCGATGCCACTCCTCCACAGCTATTCAAATCCACAAGATCAGTCCACATTTCGATACTCAAATCCAAAAAGCCAAAATATTCTGCGCTACTGCACCGATTGCCCAAAAAAAGCCAAACTTAAGCTCACAACACCAGTCTACATCCACACTATCAGTTTCACTACCATAGCTATCGATGCCACTCCTCCACAGCTATTCAAATCCACAAAATCAGTCCACATTTCGATACTCAAATCCAAAAAGCCAAAATATTCTGCGCTACTGCACCGATTACCCAAAAAAAGCCAAACTTAAGCTCACAACACCAGTCTACATCCACACTATCAGTTTCATTACCATAGCTATCGATGCTACTCCTCCACAGCTATTCAAATCCACAAAATCAGTCCACATTTCGATACTCAAATCCAAAAAAGCCAAAATATTCTGCGCTACTGCACCGATTACCCAAAAAAGCCAAACTTAAGCTCACAACACCAGTCTACATCCACACTATCAGTTTCACTACCATAGCTATCGATGCCACTCCTCCACAGCTATTCAAATCCACAAAATCAGTCCACCTTTCGATACTCAAATCCAAAAAAGCCAAAATATTCTGCGCTACTGCACCGATTGCCCAAAAAAGCCAAACTTAAGCTCACAACACCAGTCTACATCCACACTATCAGTTTCACTACCATAGCTATCGATGCCACTCCTCCACAGCTATTCAAATCCACAAAATCAGTCCACCTTTCGATACTCAAATCCAAAAAAGCCAAAATATTCTGCGCTACTGCACCGATTGCCCAAAAAAGCCAAACTTAAGCTCACAACACCAGTCTACATCCACACTATCAGTTTCACTACCATAGCTATCGATGCCACTCCTCCACAGCTATTCAAATCCACAAAATCAGTCCACATTTCGATACTCAAATCCAAAAAGCCAAAATATTCTGCGCTACTGCACCGATTACCCAAAAAAGCCAAACTTAAGCTCACAACACCAGTCTACATCCACACTATCAGTTTCACTACCATAGCTATCGATGCCACTCCTCCACAGCTATTCAAATCCACAAAATCAGTCCACCTTTCGATACTCAAATCCAAAAAAGCCAAAATATTCTGCGCTACTGCACCGATTACCCAAAAAAGCCAAACTTAAGCTCACAACACCAGTCTACATCCACACTATCAGTTTCACTACCATAGCTATCGATGCCACTCCTCCACAGCTATTCAAATCCACAAAATCAGTCCACCTTTCGATACTCAAATCCAAAAAAGCCAAAATATTCTGCGCTACTGCACCGATTGCCCAAAAAAGCCAAACTTAAGCTCACAACACCAGTCTACATCCACACTATCAGTTTCACTACCATAGCTATCGATGCCACTCCTCCACAGCTATTCAAATCCACAAAATCAGTCCACCTTTCGATACTCAAATCCAAAAAAGCCAAAATATTCTGCGCTACTGCACCGATTGCCCAAAAAAGCCAAACTTAAGCTCACAACACCAGTCTACATCCACACTATCAGTTTCACTACCATAGCTATCGATGCCACTCCTCCACAGCTATTCAAATCCACAAGATCAGTCCACATTTCGATACTCAAATCCAAAAGAGCCAAAATATTCTGCGCTACTGCACCGATTACCCAAAAAAGCCAAACTTAAGCTCACAACACCAGTCTACATCCACACTATCAGTTTCACTAAAAAAATAAAATCTGATAAGTATAGTTTTTATTCTGAACTAATTCGAGCAATTTTCTCAGGCACCTCTTCATATCAAATTCTTGCGGCCTTTACGGATAATGCCAATAAGTCGAGAATCGAGATATAGATTCGAGACATTTGAATCTGCCTACGTTGAGTGGTTGTTCAATGAATAATGGCGACTCTTGGTATTAGGAAAATTGCTCGAATGAACAGTAGAAGTTAACAGTTGAAGGGATTTCGTTTAACATTACATATTGCGGTACTTCTATTCTCCCGCCCCCCCCCACCCACATTTTTCTTGTTGACACCCTCGAGTGTTGCATCGTCAGCGATCTTCTTTTGCTCCTAAGTACAGTCTCACTACCTTCGCAAAAGCGTTGAGTGCGTAAAATTCCCCTGGTTTGTAGAAAATTCACAGCACTTGCTTTGCCGTAAACTGTAGCTGCAGTGTAGACAACAATCCCACGAAGTTCATGATCACAGCACAGCTGTATCTTGTATTCTAACTGAGTATCCAAGTGACCAATCCCTCATCTCAAGGGTCAAGTAAGACTTCTCTGTGGTGTTGTGCTATCACTCAGTGACAGATCAAGTCTATTCTAATTCCAATGTGACTATGTTTGACGAAATTCGATGAATTTGGAAACATTGGAAAATGTGGGGGGATGGGAGAGAATAGAAGCACCCATACTGCTGTTTGCAAGGATTCTGACGAGACCAAACAATGCCATATCCAGCTAAAAATCAAGGACTTTCAGTTTTCAGAGAAAATGTTCGATATGATTAAATGTGTATTCTCAAGCGTCCCAAATTTGTGATTTATCAATGATTTCTCAGTTTGTATCATAGTCGAATGATGTCCATGACCAATAGTTTTCAGCCTTACTTCATTAAACGTATATCTACTCAATTTCTGAGCGACCTAACTTTGACGGAGACGATTTTATATCAAATTCCTTTTATTATGTGCATGAAGAGCAGCATCTACGTACTCTCTTTGGAAACTTCCACATTAGAGATTCATTTATTATTTTCTGATGAACATTCCAATTATCCTAGGATTATTGACAAAGATAACTTGCAACTGAATTATCACATCCTCTGTAATATCACGATAAAGACACGAAGTTGACGTTGTGACGACACACGGAAAACTTGAAAAAAACTCAGGAGAACTACATCGAAGACTGACACTATTCAAATCATTCCATAGCTCATTTTCAGGTCGGTTATGTGATAATTCAATCATGTCTCGGTAACTCACACTATAATATGTAACCTTCGTTTTCCAGATCATCCTGAACTTTTATGGAGATTTTGACGTTTTTTATTACTATTTTGATAAAGACACGACATTTTCCATCACCAGAATTTATCGCTTTTACTTATACTTTTACGTTCAGGAAATTAAGGCTATAAAGTGATGTAATGAGCTTAAGTTTGGCTTTTTTGGGTAATCGGTACAGTAGCGCAGAATACATGGATGTAGACTGGTGTGATGAGCTTAAGTTTGGTTTTTTTCGGCAATCGGCTTCATTCTGTGGCTTTTTTGGTTCTTCTGTGATTTTGGCTCATTTGGAAATTGTCATTAACCTACATTGGTTTTTAATTCTGGTAAATATATTTTCGAAAAAACATTGGTTGTTGTTAGGGTTTACAATCTCGAGCCGTTTTCTTAATCCCGGGATTTTCGAGACTGGCTAATCGCAATCCCGGGATCCCGGGATCTCGATCGAGATTTATATATACTGCATATGTTTTTAATCATTAAGTTTCTAGACATATTTCAAAAGACGATACGTGCTTGTAAAATTTATATCTTTCAACGTGAACTAAACAAACATCTACAGTAGGTAAAACTAGTCAACTCGTAAAAAATATTGGCGAAGTAAGGTAAGACACTGAATTGTGTTATCACTCATTCTCGACCGTAATTTCGTTAAGAACAAACCGGCCGCCGAGAATGCCCTTTCGGATTCTACCGATGTTGGAGGTATCGATTCCAGGACTTGTTTCACTCGCTTGAGGATCATTCCTGTGTCTCGAGATAGGCTGAATTGTTGCAGTTCCATCCTAACCAACGATTCGAGAGAATCATTCCTTGCAGGAGGAGACTTTTCCAATACTAGCAGACTTCTCGCAAGCATCTCACAAAAGTCGTCATTTAAAATTTTAGTCGTTATTTTAAATCGTTGTGATTTGTCTTTCAGCTATCAATTTACGAAGTATTTTCAGTTTACAGAAGCAATACTTGTAGCAGTGTCACAACACTGTTTATTAAGCGTCTGAACGGTTTGTGTCACGGCATTGATTTAGCCCAGATTTCGCGCTGCTCCTCGGCACTAATGTCACGACACTAGTGTCATCGTGTGAACGAGGCTTAACCAGCTGGCTCGGCAAATACAGCACATTGGCAAATTTATCAAACTTGGAACATAAAAAATTTAGATGCATTTTCAAAAAAGCCATTGACTCTCTTAACTATGTCACTTAGAAGGAACTAAGGGCCAATCTTTCAAATATCTCGAAATACCTCGAGATCTCGAAGACGTAATCCCGGGATTTTTAATCTCGGAAATATGGTCGAGATCCCGGGATCCGAGATCCCGGGATTGTAAACCCTAGTTGTTGTAGTATCGAAATTATATTCCATATTGCATTGCCTCTTGAAAATCTCATGCTTATTAGATGCAAAATTAGACGGACCCCAGTGGCCAACTGGCCATTGCTCATACTCATCAAAAATTCTAATTTGGGCCTCTACAAAAATGTTTGGGAACCCCTGATAATTAGGGAAATTTGTTTCGGAATCCCGTAATCATAATTTTTCGTGGTCCCGAAATTCTGGGAATGAATGTTATAATTCCGAAACCAGGGGTTTGGAAAAGTCCCCGGGATTGAAACTCCCAAGCAAAAGTTCTCTTGAATCTTGATCAATCAATTCTATCATGCTGCAGCGTGTGTGATTGTGCGTGAAATTCTGTGGTTTGACTTTTTCTTCTCATTGGCTGCGAAATCTTTTCGATCCATTTATCGGACAATCTTCATAGCGCCAGCCAGCGCATCTGACAACTTGTGCCTTGAAGGCAAGACGGTGTGAATAAAATGCTTTTCTTTGTCAACAGGTGCTGAGTCTGCCGACAATCCCTCGTCGGCTGATCACTAACTAGGATTTGAATCGTCTGGGGCCAGCAATCATTGCTATCATTTCCTTTGGGTAGCACTAGGCAAGCAGTAGCAACCATACATATCAGATATCTGTGCTATTATCCTCTTTGTTAGCAACTTGTGTTCGTCATTAATAGAGAGAGGCCAGCGTCAACTTTGGCGACAGTTATTCTGGCACGAGGGTGATTGACGTGCCGGTTCGGTTCCCACACAGCTGCATTCACCGGCCTCTCTCAGAGACCGACATTCGAATCATAGAAATCTGGCAACTTGACGGCCATTTCCAGTGAAAATATTATGTTCAAGCGCGCGGTCAGTGGTTGTTAACAATTCAAGCGTGGGTGTCGGAGATCAATGCAGTTTCCTTCATTCCCGCCTGTTGACAGTGAAACTAATTAATTATCATTCAGAGAATCAGAGTCGAACATCGAAGTTAAAACCTTTCAATAATTACAGTATAATTTTGTGCATGAAATGGGGCTCATTTTAATCAGCATCATCTTCCGGCTCTCATTATGACAATGAAAATTTAATTTAGAATGGACTAAATTTATAAGTTGGGGTCTGTAACACTCTTCTCAGTGAACGAAAAATATTAGGTGCTTCTATTCTTTGCCACCTCCCACATTTCCCAATTTTTCCAAATTCATCAAACTTCGTCAAGCTTACTCACATTGGATTTAAAATAGACTTGTCACTCAGTGAACAAAACTGAGAAGTCTTATTTAGCCCTGGGATGAAGGATTGATCCCTTGGACACTGTCAGAATACAACTTATACAAGATACAGCTTTGCTGATGACCTTCGCAATAGCGAGACTGCAAGTGAACGACATTGCAAGTGCTGTAAAATATCTACAAACCAGAGGAATTTTACACACTCAACGCGTTACTTCTAATCTTCCTCCTTCACATTAGTGTTGCTGATACCCACTAGTGTTCCATCGTCAACAATCTTCTTTCTCTTGAAAAAAAGGAAAATGTAGGGGGGATGGAAGAATACAAGTACAATTATACATAGAAGTATTATACAATATCGGGTATTATAGAAGTATTATATAATATAACGTCAAAGTCGAGGCACATACATACCGATCAAAAAAATCGCATGCCAGGTTAAGGTGAGACATCGAAAATTGTGTACCATGACCATATCTACTTGCAGTTATAGGCTATGTCTGCATGGGAAATAAGGCATCTCACATCAAAAAATGCATTGAACAGTGTAACTCTCAAAACACTCGTCAAAGAATTTTTAAACAGCGCCCGGATTTCTTCAACCATCGATAGCTATGGTAATTTGTATTTGTATTTATTCAAAATGATGACAACAGCTGGATGCCAATTACAGTCATCAGATGCGAATGATATACAGATTACAACATTACCAGAATCAAAATGAGACAATAGAAAACCAGATACTGAAAATATACACGTACCTGAACATATTAACAGTATGAACAAATATACTTGATAAAAGACATAGTAGTAAAATACATAGCATTTTTCAAATACTAATGAAATACAACAGATTACCAGAATAAAGGTGAGACATTAAAAACCAGATATACTGTAAATGTACTACCTAAAATACATGACAATAAGAAAAAAGATACTTTATAAAATGAACCGAGAAAATTATGTGAAATGTTTTATCAGAAACCTTTTTACTGTAGAAAGAGATGCACTGAAAACGTCAATTTCTTTGAATTTGTTTACACTCAAAAATGTCCTCGGGAAGAAAGCATGTTTGCGTAAGAGTAAGCGACTTTTTCTTTTTGAAGTAAAAATACCAGTATTCCTGGTAATACGACCAGGCACTTTAAGACAAACAGCTGATGTCAAATAATTGCAACTGATTGTACTATTGACAATCTTGTGAAATAGCAAAATGTCTGAAATCTCCCTGCGCTCCGCGAGCGTAGTTAAGCGGAAATGATGGCATAATACAGCGTAGTTATCACTTTTGTACATGATGCGAGTGTGAAAACATAGGAACTTGACGAAAGCTTTTTGAATACGCTCAATCTTATTCACAGCACATTTTGCATTTGGAGACCATACTTGTGAGCAGTAGTCCAGGTTGGACCGAACATACGAATTATACAAAACTTTCAAGACACAAATATCTTTGAAAGAATGAGTAACACGCTTAATAAAGCCAAGCATTCGAAACGACTTAGTAACAATGAAAGAAATGTGGCGGTTGAAGCATAAATTGCTGGTAAAATAAACCCCGAGATCCTTGATTTCATCAACTTTTTTAATAACATTGCCATCAAAGTGATAATCATAGGAAATGTCAAATTTACGTTTTAAAGAAAAATTCACGAAACAACATTTTTTGATGTTTAGAGAAAGCTTCCATTTTATTCCAATTCATCAGGTCTCCTTGTAAATCAATACAATCAGATAGAGACTTGATTATTTTAAAAATCTTAAAATCATCAGCAAATAAGAGACTTTCACTTTTCTGAAGACAAGATGTCATATCGTTGACATACATTATAAATAAAGATGGGCCCAAAATCGAACCCTGGGGAACACCCGAAGACGCACGAATCCAATGAGACTCAGAGCCATTCAGCACTACGCGTTGATAACGCTCCTGGAGATAACTGTGGAACCATTTGAGATTTTTTCCAACAATGCCAAATTGATTTTCTAATTTCAAAATGAGATATTCGTGAGAAATCGAATCAAATGCTTTTTCAAAATCTTTATAAATAGAATGAACTTGACTGTTCTCATCCAGAGCTGACGTAATAAAATCTTTGTAACACAAGAGATTCGTAGCAGTAGATCTAGATGACATGAAACCGTGCTGCTGACCATGTATGATACCTCGTAAATGATTGCGTAATGAATGATTCACAATTTTTTCGAAAAGCTTGCTTATAATGGGTTGCAAGCAGATTGAGCGATATGAATCAATGTGAGTGGCATCGATAGCTATGGTAGTGAAACTGATAGTGTGGATGTAGACTGGTGTTGTGAGCTTAAGTTTGGCTTTTTTTGGGCAATCGGTGCAGTAGCGCAGAATATTTTGGCTTTTTGGATTTGAGTATCGAAATGTGGACTGATCTTGTGGATTTGAATAGCTGTGGAGGAGTGGCATCGATAGCTATGGTAATGAAACTGATAGTGTGGATGTAGACTGGTGTTGTGAGCTTAAGTTTGGATTTTTTGGGCAATCGGTGCAGTAGCGCAGAATATTTTGGCTTTTTTGGATTTGAGTATCGAAATGTGGACTGATTTTGTGGATTTGAATAGCTGTGGAGGAGTGGCATCGATAGCTATGGTAGTGAAACTGATAGTGTGGATGTAGACTGGTGTTGTGAGCTTAAGTTTGGCTTTTTTGGGCAATCGGTGCAGTAGCGCAGAATATTTTGGCTTTTTTGGATTTGAGTATCGAAATGTGGACTGATTTTGTGGATTTGAATAGCTGTGGAGGAGTGGCATCGATAGCTATGGT
Organism: Prostheceraeus crozeri; assembly: GCA_907163375.1. Classification (NCBI taxonomy): domain Eukaryota; kingdom Metazoa; phylum Platyhelminthes; order Polycladida; family Euryleptidae; genus Prostheceraeus; species Prostheceraeus crozeri. The sequence continues at coordinate 141,997 of CAJQUW010004118.1, read as the reverse complement.
AGTGAAACTGATAGTGTGGATGTAGACTGGTGTCGTGAGCTTAAGTTTGGCTTTTTTTGGGTAATCGGTGCAGTAGCGCAGAATATTTTGGCTTTTTTGGATTTGAGTATCGAAAGGTGGACTGATTTTGTGGATCTGAATAGCTGTGGAGGAGTGGCATCGATAGCTATGGTAGTGAAACTGATAGTGTGGATGTAGACTGTTATTGTAGGCTTAAGTTTGGCTTTTTTGGGTAATCGGCGGAATTCTGTGGCTTTTTTGGCTTGTTTGTGATTTTGGCTTTTTTGGATCATTTTTGGCTCTTTTGGAAATGATCATTAACCCAGAATTTCCAGTATAGCTTTTGCATTCGAGTGTTGAGATTGTTTGTCGACTGACGGATTGTGTCAGTGAGCACGATATCTATGTTAATTACCATAGTCTTTTGCACCGCCTTCTAATCATATTTGTGAGTCAGCTAAGTTCATAGTATTCAGCGCACATCGCCAACCTCTGTTACCGGAGTGGCTAAACGGATAAGCTCGAAGCGATCGGTCCAGATATCGTGGGTTCTATTCTGCGATCAATTTTTTTTCTTCTCTCTTTTCTTAGAGGCCATCTATACAAAAAGCACGTTTCTCTAATTTTGCGTCACTAGTCTTTCATCGCTGCCTCCTACGTTGCCTCATTTAGTCATAGCTGTGCCTCACGACGCTATCTCCTTATTAGCTACACGGCTTGTTGTTTACCCTGCCGGAGTATTAGCACTTTGACAATCTATCGCAGCAGCTAGCACCCCTCAAATCCCATAAAGTCTCCTTATCCTCTTTGTTTCAACTATGAAGAAATCTAAATCGTCAAAGTCGTCTCCTGTCAATAGGCCCAAGAACAGTGGTATCACCAGTGTAGGATCCTCCAACAGTAGGTCGTCTGTCACCCACCAGAATTCGTCACAGTTTTCGAAGACCAACCAAGTTTCAAAAGTCCCTAAAGCTCCCCAAATGAAGAGTTGCTGGTGCAAACAACCATCCAGCAAGTCTGAAATTGAATGTTCAAGTTGTAGAGATTGGATTCATTATTTTTGCCTAGGACTTTCCATTCAGGATTTATCGTTAGTCATTAACGATGATCCTGGTCTCTATCTCTGTAAAACCTGTGTGAGTTAACCCACTGAAAGTTTGAAGCAAATAAAGACAGATCTTCAAGCTGCACACTCATTTGCAGCTATATTTTGCTTCGACCAGAACGTTTATGATATCTTGAATGATGCATTATTTGTCAATGGTTCTTGTAGTTTCTTGTCTTCTTCGTCTCGCTCACAGTTGGTCAATTCTGACGCTAATGTGCAAACCGGAGCTTCATATCCGGAACATGAAGCTCTCGAGAAATCACTCTCCATTCTACGCGAATCGATAGATGCCTTATCGAAGAAGATCAACCAATCTCTCCCGGCCCGCCTCGCTGAACTAGAAAATAAAAGAGAATTTCTAGCCACCTGCCTGCATTCTTCAGGGTCTTCTAGAGATGAACGGTCATTTGCTGGCGTTGTGAAGTCCCCACTATCATCTCATCAGTTGTATCCCTTTCCTCAGATGCCCCAGAGTGCCTCACGTGAATCGAGTGCAACCAATTCCGAAGCAACTAGCTCAGGCGTTGTTATATCTAATGAGCTTATTTTGTCAAACTTACCGGAAAAGGAAGATTTGTCACTGAGCATTGCTTAACTTATGAATTGTTTTAGGGACAACGGACTATTTTGCCCTGGTCCTTTTGATGTTGTTCGGTTAGGTAGGTTGAAGAACTCGACTACCGGTCCAAGAGTCGCAAAGCTCATATTTCACACAACATTCGATGCTAAGTCGTTCAAGGCAGGGTTTTCTCGTATTAGCTCCTCTCATAAACTCTTCTCGGACACAAAGTTGAGGTACAGTTTGTCTGCGCAAGGTCGAGCTTTGAATAAACGATGCTTTGAGCTGAATTCTCCCCACTCTTCAGTTTCCTCAGATATTCGCAGTGAAAGCTATAGCCTTCATGAATCGGGTACTATGTGGAGCTTTATTAAACTAGATAATGGGAGCTGGAAGAGAGACATGCATTGGTCAGATGCTCCAAACAACTGAAACCTGATAACTTTGTTCATACCAGCAACTCTCAAAACATTACTCCTACAGTAAGCCAAAGCAGTTCTGCTTGTAACTCTGTTATAAAGTGTGTCATGAATAACGCGAGATCATTAAAAAACAAATTGATTAATCTCTGGCAACTTCTTTCATCCTGCGTCTACGATGTTCTCGTTTTTACGGAGACCTGGTTATCCCCAAATATTTCAGATGGTCTTCTTACCAGTGCAACACCCTACAAAGTAGTGCGTTGTGATCGTTCTGATGGTTACGGTGGGGTTGCAATTTTTGTACTAGACTGCTTTTCTCTGAATTGTCGAACCTCTCAATCAACTACCTGCTTGAATTTTCTATATCTCGACATTGATCTACCCAAGGGAACATCTTATAGATTTATCTCATTGTATCTTCCTCCCCCTGTCTCCTCAGACACTGACAATTCCTTAATTGATTTACTAGATCTGTGGATCAACCCAAACAAACCTACATTCTTATGTGGAGATCTAAACCTACCACGTATAGATTGGTCCATTCTCGTAAACCGAGGTGATGCTGCTCATGAGACATTCTTAAACGGCATTTCCAAGAATAATCTTACACAACTGGTTGAAACTCCAACTCAACATTAACTGGTCACCTATCATGAATGGTTCTGTAGATGATGAAACTGCGTGGGATTTCATTCTTTTTACTATACATAGCTGTATTGCACATTATGTCCCTGTAATTACCGAAAAAAAGTATTGTTCAAGAGCTCCGAAAATTCTATGAAAACTCCTTGCTAAGAAGAAGAAATATTATAAGAAAAATTCCGCAAAATATAAAGAAGTTGCACAAGAATGTGATCACGCAGTAGAACAAATAGCGATGTTTAGAGAGGGAAAGCTAACTCAGAGTGGAGATATTCGTAAATTTTACGCCTATGCTAAGCGCCGAACGAAAAGTAGTCGCACAATTCCACCTATCTGCAATGAAAATGACAGTATGATTTTTGACACCCTCGATAAAGCAAACTTATTACATGCTTACTTTGCATCCGTTACATCAGACGATAATGCCTTACCTCCCTTCCCTAAGCGAGTGAATCCTGGAATATCTCTGGATTTCATTCATTTTACTCCGGAACTTGTTGAAAGAGCTCTAGAACGGTTGCCGCCTAAATTATCACAAACTCCTGATGATATCCCTCTACTTATTCTTCGACGTCTTGCTAGTACTCTCGCATTCCCATTAAGTTGCATTTTTTATCTATCCATGTCAACCGGCAAATTACCATCTACTTGGAAAAAAGCTCTAGTCTGTCCAGTCTTTAAGAACAAAGGATCCTCCTCTTCCCCCAATAGCTATCGCCCGATCTCACTTACCTCTGGCTGTTGTAAGGTCATGGAAAGGGTAATTTCTGATGAAATATATTCCTATACAATAAACCATAAAATATGGAATTCGCGTCATTAAAATATGGAATTCATTGAACGATTCAATAGTGAAAGCTCCAACCTTCATGGTGTTCAAGAACAGACTCAAATCAGTTGATCTAAATGAATTTTGCTCATACTGTGACTGCTAATATGTGATTTCGTATAAAACTATTTGACAAGTGCTTTTTATACCTGATGGTAAATTTTATTTAGATACGTTACTATATTCCATATTGAAGATGATTCTCATTATAATGAAGATCAATAAGAGTCTCAATCTCATTGATCCGAGTGAATTTGCATGTATTGTGACCATGATCATTAAAGTGCAAATTTTGTATAGATGATTTTGCTACATTCATTTCTATATTAGATGTTAATCATTTACGTTCTTTTGCTCCATTGTGAGGACTCCCATCCAGTATATGATATACTGGTATATGATGTGCATGTACATCATGATCACTCGGTAAATTTGTAAATACTCATGTATATCTCATGTACGAGTATATCATATGCATATATATACATGTATATATATATGCATGCATATACATGTACTCATGTATATCTCATGTATTTTTTATTGATGATAAAACTTTGCGTATGCATATGTTACTCGTGTTATCAACACTTATTTGTAAGTGCCCTTGCGGCCATCGCTTTGCGTTTTCTGTATATTTCAGAATAAACATTTATGACTTATGACTTATGAAACTAAAGCGAAACAACAATCAATGGACGAATAAAAATGTTATATATTTCCCTTTCCCATAAATTTCAGATAATACTGACTCACGGATAAAACGCGTCTTTCAAAAACACAAACTTAATGTTCGACTTACAAGACGTAATAAAACACTTCGTCAGCAGCTGAAACGAAATGAAGTAGGTACAACACAACTATGCTGTCTTGCTAACTGCAAAATGAAAAACAAGGAATTATGCAACCGAAAAAACATTATCTACAAGATCCACTGTAACAGATGTGATAAATTTTATATTGGCAGTACCGTACCACCTCTCCACGCCCTCTTCAAGGAACATACCACAAACCCTTCATCTTCCGTGTTTAAACATATTCAAACGTGCAAAGTACAACATTCGGACATCAATATTGACATTCCGGCCCACGATCATGACAACACAAATTTGAGATTACGTGAAGCATTCATCATTAACAAATGTAAACCAACAATAGATAGTAGAACAAAACTTGACAGCTACCGTGATTTCCTTTTTAACTAACAACTTTATCATTTCTTCACTACATCATCTAACATAGAATTCATCCATCATGTCAGGTCAAATTATTTTTGCTACTGGTAATGATATGCAATCCAGTACAACCTGTTAGTATCTACATTCCTTCATATCATATCATATCATTGTAAATCTGTCATCTCAATGTAAATATCATTTCAAATTCCTTATAGTTTAAACTTCTAATCTTTTGTACCTGAAGATGATTGCTGGATGGCGATCGAAAAATTTTGTACGTTAGAAAAATAATAATTAACATCTTTAAAAACCTGACTCCTTCGGACTCAACTATTACGCAATGACTAGTCAGGGCATTTTCCAAATACTTCAAGAAGAGATCTCGAAAGAGAAGGAGGCAAGCAAGCGGCGAATGGTTGTACTTGCGAAGGCAAATGAAAAAAGGAGAAATTGAGCGGCAAATCGCTGAAAAGAATCGGCTACAAGAGCTTTTGATTGAGGCGCAGAAGAAAGCAAAAGAGGCTGATGAGAAACTTGAAACATTAACAAATGAAAAGGACAAACTCACCGACAAAGAGAAGAAGTTATCCCAAAAAATGGTTTCGTCAAAAAAATGACGAAAAGCACGCCAAAATAATGATAAATGCAAACTTCTGTTCAGTAGAATTTCGGAAATGTAAGTTACATGTAAAATCGTGATAAATATCTTTCGACGCGAAATTGAGGACTGACCCCCTTTCGGAGCACTGAAGATAGCTACAATTTTTGTCGTAGTAGATCGTAGTGTCTCACACTCTAAATTTAAATGGAAATCATCAAACTTTTAAAGAAAATTGTCTGGAAATTGAAAATTTTGTGAACTTCTAATCTCTGAATCTAAAATAATTTAGAATCGCACGATTTTCGATTAATCGTGCGAAAGCCGAATCTAGCCCGCCACTGCTTCATATTCCTGTTAATCCTACTTACACTCCTATTTATGGGGTGGTTTCTACATTGCTTTTATCGAAATGCGGAATCATTTCTTCATCTGATGCTGAAATTTTAATACTTTAGGTAGCTCTTGCGGTGATTGGTTAGTGAACTGTAGTCCCAGCGAATTGCATTGTATAATTTATTGGATTTGTTCGAAGGAAGGCCGCCGATTTTTTGGTGAGGTGTGACCTCGAACTCGACCTCGCAGACCTCGATGGTCTGACCTCGACCTAACCAGATTTCAATCAAGGTCGAGGTCGGACTGAAAAGTTGTCGGATTACTACAGAAATTTTTTCACCATTCATAATTCTTTTCACTCGTTGTGCGTCGATACGGGAGGTTCATTTCAAGATAAGTAATTTCCAAATAATTGAAAATAAAGAAGTCACTCCCTTCTATTCACGACTTTTTATTCCAATAAGTTAAAAAGAAGCACCCGACGCGTTTCGTCCGAAGACAGTCTCAAGGGTGGCGTACAAATGTGGAAGGATCCTTAAATACTGATTAGGTATAGTTGTGGCAACTCATTAAACTTATAGTAGTATAATTAATTATACTAATTATACAGTCCGTTTCATAAAAAGTGGATCATCCTAAAATTTGACTAAATAAAACATAAGTATGATACAGAAAGCATTTTTCATGTTATTTCATGTCCCTAATATATTTAAATGTCCTTATATAATCTGATAAGCTATGATACAGTAACGGTTCTTAAGAAGCTAATATTTTGTGGCCCTACCCTTATTGTCAATGACATTACCAATTCGTCTAGGCATTGATTCGATGATATCATTGATTTTTGACTGATCTAACTTTCTCCACCCTCTTTTTAACAGTGACGTAAGTTGTGATACGCCATCTGTAGGTAGCAGTGAACGACGAACGTTACGTTTTAGAATACTCCATACATTTTCTATGGGATTCAGATCAGGAGAACGAGCTGGCCAAGATAATGTCCTAAGCCCTAATTGAGACTTGCATAAGTTGACTCTACTACTCCTGAGACACGTAGCATTATCATCCATAAATAACCAAGTCGATGGATCACCAAGTTGATCTGTCATTTGGCCAATGTTCATTCGTAAAACATTCACATAGCGTTCAGAATTCATGGTTCCTTGCTGTATGTGAAGTTCAGAGCGGCCATTGGTCCAAATGCCAGCCCAAATCAGTAGAGTCGCACCACCTTGTACCCGGGGACGATGTAAATGTCTCGGAATTTCCTGATCAGATTTTATCCATAATCTCAATCGACCATCACTATACTTCAGACGGACTGATGCCTCATCAGACCAGACAACCCGATCCCATTGATTTCGCCAGTGACAATGACTCATTGCCCATCTGAGACGTCTTTTTGTATGCTGATCTGATAATTCGATCTGAGAGGGCCTCTTACAGCTCTTGAAATTCGACTCAATAAGTCTTCTACGAATAGTGTACTTAGAAATAGACGAGTCTAGTGCAGCCATCTCAGTTAACAAGAGACCTGGATCAACTTTAACAAATCTCAAAATTAGGCGGTCTCTACATACGGCCAGAGCCCTCTTTACGACAGAGTCGAAAATCATCATTATGCCATCGATGCACATTTGTGTAAGGGACATTTAGTCGCTTGCTTGTAGCTCGCAAAGAAAACTCGAGTTCTAGCAAGGCTGACACTCTGCCTTTTGTGAATGCGATCTCGTTATTGTTCATTTGTGCTTTGTATTGTTTTCAACCGGTAAGAGATAGATTTCTAGCTGAAAGCAATCAGGAGTGCTGCCAACACCACCGCAACGAAGTCAGGAAGCTATAGAACATGAAGTCCAGTTAATCACATGTAGCAGTTACATTATTGTTGATGAATAATGGTGCTATACTGGCTCTGATTGACCGATTTTCTTTATTTTTGTTTTGCTTGATAGCTTTTGGCTTGTAGAACAACATATTACATAACAAAGGAAACAAATGTAATTTTATAAGAGTGAGGTATGATTTTGTGTAACTTTGCTAAATGAAGATCAAATTATCTACTACTTTTTTATCTATAACAGGAAAACAACTCAATATTCATGCTTGAAATTTCCTACAATGATATTAGTAAACACAACTGACATATCTTCCAAATTTCAGAGAAATTCGTTCAGGTTTGGCGGAGTTAGACAAAGTTGAAGTTAAGGCGATGTTTAAGGGTGATCCATTTTTTATGAAACAATCTGTATTATATTAATAAAATATCATATATTAATATGCTATTATATTAATACTTAAGTAGTATTTGCAACAGAGATTCCAAAAGTGCTTTGAGCGAGCATCATCTAAAATTTCATGCTGGTAGAGAGATGGAAATAACTGACTTTAGTTGTGAGGTCCTTATTCAACAATTTAATGCGATTACAACTAGAATGGCTGAAGCACGCTTAATAGCGATGAAAATGCCAAAACTTAATAGACGTCATTAACAAGTTTAATGAGTTGCCACAACTATGCCTAATCAGTATTTAAGGATCCTTCCACATTTGTACGCCACCCTTGAGACTGTCTTCGGACGAAACGCGTCGGTTGCTTCTTTTTAACTTATTGGAATAAAAAGTCGTGAATAGAAGGGAGTGACTTCTTTATTTTCAATTATTTGGAAATTACTTATCATAATTCTTTTATTTGTTCCTTAGTTTTGTATACCGTTGTGTTCCTTAATACCTCTAGCGCCATAATTTTTGGCATGATGTATCTTCAGGGCAAGAAGTCATGTAACCACATACCTTTACCTACGTAAAATTGAAATTGCTGGTGGGGTAGTTCAGGGTAATTTGGGTAACTTATGCTACGAGTACTTAGTTATATTTATTATACTCCGACTATACTCCTCTGTTCTGTAATATAGACTTAGAGGTGCACTCAGTTAAATTGTTCAGCGATTGTCTTTCAAATGAACTGTTAAGCTTTTCTGAAAGCTTTTTGAAAGGGGCGACTCCTGAAATGCTAGCCTAATCGAAATTTCACGAACTGCCTGTAAGTTAGTACATATCAAGTTGCAACAGTGGTCCTATTCCGCGGGAATTCTTGCATCGGACAGTGGGAATACCCATCTTTTTATATACAGGGTTTGCGCGATCTTTCCGCGGATTTTCAATCGTCATTTAATGAAAAGTGCAGAATGGTATTATTGCATTTTGCTTATATAGAAGCCAAGAATCTTTCTTAAATAAACCCTACTGCTCCACACTGAGACAATATCGGAGAAGGAAAATGTCATACACATTCCTGATTGTTTGCACTAGTAATTCAATGTTTTCTAGCACTAACTAACTAATTGCTCGTGCAGTGCTTGCGCTACTGTACTTGATCTCGTTGCCTTGTAGACAATCTTCGTGAATGTCTCCCCATAGCCACGATTAATTTGCTGATAAGTCCGTGCTTCTACATGGTCACGGTACGGGTCCAGAGATCCTCAGGTCAAGATTCCTCGAGCGGAAAGTGTCATCTCCTAACTAGTGATGCCATAAAATGTCCTACTACGGCATGTGGATTCCCATGCGAGTAGAACTGATTGTGTCGATCTACTCGTCTATTGAGTAGTGTCAAGAATAGGGTATGGATGGTGCAAAGTCCATGAACTGCAATCCTTCTTTACGTCCAAAGGATCAAATCAGGGTTCGTGCATATGGAGCCTGTGTGCGACAAGCCATGCTTTATGGTTGCTAGTCGTAGCCGTTGCCTTCATCTCATGCGAAGATGCTTGAGCGTGTGGAGATGCAAATGCTAAGGCAGATGTTTGGTTTCAGACTATCGGACAGGAGATCGAATTGCAGCATTAGAAAAGCAGTGGGTCTTGTGAGAACATCACAGACATCGCGTGAAGGTAAAAACTACGTTGATTTTGTCACGTGCTAAGAAGGGATGAGACAGAATGGATAAAAAAGTTATGTGGATGGAAGTAGATGGCAAAAGAGGATCAGGAGGACAAAAGAAGACCTGAAAGCAAGTAGTAAAATATGACCTCAAACGTGTTGGAACCCAGGAAGCCGACGCGCGCGACATAGACTTCATAAAGAACGTTGTTGAGAAATGTTTCTTTCATATAGAGTTGATTGTTATGCATTTTTTATATACCCGTGGTTGCATAAAACCAATAATAATATTTCAAAGAGGATCAGGAGGACAAAAGAAGACCAGAAAGCAAGTAGTGAAAGATGACCTCAAACGTGTTGGAACCCAGGAAGCGGACGCCCGCGTGATAGACTTCATAAAGAACGTTGTTGAGAACTGTTTCTTTCATATAGAGTTGATTGTTATGCATTTTTATATACCCGTGCTTGCATAAAACCAATAATAATATTTCATTGCGATTAAAATCTCAATTTTCTGTCATTCAGAGCATTAGATTTGGAAGAGAAAAAACATCACATTCCCATTGCTGATCGATCTGCTGTAGAGCTTCCACCAGTGGTTGTTGCAGTCGTGGGGCCTCGTGGAGTCGGCAAATCTACTCTCATAATGTGTCTTGTGAAAAAATTGAGCGGTCAAAGAGTTCGTGAAATACGTGGACCAATAACCGTTGTTGCGAGTAAGTTTACATCGTCTGTTCATTTCTGTTGCGGTACATTTCACGAGACTTATAATGATCCCTGATGTCATTAGTGAGCCGTTTCCAATTCATTTTACACAAAGCTCTTACCTGTTGTCCTGGAGTAATTTCACAGTTATCCCATACCTCAGCATTTGTTGCTCAGCAACTGCTTGTCATATCTCATGTGACGGACTAAAATGAGCAGCAGTAGCATCTTTGAAATTCTTTCGAATTTATCGTATTCCTGCCCATCGAATAGTTAGTCCTTGTGATTAGTTTCGATATATTCCACTTTAGATATCTAATTTTTTGTTCATGACATCTTTTGCCGGTATCTTGTGAGTAGTAAAAATTTGACAGACTTAACATATCCTTCCACACCGCGGATTTTTGAAGTTATGCATTCTTAATGGAATTAAGTCGCTATGAGGGCGAGTTTAATGAGATGTTCTACAAGATATTAACATATTTTAAACTTGGGCTGATGTTCTAGAGCACTCATTGCTATTTTTATGTTGTATATATTTATTTATAATAATGTTTCTGAACGCACATTTATAATTAATGACGTTCTGATAGACTGAAAGCGAGTGTAGACCTGAGAATTTGATGATACTAAATCCAATAGATTAATTGCATATTACTATAAAGCGACTAGCTCTATGAATAGCTCTATTTCAAGACATGCTGAAGCCTTTTAGCAAGCCAATGCTATGCTAATTTCATCGTCGCTCCTGAAATTTTATCTGAAGGGTGCAAATGATCTCATCACTCTTAGTTCGTCCTCAGTGGCTAAAAAGCAAAACCCTTCAATATTCCTACATTTATCTAAGTTCTTTCTGAATAATGAAGACTCTAATATAGTGCTGGAAAACATGAACTTCATATTGTTAAGCAGAACTTTGCTTAAGTTCGATTGTTTACCATTGCTAATGATTGTTGCTATTGAAAGGGAGGAAAGGAGCAAATGTAGGAGGTGGCGGAGCCTGCTGCGAAAAAAATAAATGTTTTGAAATTATCCAGAAATTCGAAAAAGTAGCGTTTGAGACCTGCTGCTTAGTTGAAGCGAATTAACGAATCTTTTTAATTTTTTTAAGCGCCCAAAAATAAGCTTTTCCAATAATTTGTCGGAGCGCATCACCTCACTATCCCCGATTAGATCTTAAGAACTTAACTTTTTCTCATAGTTGCAATTATATTTCTGAGTTCTTTTTAAATCATACCTCCTGTAACACAGACTTCTTCAAACGTCTCTGCATTCTTCCCCTTTTGTGTTTATCACAGCTTCTAATTTCCATCGAAGAGTAGCTCTATGGAAGTTTCCTGTTCAGATGATATCATTAAGAACCCTATGCGCAGTGTTATCAATCTTTGATGCTCTATGCTTATTGAATCATGCTGAATAACTTGCTATGATCACTATTGATGGATTGAAATTGCATGTTAGTATGTCCGTTATCTTAAATTTCACCACTTGAAATGCACCTGATTTTAAACGTGAGCTGATTTTTCTCTAGGAGTGTTCTATATTAATAGGTAAAAATTTATGGGTATTTTGTATTTGTCTACTAAAAGTCAGAAGAATCAAATGGAAAATTACCAAGTTATAACGCTTGGTTTCCGACACCTTTTTTTGGGACACCTGGTACAGTATGACAAAGGAATAAAATGAACACCACCCTCTTTATCTCCTCATGCAACAACTACCACCCAAAGACAACAAAAATTCACTGACTTCACCGCAGGGAAGTACACCTCACCACCACTCACACAACCACCGAACATTGCAACAAATCACCCTCTTAAAAGCATATCTGCACAACATAAACCCCTCTGCCCAATCTTCACCTCTTTGCCCCTCTGTAAATCTCAACCGCACAATACAAGACATTTCTTCTCTTGCAGTCATACACAGTATATACACAACCTTCGCACCTCTGGGTTGCCCCTGTGAGATGTCTTTGAAATTAATAAAGAAGGATATAACACGATGCATTCGATGGTGGTCTTATCCAAAGTGGTCTGAAAAGTTATCAACATGTGCATGTACCTCCTGACATAAATTTCGTTAATTTGATATATGCATGATCACTCTGGTGTTCTCCTCATCGCAAGTGGACACTAAGCATCGCAATGTAATGACCGAAAGTCTTAGTTAAGTCTTTAAGTTGGATATCTAATATAGGACGCATTTCTAATATTAATGTGACTGTCAACACACCCTTCACAAAGGCGATGAAAGTGTTCCCTAAACCACTGAGGAGACTTCACAAATGTGGTAGAACCGTGATTAGCGAGCTTAATCGGTCAGTGAAAACGAACTATAAAATATTAACCTGAACCTCAATAAATTTAATTATAATTTTGATATTTTACACTGATGCCACTTACTGCATTGTAATTTACTATTTGTTACAATTTCAGACAAGAAACGAAGACTAACATTTCTGGAAGTAGACACCGACATTCATTCTATGGTGGATGCGTCTAAAGTTGCTGATTTAGTACTTTTGCTCGTGGATGCTCAGTTTGGAAAAATCGAAATGGAAACGTTTGAATTTACTCAGATAGTTAAGGTTCGTACTTATGGAAAAGTATTTCAGGATTCTTCATAGATAAAAAATTGGAGAGAATTTTCATCTCAATTAGTATATAGAATCTGCATGGTGTACAAGTCGCTGATTAATAAGCGCTCAGAGGCGAACTGGACTTAATGGACGGCGATGTACAATCCGATGCACACATAATATCCTCAGTTGATCAGCTTCTTGTTTCTTTTTTTGAATTTCACGGACCAAGTGCAGACCTACTGAAGTATCTAAAATGGAATTTAAAGTAGGCTATGTTGTAGTAATCTCAAGTCATTGCTATGAATGGAAATTCATCATTCAACTGATAAAAACTTTCGATGATTATTGCAAAATGTACAACTGCTAGACCGATAATAACCGATTTCATCAATATGAATTCAGTAATATTAAACAAATGATATCTCAAATTCAAAGAAGACGAAACATAGTCCGAGACTTGCTGTCGTTTTCCTTCTACATTCGCGCACTAACCTCTTGCTATTTTTGATCTGTAGATTATCACCCAATATCAATAAAACGACAATTCTTAATTGTTAGAATGGATCTTGACTGGTCATTTCATTGTGGTTTTGGGAGAAGTCAAGCTAATTATTTATATCAGCCGATGTAAATTTAATCAACCTGACTTCTCCAAAAAAACCACAATAAAACATTCCTTAAATTATAATTCCACTCTAGTCATCTCATCTTGCAAGCTAGGGAGCGTTGAATATCGTTTAATTCCATCTGTTTATAAATCTTCAAATGATTCGATTTTGGTGCACTCAATGATGTAATGGTCTATCATTTATTTAATCACTCATCATCACATTTGTCATTGTTAATTATTTTGATTCCACTTTTAGGGCAGATATTTCCCGCAGTTGGTGGTAAATTGATATTCCTAGGAACAGCTGGCTTCGGTAATTTGTTTTTAAATTTCATGAAAACGTCATGACAACAAATCACATGGATGAAGTTATGCGGAGGCATTGCTCTGCTTACAAAGTATGGCATTTACATAATAATATTTTGGTACATTTCAATAATTCATCTGGTGTAACGACATTTGAATCAAGATGAATACATTATTTTAGCGATTAAATCACGTCTAGATCACAGATCATGTTGTCCTGCGTCATTCTGATCGTTCTTTTATTATATGCGACTTTGACGTTTATATCATCGACCTCTTCAGCAACCCACTAGGGTGGCTGTAGCAAATTACATTAGGATCCATTGTTCATCCATGAACCGGAAACAAGAATTGATGAGAATTCATATTTGATCTTTGAACCACCGTTTGCCAATGTCAGTTTCTTTATGAATAAGTCCGTGGCAGACGAAATGTAGCTAAGGTGGCAACGTATCTCAAAAGCGATTATGTGCCTCACATCTTCCTTCTTCAAAGTCCACGTTTCAGCCGCCCACAGAGGCACACTGAACACGCATGTCTGCAGCACCATTATTTTTGTCTAAGGGCTTATATGTTCTTGCTTCTCTACTCACTTCCAAAACCACATAGAGCACTCGTGGCCATTCCGATACGTCTTGTGGATCTCTTTGCTGGAATCATTGTTAGTCGTCAGTGGGCGAAGCAGGTACAAGAAACCATGAAATATGGCTAGTGCGATAGACTTGTGAAATATTTCCGAAATCCTACGATCATATTCTGAGAAAAATAAAAAAAACTGCTTTTTATACAACGCTCATCTTCAAAGTAGAATATTTTGCTTGACCTGCAGAACAGTTGGATGCCAAAATCAGAATATGTTAGAATTTTTAATAAACTAGAGGCACAACAAGCAGCATCATGAAACAATTCATCATGGCTCATATCGTTCATTCGTTTTCCATTGTTTGTTTTTATGAGATACGTAAGATTGATTGGATTTTTGATTAATATGACGGTGATTAATTGCATATTAAGAGGTATTATTATTTCAACAGTTTGCTGTTTTTACTATTGCTTTGTTGTGAAAAAATGTCACTGCTACTTCAGTGATGGTTTTGCATTATCTAAGAAAAGGGGTATTAAAATCACTGAATTCCTCCATCTAAATGATCTTTTGGAAGGATGCATGCAAGAAATGTGACCTCATTCATAGATTCTATTGGCATTTATTATGCTTGATTGAAGTAAATTTATGTTTAAATAGGGAATTTCATCAAGGCAATCGGGAAAAACCGGGAAATTTGTGCCATTTGAACGGGAATTTGGCACTTAGATTGGCGCGGTGAAGAAACCGTTGGTTATTTTCATAAGACAATCGAAGCGCATGCTGAATGTGCTGCAAGCATAGTGATCAAGCTAAGAGTCAGTTAAAGATCATAGCCATTAAACATTAGAGGATGAAAATAACTCAACGTGAAAGTCTGCGATCAAGAAACAAGTAGCACTACGTGGACGTCAGGTCACTAATAGCGAATGTCATCATCAATCATAGTCTTCTAAATAATCTAGACGGACAGCTAGACAAAATAAAAAAATAATCGAAAAAATGCACCAGACTTCAGAGCTTCCACAGACTGATTGGGCGTGGTCAGTACAATAACCTTGTGAAATATTTCCAAAATCGTAGGAGCTGCTAAGAGCAGCTTTTGAGAAAAATGCAAAAACTGCTTTCTTGCACTATTTTGCCTCCACATGATGAAAAGTACACCGAGAGCCGCATTTGTGCGAATATTTTCTAAATACATTTGAATATCTCAACGAAATCGGTCGAACAGCTATTTCGCAAAAAGGTGACCAGGCAAAGAATTGAGCATTTTTATATCTATCTATATTTTCATTCTATAGAAGTGGTGTATTGCGCTCGAAATGTTACTTGAAAAATAGACTCAATCTGTAGTCAAAACGCGAGGCTTGCGGTGACCAAAATTGACTGTAATCTCGGTTTTAATGATAATCTTTTCGCACTAGTAGCTTTTGAGTTAGGAGGCATTTTCACAGCATGTAGTAAAATATTTCATAAAATGTGCCTAATTTGATTTTTTTGCTATATGAGGATCTTCTGGAAATCTGTGGAAGAAAAGATGATCGTTTTTGGATACACTTATAGAATTTAGCCTATACAGGTAAAAGACGAATTATGAAAATATACTGTATACGAATTTTGGAAATTCGGTGAAATACACACGAATTGTGCTAGTAGTTTGTAACTTCTGTTACGGGTGATGTTTAATTATCCCCAAAACACAAAGTTGAGAAACAAAAAAAAAATAATTTGCTTGTGTGACATTCACTTTTCTTGAGGAGGAATGCAAGTGGCCCTCAGGAGGAGCGTTTAAGCGTTCACAGTCAAGTAACACCACTGATAATTGATTAAGTGTTTGTGTCCGTTCACTCCTTCTTCTCGTTCTCGCCTGTCTTCTCGTGAGCGTTTTGATGTTGTTGTTGACTTGCCGTGAGTCAACGCATGTGCGCGAGCATGTATCGAAGAATTCTCTCTCCCTCCCGCTCCTCACGCCTTGCCTTGATGAATGCACGATTAGAGGTCTCGCCGGCGTGTGTCCTGCTGTTTTTATAGGGAAGGCGAAATCGATAGTCTTCCATTCTCTTCCTTGGCCACTCGCACAGAAGGTTGAGAAATAAAATATTTAAGTTGGACAAGTGCTCCGAGAAAATAACAAAATCTGAAAACTATCAGCTACACCCTACCGAAGATCAGCAAAATAAAATATGAAGCAAACTATTATTTACATCCATTGCGCTCCACGCTACACTTCATAGATTGAAAATGAAAATTATGCACTGCTTTTGAAGAAATTATTTATCTAGATGTGCTTTGATAGCATGACGATGTTGTTCATAGATCTATGTTGTATGAATGCATCCTGCTATCGAAATTGGCCTTGTAGAACGTTTTGTTATTTTATGACATCACAGCGAATGGCATTCGTGACTACTCGCTCATTTGTTTTCTAGTCAGGCAAGTCTTAAATGCGCGTGTAGTTGCTAGATCACATGTTCATAATTTTGATTTCCATTTATGTGTGTGTGAGTTCATGCTTCCCTGTAACAAAAAAATGTGTAGAGTTTTCATCATCGAGGGATTTTTCTGCTGTAGCCAGCCTTGGTCCTCGATTTATCCTTCACCTTGTCGTATTCTGAGCTATGTATACACGTTTACGGGTTCTCGAGTTAATCGTAGTACCGGGGATTCTGGCACCCACCTCCTTTCAGTTCATGCGCAATGTCATTGAGTTGGTAGACCAATCAATCACGCGCGATCAAGCGCGAAAGCAACAAGCTGGTATCTGCGGTCTTTCTGCCCAACGCACATCCCCGAGCATGATAAGGAATAAATGGTTGAATATTGCACATGCTACGCTTATACAGGCATAACAAAAGTAAGTGTATATAATAGTAAATATTTTTGGAAAAATTCCTTCACCCTCTGATGCCCAAGGGGAGGTCCATTGGACCCTTTAGCTAGCTGTCATGCTTCTACCAATTCAGCTGAAATGAAATGCCACAAAAGATTTGAGACAAAAGATTTTTTTTAAGAAGTAAATGATAGTAATGCTGCTCCACCCTCCCTCATTTCTCTGAGAGTAATTAGAATGCATGAATGGAGTGAATATTGAATACTTACTATTGCGGTCCATGTTAAGTAAGTACGTAGTTCTATCCGTTAAATTGTTCTGAGATTGAAGGAATTGCATTCAACTTTTCTATTCTTTAGGTTTTCATAACATTGATGATCTTACTTTTAGGTTCATCCTGGCCAAAAAGTTATCGGGGTCCTTAACCATCTGGATGGCTTGAAAGATAAGAAATCATTAAGGAAATTGAAAAAGAGATTGAAGAAACGATTCTGGGATGAAGTATATGCCGGTGCGAAGTTGTTTTACATGACACATTTCGTTCGTGGTGAATATATCAAAAGGGAGATAGAGAATCTTACACGTTTCATCTCAATCATGAAATACCGACCTGCTGATTGGAGGCAAACACATTCTTATCTCTTGGTTGACAGGGTGGAGGATGTTACCCCAATTGAGGTAAGATTCCGATCACAATCTCATTTAGCATTTTCATGGAGCTTTGTAGTGATACATGTCGTCATGCCTATGTGACATCATAGCGAACTTATGTGTATATAATGTACATGTAGTGTACTTATAGAATGAATTTCTACTCACAGATTGAGAAAATGCCCTTTCTATTCTCACAAAGTGCACGAAAATTTTGTTATATCCAATGTACTCGTACACTTCAAGTGGAGCAGCTTCGTAATGAAAGGAGATCAATTTGAATTCACAAATTCTCTAGCTGAGACGTTGTCTGCGTCTTGAAATCGATCTGAAATGGGGTTTTCCTTGACCTCCTCTGAAGCTTGACATGCCTATACATTGCGTTGCACAATCGAGTTTAATTTGTCGATAGTTCTTCCATCTAGGCGCGGAGAAAATACTATCTATGTATCTTATTGTGCGAAAATATTTTTCCCAGCCTTTATTATCTTTAGCCTATATGAAAATTGAGTTATTGGAAGAATTCAGTTTCCTAATAAAAAGTATATTCGGCTGATATCATAAAACACTGTACAAAATATGATGACCAATTTCCTATAAAAATTATGAAAAAATCTAACACTCAGGAAGGGTGTTGCGAATACAGTTAGCATTGCCACGTATGATGGCCAAGCTCAATCTCTGCCACAGCCACATCCCTTTCCTATTATCCCCAGAGGAGTTGCTGCGTGGATGGACGATGCGGAAGCAGGTAATGCTACAGGGTCATTCCACATCATAATGTCAAATGGCTTGTGGCGAAGGTTCTCAGATTTTCTTGAAATTTACATATAGCCAAACATAGATGCTCCAAGCGGAATTCGTCACTTTTTCGCTGCGAGAAAATTTCTGTGGGCCCTCAAAAAAAGGAAAATGTTCAGAAAATTTTTGAAAAAATCGAATTTTCAAACATTTCTTAAAAAATTCAAAAGCAATTTTGCGGTCCCTTCCTCCACAGGCGACTGCAAATACATCCAAATGATTGTACAAAAATATTTAAAAAATCACCAGGGATCGGGAAGGTGGTTTTTGAATCTCAAATTATATATACAATATTCAATTTGTGACATCTTTGACTCAGTCCTGACAATTTCTCGCAGTGTTTAACGCTTCACATGATCTATCTGAAGCTGTAATCAGAAGTAACTTTTTCCACCCAGAAGTATGATTTTTTTGAATTTGAAAATGTGGTAAAATTAGATCGTTTTTTGTGCTGCTACTATCAAATTTATAAGTAGTATGTGCTTTGTAATTAGCAGATACTGTTCTTTTATTGTCGAATCTCGTTCATTCGAACTCGAATGGATTACATGTTCGACCTATGCTGTCTATCATAGCCTTTGTCACCCTCTCAATTTGTGGTATCAAAGACATCGTATATTAAGACCCGATCATTAGGGCCTCTTCGGTCTAAACTCATTCACGGTCTTAATTAAAGAGTTTTGATTGTATCTCTAAACAGTTGAATGTTGAAACACGTTTCACATTTTCCTTTTATTTCTTGAAAGGCAGTTAAATTTTCTAAATTTATTGACGGACAAAAGGCTGACCGAATTGCTTAATTATCTACAGACAAGATGAATGAATCACAGACACAGCCCTAGGAATTGAATAGGAAAAGACTTCCTGCTTTCATCAACACGTGAAGCCGGTAGACAGATCGTAAGTGTCTCTCGCAGATGCTATTAGAGTCGTGGCAATTATTCATTGATAAAAACGATCATAATTAGAAGCTCATAAGATAGTAGGTAAACATTTACACAATTTCAACTTATATACCGGTAAGTAATCACGCAGTACGTGTGGTTTCTGGTACAGGCGTTTATTGAGTCTTTCCCCCATTACAGCTTGATAAAATTGTATCCCAGTTATTTCATGCCTCTGCTGAGGGAAGGTGTGCATTAGCATCAGTTACTTCTTGGATCTCCCTGAATTAGTCTTCACGATCAATACTCTTGAGCTTTTGATTTGATGAATAAATGAGAATTTTTTGCTGCAATCTGCTAGTCTAGCAATTTCCGCTCATAACGGACCATCCGAAAATTTCTAGGAATCTTTCACACACACAGCATCGAAGCTCCCGTGACTCAGTCTAAACCAAGCAGCACACTTGAAAACTTATGAATATTTTGTGCATGTAGGGGCCGCTTATATTCCGCGTATAGTGCATGGTTGCATAAATGCATGAAAGAGGCCATTATTTTTTTGATCGCCATAACTGATTAATAGGAAATGTCCTAAGACTTGAAATAAGCACGAAACTATTTGGTTACAGTTGACGATGCGCTTCGTCTAAAAAAGGACTCAACAGTTCGGCTCGAAAGGACGGAAAATTGCTTATAACTACATGTATTGGAAACCTAGGCCTATTGGAGATATACGTGTTGAGATCAGAAATCAAATCGGCTGAACTGCTCAAGACATTGAACGCCCACTTCAAAGAAACAACCAGCAAGGAAAGTTTTTCCTCGCAAGTGTCCATCATGAATGCTAGAGAAATTCGTCGACGGCAGATTGTGCCGGATTAAGCCATGATATATAAAATGAAGAAGTAGATCGTTTTAATCTCGACCTTTCTAAGATGTAAGAATAGTAAGCTTTTGTAAACCAAATTAGACATAAGAACGATCTTTATTTACTTACTTCTCATTTGACTAAAGAAAAAAATTACTCGATAAATGATTGGGTCTCTGTCGATTACTTAAGCTATCAATATCATGCACAAAGAATTTCGATTGGTGAAAATTGGGCGTAAGTCAGTACGCTAGCCAGAGCAGGATAATTTTTCCGGTACTCCAAGTCTCGCGATATTCACAGATATCGAAGGGAAGATATTGCGAAGAAAATTGAAGAACCAACACCAGTTGACTGCAGAGGAGTTTTTAGGCCATGATAGTTCTGAAAAAGATCTTCCTAGATTTGATATAGGTGCTAGAGTTAACTAAATTGAAATGTCCTGCTTTACAAATATGAGTCACAATAATAAATGATCTTATTTCCTTCAGTCATCGAGTATATCCTTTCATTGAGGTTAACAATTTGCTAATTACAAAGCACATACTACTTATAAATTTGATAGTAGCAGCACAAAAAACGATCTAATTTTACCACATTTTCAAATTCAAAAAAATCTGAGTCTGTAGATAATTACGCAATTCGGTCAGCCTTTTGTCCGTCAATAAATTTAGAAAATTTAACTGCCTTTCAAGAAATAAAAGGAAAATGTGAAACGTGTTTCAACATTCAACTGTTTAGAGATACAATCAAAACTCTTTAATTAAGACCGTGAATGAGTTTAGACCGAAGAGAGTCCCTAATGATCGGGTCTTAATATACGATGTCTTTGATACCACAAATTGAGAGGGTGACAAAGGCTATGATAGACAGCATAGGTCGAACATGTAATCCATTCGAGTTCGAATGAACGAGATTCGACAATAAAAGAACAGTATCTGCTAATTACAAAGCACATACTACTTATAAATTTGATAGTAGCAGCACAAAAAACGATCTAATTTTACCACATTTTCAAATTCAAAAAAATCATACTTCTGGGTGGAAAAAGTTACTTCTGATTACAGCTTCAGATAGATCATGTGAAGCGTTAAACACTGCGAGAAATTGTCAGGACTGAGTCAAAGATGTCACAAATTGAATATTGTATATATAATTTGAGATTCAAAAACCACCTTCCCGATCCCTGGTGATTTTTTAAATATTTTTGTACAATCATTTGGATGTATTTGCAGTCGCCTGTGGAGGAAGGGACCGCAAAATTGCTTTTGAATTTTTTAAGAAATGTTTGAAAATTCGATTTTTTCAAAAATTTTCTGAACATTTTCCTTTTTTTGAGGGCCCACAGAAATTTTCTCGCAGCGAAAAAGTGACGAATTCCGCTTGGAACATCTATGTTTGGCTATCAATTAAGCAGTCCAAGATGAATTTTTCTCGACTTCGCTGCGAGATCGGTGAAGTAGGCTGTCAAAGATGTGTATGATTTTTCATAAATTCTCTAAAAATAGAAAAATTCGAATAAATAAGGGCCACGCAAGTGACCTTCCCGATAGAATTTTTCCGAAATATTTTGGATTTCTTCTACATAGACCCAAATGATGAAAATATGTGAATTTCAAGAAAATCAGAGAACCCTCGCCACTCACTTTTTCCGAAATTTGACGTTTTGATGTGGAATGACCCTACATCAATTACCCGGCGAATATCAATACCGACTTTGCAGATGGGCAATGTTGCTTGTAGACAACTAGTCTCAGAGAAGTTGACGTTTGTTATGTCTACAACACCCTGTCGAATGACCGTGTCAACAGATTGCAGAGCCTGAACATTGAGATACGCTTTTGTTGGTCTTAGTATGTATAAAAATTTAGGTATTGCAAAGCAGTGAATAAGAAGGAAGAAAGCCGGATGAGCATCGATGACTTTCAATCGATCAATCATGAGCTCAAAACATTTTTCTTTCTTCAAAATAGCTGTTGCCACTTTTGAACTATGAATGGGTGATCCCAATATTTCCATATCTTTGGGTGACATTACATTTATGTCGGGCAGGACTTTTCCAATTGACTGTTTTACATGAGAATCTTTCACATCGGATAAAAAGATGAGCTCTGATTTAGACGGATTAACATGAAGGCCAATGCTTGATAATTTTGGAATGATATCATTTATTGATTGGATCACAGTAGACGGTGGTCCGCCAATAGTCCCATCATCTAAATACCAAATGTTTAGTGGAGCAGACACATTCTTCGTGATGCTCGAGATTCCTAAAGCGAACATTGATGGACCGAAAGAATCACCTTGTTGTAAACCGGTGGATGATTCAATGCGTCTATCACCGAAAAGTAATGGAGACGCTGACGCATAAGCTTGTAGCATCATCTGATAAATTTCAGGGACTTCAGACATAACAACATCCTATAAATGATCACGTCTCATGCTATTAAATGTATTTGCAACATCTAATTTCACGATTACATGGCCACTATTATCAAGATTTTCAATATAGTTTCGAACAGCATGAACGGCAGCCTCGCATCCTCCGCTACAAGCAAACCCAAGTTGTTGCGGCATCAGAATTTCTTTCAATTTAGGCTGAATATATTCAATTGCTATTCTGGCTGCTAATCGGCGAAACGGGTTCCCAACGGAAATAGGACGAATTCCGCCACTCTTCTTTTGTAATGCAAACAGTGAAGCAGAATAGAAGAAATCACGTGCATGATTGGGTATGGATCCGTTTATGATGAGATTTATCGATCTTGTTAAAGCCGAAAGAAGACTTCTACCATTTTGTGAACGTTCATTAGATATTAGATCTTTGAAGTGCCTTGGCCTGAAGCCATCTGGACCTCCAGCTGAACCAGAGTTCATTCTTCGAATTGATGACTGTCTCTTCAGGAACAAGGGAATTAGAGACAACTGAATCCACAACTGGTCTATGATCTGATGGCTGAGGAGGATGCTTTGACTTTAACTGATCATAAACGTTGTCAGAAAAACCGGCAAAAGACATCTGAAGCTATAATTCTCACTGCACCTCTGACATCTGAGTCCATTAATTTGGAATTTACTTGACGTTTCATTTGTTCTTCAGATAAAGTGTGAATGATCTGGTTTCTGTTCGGATTGCTTGTAGATGAAGGCACTTTAGAATGGTGCAAAGTTCCGTGTTCCATGTAATCCGAAACTTAATCTTTTATCTTATGAGTCAAATTTCTTGTGTCTTCAGAAGATTTGGATGGTTTTCTAAGAGCAATTAATGCAAAACAAGCAAGTCGTCTCCAAAATGCAAGATTATCAGGGTTATCAACGGCGTCAGAAATTACTGATGATAAGGCAGCAGCAATAACTGGTCGAGAAGCTTTTGGAAGTCGCGGTACAGCTCTATTAGAATTTCGCAGATCTTGAACGATGTCAATTGTGCTGTGTTCATCAGTTTCAACTTTCATTGACCCAACTGACGGAATTTCCTGATGCGGTCTGAAAGTACAGTTGGCACAGGACCAAGTAATTTGATGTGACTGTATCTGCCTGAGTCCAACGCATGATAAATGGGCCCAATTGCCACATAAGGAACAGTGTCTACCCTTTTTATTTGGATTCGTAGCATTGCATTTCACACATACTAGAGATGAGTCTATCATACATCGCTCACGTAATGACATAGGAGCAACAGTTGATTTTTCAGGTGAAGAATTCAGTTGTTTTCAATTATCGTAATCATAGCAATTCGAATAAATTTAGATTAGTAGTTCAGTGCAGTTTACATTTAAAAATCTGAACATTTTCTTCTAGAAAAATTTAAATCTTGTTTTCCGATCAGTCACTTTTACTGAAAATTAAAAAAAATATCCAAAAATCCACTAATCGACAAATAATCGGCCGATTATCGTTCTAGCGTGCCAATAATCGGTCGATTAATCCGTACACCCGCACTGTAGACATCCGCTGTGGGGATGCAGTGGTGCATCAAGTAATGCATGCTAATTTGGAATGTGTGGGACATCATTCTTGCATTCTACTTTATCACGGAGCTTGTCGTTTTCGTGTACATGTATGTAGTATATCATGCATGATATTAGGCACACATCTTTCACCATGACTTCGCTACCGACGCTTGAACAGAAATTAGGGTTGCGATATTTAAATGTGATATTTTAAATGCATATTTGTACAGTTCCATTTGTTACGAACGTTTTTTTCGTCAACTTTTGGAATTCATTTAATCAGAAATATATGTTGCCATCACTTGTATCCTTAACTGGCATATACATTAATAAAGGATAATTTGTGATTTTGGCTTTCAGACATTTCTAGCACATTTCTTTCATATTTAGGTACATGTATTTGCTTGTTACGAACTTACTCTATTCGGACAAAGATAAGTTGAGAATTTGAATTTTCCATTTTCCATCAAACTAAAAACGTTGCTGCGAATATTATTGTTCTCCAAAAACAGCAACTTACACGGAACCCAAAAATAACGAACACTAGAATTCTTCACACAGAATTACTCATATATTGATTTTAAGGCATTGTTGCGAACGTGCGTAACTTATCGTTCCGAACGTACGAATTTGTCCATGCACTTTCATCAGTATCACATGCTCTACGACAAACATCAGGACTTTGTAGTTTTCTGCGCTTCGTTGCGCTTTGTTTCTTATCTTTCACCACTAAAAAAATGACAATCAGCACACGATGTAATTTTGTCAGTACATATTTATTCCATTTATCATCAGTAGTATGGTTTATTTTTTGAAGTTTTTATGATGACTGAGAATGAAAGCGATTAAGTCAATAAAGGACGCCAACACCCTCACACTAGGACACTCCGGAGGATGAATTAGGTGCGAGCTCGTCTCCACCGCGGACTTCGGTTCGAGAGTTGCTGAGTCGGTGCGGTCGGGGAATCAAGGGTTCAGTGTCTTCTATTGACTTAATCGCTGTCATTCTCATTAGATATTCTATGCTAAGACTGACCTTTGTTGCAAGTTTGGGTTGTGTCAAGAAATATATGAAGTCTAAAATATCTTTATTTTTAGAAAGAACGTCACATTCAAATAGAAAATCTTTCTTTTTGATCCATGATTTGTTGCTCATGACAAAACGAAACGTTTTGTCTTGATTCTGTAAACGATCTTCGTGGGAAGGAAATACGAACACATTCAAGCATATTGATTTTAGATATTTCAAACACATCTGCACGGATTCAGGAAAAGCAAAGACCATTGCTAAGTCTGCAGGGACTGGTAGCTGGAGATAAATTTAGCTAATATCAGCTAATAGTAACTAATATTATTAACTAACAGGTAGCTGGGACCATTTTCTGAACAAGCACTTTTAGTGCACCACATAGACTTGGTGGAACATGACAGCTTCTATATCTATCACATTCCAAAGGATGATCTGAATAAGTACCTGAAATAGAAGATGCATTATTTATTATATTCAAGGTTGCACAGGGGTGTATTGATATTTTTTCTTGATTAAGTAAGGAAATGCTTCATGATTTCTGACTCTGCCATACTTTTTCCTATCTGAAATGTGATAATAATGTCACGAATTGACAACAAAGGTCTGTCGTAATTCATTGAATATCGAAAGAGAATGACAGCTATTAAGTCAATACAAGACACCAACACCCTTGATTCCCCGACCGCACTCGCCTGACCTAGGAATCGAACCGAAGTCCGCGGTGGAGACGAGCTCGCACCTTCTTCACTAGGCCACGCTGACGGTTCAAAAGGAATGCGAGTGAAGGCAGAAGTCATCTCTAAGTGATATCGACAGCATATTGTCCTATTATTGACAGAACGATCGATATCACTTAGAGATGACTTCTGCCTTCACTCGCATTCCTTTTGAACCGTCAGCGTGGCCTAGTGAAGAAGGTGCGAGCTCGTCTCCACCGCGGACTTCGGTTCGATTCCTAGGTCAGGCGAGTGCGGTCGGGGAATCAAGGGTGTTGGTGTCTTGTATTGACTTAATAGCTGTCATTCTCTTTCGATATTCAATGTCACGAATATTATATATATATTATTTAAAAACCTCTATTGATTCCCTGAAACACACACTCGGATCAATTCGAATCTGAGTACATCATCTGCGTTGTATTATGGTTGGTCCTATTGAAGTTGAAAACAAACAGAGCAAGTTGTTGAAATTTCTCTGATAGTCCAACTAAGATTTTTTCCTTTTTCTGGGAGAAGTCAGTGTATTGTATACACTTAATAATGGCATATAGACCCAATCATGACTATTAATAAGTGAATACCTGATCAGATCTACTAGGCATGTGGACATAGAACATCGTGCATGTTTATGATTATGGCCTACTAACAATAAATTGAACACTGTTCGATTAACATGCTAAAAATGTCAAACTTATTCTGGTACTAATTATTACACGGCGTGCATGACTTGCCGACAAAAAGTTACCAGAATCGAAATGTTACGAACGTATGAAAACATATAGCTGTATCTCAAAACATGAAAACTCAAATTTAAAACTTGACATAGCATGACTACTAGATAGTTGATGTGCCTTCTTTTAACTGATCCAATTGAGCAGCATGTTGAATTACTTGGATAAATTCTAACTTTTAGTACTTTTTCGTTACGAACGTGCTTCTTGTAATGGACAAATTCAATTTTGAACTAATAGAAGATAATCAAGCCAAGACACGGAAATATCACTTTTACTTATTCAATGGAGCGTTTTATACTTATTTCAGCTATAAAGATTGAAACATGTGGTGAATTTACTACTGATTAATAGTTGACCGAACAACGATTTCTTAAATCTAAAATGAATTAATATTATGAATCAATCTATAAATTAGTGATAATTCACTATAGAAATTATTTAATTGAACATTTCATTCGTATTTTCATAAAATTAAGGGAATGAATTTATGGGAAACAAGTGGTTTTAGTTTCACATTGCATTTTTATTTTTTGCCTCCCTTGTCCGCTTTTACGTTGAACTGCCCATTTAAGATAAGTTGCGGCGCTGTAGTTGATGATCACCAGCATCACCATGACAGGGTTACTAAACTCATGAAGATTGCGTGCAACAGCAGACTTCCATCATTATCTCTGATAATTTATTATATACCTCTTTTCGCTTTTTCTTTTATCTAGATTAATCTGCCCATTACTTCAAAGGTGAACTGTGCATTAAAATGAATTGAAAAAGAAATGTTCAGCATTCCGAAATAAATTATAAAATGCCACTTTTAGTGATAATCAAGCTTAATACTGTCATGATACATTCCAGCAAGGGAGTTTCCCAAATTAAATAGGTATTTTGGCTTATTACCATTATATTGTGTTTCCTTTAATTCATTAGGAAAGTGTTGATGTAATTCTTCTTAAGTGCCTCCACAATTCTCATCAATTACATGTTATATGAAGAGCAAAGAACATGCAAATCAGCATATTTCAAATTTATTTTAAACATATTTAAAATATGACAGATTAAAAACATTTTTGCAACCCTAATTTTAAGAAACACTGGCAACTTGTAAGTTACGAGTTGTCAAATTGGATTTTATAAAACGCTGATAAGCTGTTAACTGGTAGGAGTTGATGATTATTGATTGACATGTCTCTTCCCTTAACTGAAGCAGGAAAATGTTAATTTGCCAGTCTGATGAATAGTTTGCGACATCTTTTTTTAAAAAAATAATTAATGATCCACAAATTGCAGAGCTGATCGTAAATAGTGGACCACCTAAATTATGTCGAAATTCAATTGATTCTCATGTCCAATCGTGTCGCATATCAGCATGCCATACATCATTCGAGAGCTTGCACTCTCAGCTTTCAATTAAGCTATGACAAACGTGTATCCGGTATTATTATTTTTAAGGACAGTGGTCAAGATATGGAAATCTCTCAATTTGCAAATCGTAATTTTTAAGTAAAAAACTATATGAGCATGTAAAACGTAATTTTCCTTAAGTAGTATTTTGATGGAATTTTAAGTTGATCATGATTATGTTGCAAGCCTCGCTGCTGATTGTAAAATAAAATATTTGATTGAATTACTTTATTTTATTAGTGTTTAAACAATATTTCGGAGTTATGACTCCATTCTCAAGTTATAGCATTATTGATTATTAATTTAATCAAATATTTTATTCAGCAATCAGCAGCAAGGCTTACAACATAATTTGTGAGTATGATAATAAATCAGGCACGGGGCGAATGTGCATTTTCTGAGCTTTCTTTTGATGTGTGGCTCATTGAAATTGATGGACTATGAAAAAAATAGTGATATCGTAAATTTATCTAGCGATTTTTAACTAATTGTATTCATTTCATGGATAAACGTTTTTTGAGCTTTTCGGACAGAAATATGCGAAATACAATATCTGGAAGCATGATTATACTAAGATATTTATTTTACAGAAATGTCGGTCATAGCTCAAATTTGCATTAAAAGAATTTTTTCTATTTTTAGGAAATCAAAGAAGATCCACAAATTGTGCGCACAATTTCACTGTATGGCTATGTTCGTGGTGCACATTTGTATGCTGGTACAAATGCCCATATTCCAGGTGTGGGGGATTTTTGTTTAGAAAACATCAATTTTCTGGATGATCCCTGTCCGTCACCCGCTGCTAAGAAGCGACGTTCATTGCTGGATAAAGAGCGCAAACTATACGCGCCTATGAGTGGTGTTGGAGATCTTGTTATGGACCGTGATGCTGTGTACATGCAGTAAGTATATTTATTTGTCTCTGTGCATGCATTGTAAAGTATATAGCCTATCGCTTATATTTGACCGGGAAAGCAGATTATTGCCCGAGCGGGAAATAATATTTACTCCAATGCATTGGAAGGAGCGTGATCTATGCCAATTATGAGTGCTCTTATCCAGCTTTAGTATAGACTAGATCTGTGAATAGATATTTTCACGATTGATTAGGTTAAATTTCTATTCAAATACTCTTCATAATCATAGACATGTCAATCACAATCTGTCCTTGATCATCATAGCACGTCGTCAAATACGCAACTCGTGCATGAGATTGCTTCATCATCGCATTCGAACTCGTCAGAGCTTAATAGCCCTCACCCATGGACTCCTAGATATATATCACCTGGACTGAAAGCTGAAATTCATTTATACGCAAGACGGCTGATTGACCTTAATTGTTGATGAAAGAATATGATAACATTTAGTTTAGTGAAATAAGAAAGTAATTTTCTCACAATCGACTCCAGAGGCGACGGATCGGATGAACGATGCGTTATCAAGTTTTTTTAAAAAAATGAAAACGTCGCAAAAATCAAAAAATAGAACAATTATTGAGTCTCTACCGGTTTCAATTGGCAACAAGATGACAGGTGTCCGTGGCAGAGTGGTTGCGTACTTGGACTAGCGATCTCATGGTCCAGAGGTCGAACCCGGAAAGTGTCATTGGAAGTCGGCAGGAAGGGCATCCGGACTACAAAGCACCACAACGCTCCAAACAAAGTCTGACTTAAGTCAGCACCGTCCAAGGCCCCAGTAGGGGTAAAAAGTGACGTAAAATCCGTAAAAAAAACAAGATGACAGGTATTGACCAATTTTCATCAGGAGAAATATTAAATTCCCAATAATTTAATATTTCTCCTGATGAAGATTGGCCATTATCTGTCATCTTGTTGCCAATTGAAACCGGTAGAGACTCAATAATTATTCTATTTTTTGATTTTTGCGACGTTATGAATTTATGATGTTTTTAAAAAAATGAAAACGTCGCAAAAATCAAAAAATAGAATAATTATTGAGTCTCTGCCGGTTTCAATTGGCAACAAGATGACAGGTATTGACCAATTTTCATCAGGAGAAATATTAAATTCCTAATAATTTAATATTTCTCCTGATGAAGATTGGCCATTATCTGTCATCTTGTTGCCAATTGAAACCGGTAGAGACTCAATAATTATTCTATTTTTTGATTTTTGCGACGTTATGATTACTTTTAGTAAAGTGAAAACAAAAAGTGAAAGTTTCTGCAAGTCGGAGGAACATGGGATTGCAACAATATAATCAATTAATAACAGCAATCAATATAATCCCATTCATTCGAACGACGCACAAATGAAACTGGCTGATTATTGCATTTTTCACAAAAATGAATAATTTAGATTAAGCGATAGAATTCGTCCTACATCAATCGTGCACTAATGCTGAAGATGCAGAGACTGCTAAGGCTACCTCCTTGAATTTATCAAAAACATTATCCTCTTGTGATGGCTTTAACAATGCCAACTTAGATCCTTTGGGATTACATAACAAGTTATCTAACGCTCATCAGTCCATGAGGATGTCTAGTCTTATGTCTGATTCTCAAGAGTCCCTAGAATTTCAGCCTGCCTCTACTCCAACTTCAACACAATGTACCTCTGGTTCTCAATGCCCGGTCGACACATGTCCAGAGCGCATAGCCTTTTCAAGGATGCTGAATCACCTCCAGAAACATGCAACAGGAATTTTGCCAAGTTCCATACCTGAATCATGGCTTGAACAGCATTGACGTTATGTCTGCAAATGTGGTTGCCTTGTCGCTAATTCTTTCAGAGTCCAACATCAGAAAAAGTGCGTAAAAGGATCTTTTGTAGTAGATCTCACAACCCAAAGTGCAGGATATCAAAATGAAGATCCACTGCCATCAGGAAATGAAGTAATGGCACTCCAGCGACCAACTCTGAAATTCATCCCTTCCAATGCCAGGCAGAAATTTGGTAAAATTTTTCTGATTCGTTAAAGGAGTTCCTATCCAACAACAGTATTGAAGCTTGGACAAAGCTCTTAATGCCCCGAAATGTGATCTCCCATCGAAAAAACGTGCGGGAAAGAAAAACAAGCATAATGTTTCTATAGATGAACTATGTGACCAATGGAATAACGGTCAAGTTTTAAAATTGTGGGTGACTGCCTTGATGAAGCCAATAAGTGATGGCTGGGACGTGAGGCCCATTGTTGTTGGGGAAGTTTTGCGTCGCCTAAGAGCTAGATGTCTATGTAAATTAATAAGAGATGCAGCGGCTTTACTTTTTCAACCGCTACAACTTGCAGTTGCATGTAATTTAGGTACAGAAAAGATCATACACCGCACTCGAGAAATGTTGAACAACCATCAAAATGATCAAAATTTTTGCTTATTGAAAGTGGACATAGCCAACGCCTTCAACTCGGTATCTAGGCAAGCGGTTGTCAATGAATGACTCAAACAGTTTCCTTGCATATGGCAAAATGGATTTCTTGGTGTTATGGAAATTCTCCGCTTTTATGTCACCCTCTTGGTCGTTTGAATTCGTCACAGGGGGTTCAGCAGGGTAACCCGCTTGGACCTTTTTTATTTTCGCTTGCCTTAAACCCCATTATTAGAGCCATTGATGAATCATGCTCCCTGACTCACCATTTTTGGTATTTAGATGATGGGATTTTTGCTGGGCATAAGAATCATTAATCAAGTACAAAAGGCATATCAACTTTCTGAATCCATGTGTTAGAAAATTGGTTTGACTCTAAACACATCTAAATGTGAATTGTTTGGAAAAGGAGACTTGTCGAACTTTGATAGCAACTTCATTACGTCAATGGAATTCAATGTGGAAGTCCTAGGAGCACCTATTGGAGATGTCGCATTCTGCCATTCCTCTATTGAGAACAAAGGACAAAAAGCAAAAGTGCTGTTGAGAAAAATTCCTCAACTGTGCAACCCACGAATTTCTCTTGTTTTGCTGCGGAATTGCGCATCTTTCTGTAAATTTTACCACTTCGGTCAGACAGTTCCGCCTAATATTGCTTGTGAGGCATTTCAAAACTTTGACGATGACGTTAGAATTGGCTTGGAGGAGAGTTTGGCGATCGAACTTTCTGAAAAAGCATAGATTCAATCTCAACTGAGAATTCGCTCAGGCGGTTTAGAACTTCGGTCACTGAAACGAATCTCAAGTGCGGCTTTTCTTTCATCTTTTCGCTCTTGTATACCATACTCGGATTTTGTACTTTCAAATTCAGCAACAATGGCGGTAGATCTTCTCAATTGCCATATTGATCCAAAATATCAAATTTCCAATAATTTGTTAACTGAAGGAACTCCATTGTCTCAGAAATACATGTCTTCCCATGTCGAGTCTTCCTTACGAGAATCCTTTTTGAATCAACTCATCCAATCGGATTTCAGAGGTTTCCATGCGATCAACAACGCATCGTCCGGTTCATGGTTATCAGCCATTCCATCGCCTGGACACGGATTTCGCCTCACAAGTAATGAGTTCCAAGTTCTCATTAAGTGGTGGCTGGGCATTCCGCTTACTTCAGGTACATAGCAATGTCCTCGATGTCCTGGTGTGGCACTCGACCTTTGTGGCCATCTTGCCCTAGCATGTAAAAGAGGTCCAGATATCACTACAAGGCACAACGCCTTGCGAGATCAGTTTGTCAGCAATTGCCATTCCGCGAATTTGCCCGTACTAATTGAAAAAGGCTCTGGTTGTGGTTCTGTGGCAGAAAATACGAGGCCAGCTGATGTGCTCCGGTCGAATTGGTGCTTTGGTCGCCCCGGTGCCTTAGACTTCACTGTGGTACACCCGCTAAATAATCTGAATGCATCTGAAGCGAGTACATCGGAGGAGTCAACATTGGTGGCGGCTGAGCGGCGGAAGCACATCCAAAATGATCCCAAGTGCCGACAATTAAGATGGCAGCGTGTCCCATCCGTCATAAGCACCTATGGGCATTTGGGAAGTGACACTGCTCCAGTCCTAGAACGGATAGCCACAAGACTGGCTATCCAGAAAGGCATCCGTTTTAGCGAGTGCAAATCGGCCATAACAAGAATTTTATTTAGCGCGATGAGATCAAGCGCTCATGCCTTCGTCTCCAGACTGGAATCAGGCATAGGTGGAGAAGAGCTCCACTTTGCCAGTCTGCAATTTTAATATTGATTATATAAAACCAAGGAAGTGTTTCAAAGTAGTACTATCAAACACCATAGTGTTTGACAACATAATTATTGTACGAATTGTAATCAATGTACGAATTACGTAGACTTTTGGTTGGTAGGAACAGTTTCTGCAGCGGCAGCTTAACTAAGGCCACATCATCCGTCTCTTTCGTAAACGTATCCTGGTTTATTTGGTTTTAGAAATAGTACGAAAATACCGATTCAAATAAAATGGATGACATTTTAGAACCTGATAATCTCGCTTTTTTGAAGGAAGTAAGACGATACTTGCCTCTGAACGTCATATTCCGTTTCAGATTTTTGGCGAAATTTGAATGAGATGCAAAATTAACTTACATATTGTATTATATTGTATATAATATATGTATGTTATATCATATTGTATTTATTGTATTACTAGTTAAATTCCCAAGGACAAAGACAAATTTAATCATTCACATTAACTTGTGACTCGTCGACGATCCAACTTTGCAAAATCGAGCCACTGTGACATTGCTGCTGATTCCTTTTATTTTCATGTTGCTTTCGTCAAAATACCTGTTTCAATCGAAGAATTCACCCATTGAGATTTCACTTATTCACGAGGAATCATTGCCGATCAGATGTGTGGATGCTTGCACTTTTTAATCGAACAACTTTAACCTTCGAAAAAATTGAATTTTGAAGATTCTTGTAGATGAAGTAATGAAGATGATTGTAATTGATCAGATTCGTGCAGCTTGCCCTCATCCTGCAACTTTGGTTCAGAACTGCAACTATTGTTACTCCAGTCTACGAGTATGCGTATTTCATTAAACTAATCAAATGAAAATCTCCGACAGATCAGGGCAACAAATTTTGACTACTGTTGTAAGACTGTTGTAAGGCCACTGTTCCACAATACAACAAGCAACAAGTCTTACATTGAAAACAACAAGTTAGAAGTGCAGGTGTTTCACATTATCATAGCACTTGTTGCAACAAGTCCGCTTCCAACAGACAAAGAGCTATTTTTAGACGTGACGTTGAATAGCGGCGCTAAATCTGTGGGCACTGCCGTCATATTTCTTGTCTGACTGCGATTTCAGATGAGATACTTAATTTCGGAGATAGGTTGCGCTGTGTTCTTAAAATGAATAAGTCACAAAAGTTACTGTTCTTGTCAAGCATCAAGGAGAGGAAAGAAGTCATATTTAACAAATTCTCAGAAGTAATTTCAAAAGAAGCAAAACAATCAGCATGGCTGGAAATCCACACGATTCTCCGGGCACATAACGTGTCTCTGGCGGATACAAAGCCTTGGACCTATTTCAGAGATACGGTATGGAACAACTTGAAACGATATACTTTGGAAAAAAAGATAGGAAAAGTAAAACCGGAGAAGGTGGAGGAAAGCAGGCCCAGTACACAGACGTAGACGAAGCTGTGCTGGATATCATTGGGAGAGATTCACCAGCGGTTGTGGGTCTAGAGTTTTCCGAAACCTGGACGACGAACACTCCACAGTCAACGACACAGCCTCAACCAAAGCCTAAGAAGCGGGAGGTAGAGTCTGATTTTCTGACTCAGTACAGAGCAAAAAAACTTCTGAAGTTGGACTTGGAGATTGAAAATCTCAAGTTACGGAAAGAAATACTTAAATGCCGACTTCAACGTCCAAGGACAGATGAGGAAGATTGCGATATTTCATATTTAAGTTTGCTTCAAGACGAATAAAGTTTTTGTTCAACTTTGGAAAATGTTTGCTGTTTTCTCTTTCATTTCAATGTGGAATTATTTTCAGCTCTAATTATGAATACTACAGGATAAATGGGTCAATGCTTAGAGATTGCACAACTTCAGGATAGTGAATTTCGGCAAACTTAACCCTTTCGAGCAATGCTTGCAGAATTTTTTTATTGATGAGTAAAACACATCAAACACATTAAAACGCATTATGATAAAATAATTATTAATTAAAGTTGTTTAAATTTTTGTGTTTCCCGCTCCTGGGAAACGTCTGACTGAATCACCAATGCGATCATCTATATTACTGATAGTGAAATTCTTCAAAATATCAAATGATGTATCTCTTATTTAACACACAAACTAATTAACTGCCTTATGGACTCCATGCTCTTAATTCTCTTAACTGAGCAACCTGTCAACAGAGAAAACATATACATAATTAGACGGTGACGTTGTATCTATTATCTTGTTAAAACAACAAAATCTTTGTGAGTGATGATTTGTTCGTACAGGTAGTATACATGAATAGGAAAATCATTCGACTTTTAAGGAGTTTTGAAAGCTACAAATCAATTGTTTACGTCGATCCAAAGCTTTCTGACGTTCAGTTACACGTACATTATCATCAACTTGAGCACTTCCATTACTCTCATCTTGATTTTCATCCATGTCATTACCATTTGGCTCTTCATATATTTCATCGTCTTCAGAAGAACTTGGTTGAGAATCTCGCATTTCACCTTCACCTACATCGTCTTCATTATTATAATCAATGGAAATATTATGAAGAATACAGCATGATTTAAAGATCTCACAAGCCAATTGCGGTTGAACACGAAGCATTTTCAAACATGCAAAACGTTCTTTCAACATTCCGAAAGCATTTTCCACCAATCTACGAGTACCTTTGTGTGCAATATTATATTTTTCTTCCGCTTGACCATGAGGATCAGCAAGTGGAGTCATGAGCCATTCTTTCAAGGGATATGCGGAATCACCTAATATCACAGCTTTTGCAAAAGGATAGACACCACTATTTGTGTTGAACTTTTGATACAAAGAACTATTCCTTAGTACTCGAGCATCATTGACTGATCCTGGCCATCTTGCACTAACATAATAAAACTTGCGGTCGGGTCCACAGACACACATCGCATTTATCGAGTAGTCACCATGACGATTGACATAC
This sequence comes from Prostheceraeus crozeri, assembly GCA_907163375.1. Lineage (NCBI taxonomy): Eukaryota > Metazoa > Platyhelminthes > Polycladida > Euryleptidae > Prostheceraeus > Prostheceraeus crozeri. The sequence continues at coordinate 105,749 of CAJQUW010004118.1, read as the reverse complement.
TGTGATTCATTAATGTGTGGTGCTTCGATGTTAACATGAGTTCCATCTAAACAACCGGCAACCGAAGGAAAACCTTTAAATTTGTAAAATTTCACGGGAATTTGACTATCATTTTCAAACGTGATAACTGAATAAAAAAAGGCATCATTTATAGCTGCTACACATCGTCTCACACATCGGCACACAATAGCTTTTGAGACACCATGAGAATCTCCAATCAATTTATAGAATGCTCCAGTTGCAAGAAATCTTAAGAATCGCGAGGACTTAAGGCTCCACTTTTCGCCGAACTGTGCTCAATAGATCCTTCAACTGATGCTAAAACGAAATCAAACTTCTCCTCTGTCAAGCGAAATCTCTCCTGGAAGTCCTTCGATCCCATATTGATTCGGCTGCGAAATACTTTCGTACGACGTTTTATTTGCATTTCTTCTGCAAGAATTTCCATATCAGAATCCATCATAAGTTACTATGCGCGAATGAAATTGAATGACACCGGATAGCAGCCGACTTAAGAACTTGTTGTATCTAGAATTGAAGGTAATCTTCAATTATCGATTAACAAGTCTTGTTGCTTGTTGATTGTGAAACAGAGACAGCTCGTTATTCCAGGATTCTCGTTGTAACTTGTTGCTTGTTGACTTGTTTATTGTGAAACAGCTATTCGATGAAAGTTTGTAAGTTTTCACTTGTTGCTTGTTGTATTGTGGAACAGGCCGCAAAATTTTTATGCCGTCATGCCTTGTATAGCAGGATAGCGCATAGTGCATATCACTTATTTGACCTAGCAGATGTCGTCGCAGTACCAAAATGTGAATTATCAACACAATGATGCATAGATCCTTAGCTGCGGATGTACCAGAATGCACTTTTCGCTGTACGTACAATTGATCTGATGAAACGACATTACTGAGCAAAGCGTGAATGTTATCGATCTATTCTTGACCAACAGTGGTTTGATAACAACGGTGAAACAAATTCATTTTTCTCGCATGTGAACACATCAGTTGAATGCATTTTCTTATTGAAATATGCATTTGTACTGATTTGTTTTGTCATATACATTTCATTGCGGTGAGTCAAAAAATTGAATTTCCTTGACATGAATGAAGTTGCATTTGATCTCTGTGAACTGATAGGTGAGAGCATATTTTTCGGTTCGGAATTAACCTAGTTGATGAGTGAGACATTGTATTATGCCGCCTTTTCTTGGATTTGCTGTTAACCATAAATTGAGTCACTTCACACAGTTAATGGGATAATGAAAGGGATGTGACTCTTTCATGAAATTTCTTGGATGGATCAAACCAACTGTGGCTACTTTATGAAGATCACCAATTTGTACTTCGTGTTTCAACTGTAAAAGTTCTTCCACTAATAAGCGAAAGCAATATACTAACTCATTTTAATTCATTTGCTTCACATGATATAGTCAATATTCCATTTTCAATCAACGATGATCAGAACTTGTAATCCCATGTTCCTCCGACCTCCAGAAACTTTCACCTCTTTTTCTTTATACTTTCGTTTTCACTTTATTAAATGTAATCATATTCTTTCATCGACAATTAAAGTCAAACAGCCGTCTTGCGTAATGAATTTCAGCTTTCAGTCCAGGTGCTATATATCTAGGAGTCCATACCTCACCCTACGGACTCGGGCATTTAAGATATCTAACTCTTGAAATACCATAAAGAAGCAATCATGCACTAGTTTCGCAAATAACTATTTCGTAATGCATTGGAGTAAATATTATTTCCCGCGCCGTCATTCGTACAGAAATGAAGAGGAAGAAGACTTTCCGGAAAAGTAAATATTATAACATTAAAAGAAAATTGTTCCACTTTATGAAAAACGGCAGTGTGCAATTCATCATGATTAACGTTCAACTTAACATCAAGGTATTCAACGGAAGTGTTATTAGTCCCATTTCTTTCTACTTTCAAATCAGGGGGATAAATTCTAGTTAACAAAGTATCGAAATGTTTATAGTTGAACAAACAGATATCATCTATGTAACGTGTGGTATTCGACAACTGTCTAGCTAGTCCAAACTTCTTATCCGAAAACAGTGACTTCATAGAACAAACTCACAGTGAGACAATTGACAGTGAGCTAATAAGGGACTACAGTTACCCCTCACAGGTACGAGTGGCCTCTTTCTTGTTTAAGTGCCAAACCACCGAAAACAACAAAAACCTCCAATATAACAAACTTTATTGCGGCTTTAAACTTTTCAAAACTAAAACAATTACAATTTTTGTATGTTTTACAAGCAACAAACAAGGTCATATTTAAACCAACGCAGAGGAATTTTGTTGACGTGGAGTTGAAAATTTACTCCAATAATTCAAGCAAATGGACAATAATGTCATCATGGACAAGATTGGTATACAACGTAGAAAAATCGGAAACTTGTATTGAAAGGACATTGATATTATTTGCTATATTTAAAAATTCTTCAGTCGATTTTACACTCCAAAAACAACGGAAACCACTTTTCTTTCTCATGGTTTCACAATAAAGTTCAAGAAAGTCTCTTATCAACGACAGACCTTTATGAAGAACAATAGACAATTGCGTGCTCCACCTTGAACCTGAACTCATAAGGAGATTTGTGAAATTGGGGATACAAAACAAATTCGGTAACTTTTTACAACCATGAGAACAATGTATATTAAGACTTGATAAAAGAACAGTGCCGTTCTACAACTTCCACAATCTTTTCCGAAGAGACAGAATATGTCATATTGCCCACAGGCGTCAAACTTTGAAAATCGAAGCCTAATTCTTCTGACATGATATTCATATACAACTTTTTACAAATAACGGCAAAATTATTAACTGCTTTGTCAACAGGTACAATAACAAAATGATCATGTACATGGTTAATACTCTCGTTGAGTGATCTTATCGATGAAAACTCTCGTACGAATAAATGTTCACTATACTTCAGTTAATCCGCTTACAAATAAGGGCTACAACTTCCTCCTCCCAAACATGAAAAGAATCACGATCGATTTTAAACATTTTAGACATTTTATCAACATGGGATTTTACACAGGAAACCAAGTCAGTTTTCACACGATTCCACGGTAAAAATTGCGGAATACGAGATTTCGTGCCAGGTGACATAACGTACATGACATTCTAAGATTAACATCATCAATCACATTCAAATCGCCTGTCACAGAAGTTGAAATATTTTTAACTAATTCTCCTTTCTTGCTCAGCCACCATTTTATAAAATGCAGTTAATGAAGCTTAAGAAAGTATAAATAAGCAAACCGAATGAAGCATAAGTACTCCTATTCACTTTAAATTACTATTCTGTTCAGGTTTACGTTATAGAGTTGCGCTGCTTTCCATACTTATGTTGACTAACCATTGCTAGGTACACAGCTTGTAGTCTAGAAAGTTTTGATCGATGTGACATCAAATTTCCATTGCTAGGAATTTGAATTCTAATGTTCTATGTCATTTTAACATAGTCCGCGCCATTACCTTGGATGAATTATAATAGGAATATTGTCATAGTTTTATCAGACAAATATAGGAATAGTATCCACTTTTATCCGACATAAATGCAAAATTCCTCGGACACTAACGTGTCCTCGGAATCTATGCATTTGTGTCCGATAAAAGTGGATATTATTGGTATTCTAACCCAAAAAAGATGAAATCTATATCAATGCTTCATGATATATAACTTTATTGAAGTCAAGAAGGTATAAAATTACAGCGAGATACAAAAGAGAGATAAAAAAATCACAAGTTGAAAACTTCATCCAGCCCTGCAGTCTTCGGCAATGTGCCAAGGATGGATATGGCATTCCCTCTCTGAACGGCGATGCTTAGTCTCTGGAAGAGGAAGGTTGTTGATCGCTCTTCTCCGGTCTTCTCCTCTATACGAGCGCCGATTTGTCTCGCAAATTTGATTGCAGATGGACCCCATGCTCCCATCGTTTCTATGCAGAAGGGGATGACATTATATGTAGATGTTAAATCTGCATATTTAGACAACTTGCGGTCTTCTGCTTCAGATGCAGTTTTGCCTGCAACATGCGACGATGAAGCGATATAGCTCGGTGACATGGTATCTCGGCAAGTGAAGTCCCAGACGGCTGATCGTCCGCCTTTCCATGGTATCATGGTAAGTCCATCGGGACGCTTGCCATCTTGCCTGGAAATTCCTGGAGGTTCCAAGATGGCAGGAACTCCACTTGATACCAAGGCCCGTCGAATAAGGTCATTGGCCTCTTGGTGTCGCGCATTTCTTCCGGCGCTCTTCTTACATCGGAGGCCATGTAATCCACACTGATCAACAGTTTCCCTACAGACACAGACATGTTGTTGACAAAGAGGGAGACCTAAACGTAATGCACATGCGATCCGCAATTGGCTGTTATTCAACTTCAGGCCCAGTGATGGTATTGGGCATGCGTTCAACCATGCTCCTGCATACTTGGAAGAGACGGCAAGAATCCGCGCTTTCGATGCGGCTGATACTATCGAACCCGCCAACTGATCGAATGCTGACTTTAGAATCGGCTTATCCCATGCACGTTGACTGCTTGGATTGAGTGGGAGCTCGGCATTTGTGATTGCTTTCCAGTCTTTAATTGGATTGCTTAGTGACATAGCGAAATAATCGGCTGGCAAACTGCATTGTGACAAAAGTGAGGAACAGAGATCAACAGTACTGTGAGCTGAAGACAGATAAGTCGGTAGAGATAGCTGTACAGCGCTTCTAACACCAATTCCTCCTTTTGAAATTGATAGTGTGGCTTGATTCCATGCTGTTTCATTGAGTTGGCAATTAAGGATATTACTGAGTGTCGCTTTCTTATTACTGAGTGATGAAAAGCTACCAACAAACATTGAAGAAATGCCAGTGAAATATCTGTCACAATACCTTCGCTTCTGGTACAGTAAATTGTCCCGACAAGACGGGAATTTCTACAGCCCATCCACGCTAATATGTATGCGGGCGGGAATTCACCGTTACTTGAGCGTAGACATAGGACGACAGGTCAACATTTTGAAAGACGTTGAATTTAATCAAGCAAATAACATGATAAAATGCATGATTGCCAAGTATCTTAAGTCGATGAAAACGATCAACAATCAAAACAGTGCGCGAGCAATTGATTCAACTGATTTGTTGAAGCTTGGTGACTATTTTTCAAGAAAAAATCCTCAAGTTTTGCATGCAACACGAGGTAACTTTTCTAATCATTTACCACCTTGCCTATCGAGGAAGAGAGCGGATGAGGAATCTCCAAAAGGAATCTCTTGTCTTCTCAGTGGATAGCGACAATCGTGAATTCATTGTGTGTAATAAAACTCTTGAAGAAAAAATGTGAGATCAACACTCAATAAAAGAAATTACGAGAATATTAAAGACATTGTGATGTATGCAAAACCAGAGAAGATGAATGTCCTGTTGAAGCCATCCGACTATATTTGAGCAAGATCCCCGATAATTGCACATGCTTATTCCCGAAGCCGCTGCAGAAATCAAAAATGGAGAGTGGCGGTTGGGAGAGTAATGCTACATGGTACTCGGATACACAAGTCGTGGGGAAGCATTTGTTGAATGATGCAATGAAAATCATTTCAAGGGAAGCAGACCTAAACGCAATTTACACCAATCACTGTGTGCGTGCAACAGTCGTTTCGGAGATGTTCTCAAAAGGGTACACAACGGACCAGATTCAAACGGTTACTGGTCATAAAAGGAATGATTCGGTGCAGCGCTATATTAAACGTGTAACACCAACAAAGAAAATGAAGGTATCACATGATTTAAGCAGCAGTATCCACCGATCCGAAACCCAACAAAGGGATATTTGTATTGAGGACAACAGTGGATCGACATCATCCCAGGTTTTTTCAACTCATTATTCTGTTTCTGAAACAAAGACAACTGTTTCAAGCGAGTCTGGAACTGTTCGGCGCCCGACCTCAATTCTGAGAAAGAATGGTTTTGTGCTAGAATTTTATTTGGATTAGAATGGACAGCACCTTTAATATGAGTAATTTCTATGTTTGCACAGTTTGCTTATGTTCTATGTTCTTTCAGATTTTTTGGCATAGAGTTTTCTGCCGGACAATAATGCGGTTTTTAATTCAATGCAAATTCATATATCAATCAGCGGACAATAATGCCAACTACGGCATTAGTGTCCGCTGATTGATGTAGAAATCGACAGGAATTTCATCATTTTTGGGTTAGAATAATGCAGATATTCTCGGACGCTAACGCGTCCTCGGATAATCTGCATTATTGTTCTCTAAACTGTGACAATATTCCTATATTATATGCACAGAATTAGGTTGACTCTTTCAGTTTCCTCGAAGTGCAGACTAATTCAGAACGATGGCACATGCTGGAACTCAGCAAGTGGGCAAAAAGGAATTCCTAATACCATACACAGATAGGAAAAAGTCGTATGTCGCTAACGGATACGACTTTGTAAATTCCATCAAAGCGCTTCAATTGCCACGATTCCTTCAGATTCGAAGAATTCAGATCATTGCACGCAAGTTTACTCGCTAATGTTGGTTCTTCCGATCATTATTGAAAAATATAGCAGGCGCACGAAAATTGGTTCACCTGATGATTTCACCACCCTCTCCTCAGCATTCCTCACTAAGTGTAAATGAGGCAGCGAATTGTGACCGAAATCATACTACAAAACGCACACCACTCACTGGCTGTTGTCCAAAAGTCGACTGAGAACCTGTTGTTTGAATGTGTGCAATTTCCAGTAGCATCCCTTCTAGACAACGAAGACAGAGCGAGCAGGTTGTCTAATTCTGTGATTATATGTATACATGTATTTATAAAGAGATTTCAGGAATAAACTTTTCAGGATAAACTTGAAGTAGAAGCAGCGGAGCTCCGAAACGTACTCGATAATACTCCGATAGTTGCTCAGATGTTTTTTTAAAGCTGTATATATATTGTGATTAGCAAATATATATTGTGATTTAAAAAAATGATGTCATCTTGTCCTTTACATGATTCAATTATGCATTTATGTTTCAGAGTTCGAGGTAAAAGAAGCCTTAATAAAGACCAGGAATTAAAGACAATCTTTCATCAGGGAAGTGATTCTGGATATGGAGATAATGCTATAGCAACAGATGATGATATGGAAGATGATGAAATGAGCGTGGATGAAGAAGATGATGATGATGAAGAATCTGACCAGGATGAAGAATCAGACCTAAACGAAGAGACGATTGACACATACGATGACGATGAAGAGGAAGACTCGGAGGAAGACACATCAACTTTTGGAGAGGAAATGGAAGAAGATTTAAGTGATACTGAACCTAGTGAGCATCCAGTCTTCCCAATCAGGGTAGAAGTTAACAAAGTTGGTCATAAATCACTGCTCGATAAGTAAGTCCATTCAAGACAGTTAAGTTTCTTCGAGTGTGAGCATGTGGTTTCATCCTTCCTAACGTTTCATGTTTCATCAGTAAAAGTGACATATTAAATCTTAAATGTCTTTTCGCTCGATATACACTGTGTTAGAAACGAAAAAGTCACCTCAATATCCTATTTTTAGAAAAGTTTTCTTTATATCAAACTTGACCAATTGAACGATGTTTTTTATTATAGATCAATACAATGTCGACAATTCCTCTTTCAGAGTTAATGATGTGGAAATAATGAAAGAAAAGTTTGAAGGTGAGATGAATGAAGTCATTATCTGTTACCGTACCTAAACATGACAATTATGAACGATGCTCCAATCTCTTTATCCAAAATGTAGCTGTTGTGTTGAAATGAGAATAATTTCATCCATCTCCAATATTCTGTGGGTATTGGAGTTAAAATGGCCTGTGGTGCTGGATCGAAAATCACTCTACAGATGAACTTGTTTTCTATAAATCGAAAGTATTGACTGTCCTGAATCAAAATTATATCTGATATTAGTAATAAGATATCTAACATGCTTGGATGTTAAGAGAAGGATAGAATTTTCAGTTGATGTATTGATGTTCATCTACACCGGGCCGCATTATTCTCACATGAGTACAATCGATTGCTCCAATCACAGTTGGAAAATTGGCAATTTTGTATAAATGAATCTTGTTTTGTCGCAACTGATCACAGGTAGGCAGGCCTGTGATTGCTCCTCAAATTCCTCAGATTCCTCAAAAATTGTTTTCACTCCTCAAATCCTCAAAAATTCCTCAAATATAGCTAAACTAAGAGAAATTCCTCAAATGCGATTGTTTTTAGCGAATGTTCAATTCGAATGCTCAAATTGTTTTTTAGCGAATGGTGATTATCTCTAAACTTCCAATCAAGAGGCTAAGATAGAATCCTATAACATGTATCCTACACCCTGACTGCTAAACCTGAATCAATCATGATTTATAATTTGATTTTGTTTCACGTCGTTTTAATTTCTGGAAGCTACAGGGTTGCAAATTTTCAGGTTCGTTCGAACTTATTTTGCTATGCAGAGAAGTTGTCTGAAGTTATTGTCTGCCGAACTCCTTAGTGCAACACTTTCACGTATTTAATGAGTGAAACACTGCGATCAACATACCGAAATTGTATATTGAACACTACAGGCAATTTTTTTCTTCAAACTTCATAATTTTGCGTATAATTCCAACAGTAAAATGCCTATTCAATTATTTTCATTAATTATCTGAACCGGTTTCACAGCCTTCATTATATGTTTCTGCGACTATATGGCTGCCAAATGCATGCCTGTACTTCTTAAAGAACTTTAGGCTATCGATCCTCTATATCCATTATGTGATAACGTATAGGTATCCCAGCCCATTTGGATTTCAGTGCTCTTATCAACTGAAGCTTTTGTTTCACTCATTCTCTTCCATTTTATTTCCGCTGAACATGAACACATGCGACGGGGTAAAGCGGATGATCTCCAAATTTAGTGTCTATCTGCCTCCTGGTCACTAGCGTGCGGAGGTTGGAGGCTTATGAGGCTCTGCTATCCCATGAGTCTGTTTGCAGCTACATTTTTCAGGGTCTGACGACCGACATTTATCCTGGATGAGTTATCCACTCATAGATCATTTTCATAATTTGCTGAACACACCTTGGTGTGAAAGTAATGCAGAGATTGTTTATCGTTGTATGCGAACTTGGATTAATTAAGACATTCATCAAGCCACATATTACTGGGTTGGCAGATTTTCAACCTGGGTCTACTGCAAGATGTGGATGTCAATATCTCTGCGGAACTTCATGCGAATAGAGGTGATAATCTTTCACTCTTTGCTTAGATGAGACCAACAACTTAGCTGGCAAGCCTGTTCCTAACAGTTTTTTGTGTCGTATGAGAGAATTCATGTTCATTTGAATGTAGATCGGAGCGATATGATCAAAGCGCTAACAGATAAACAAGAGCCACCAAAACTTGTGCAGTATAAAGTAATATTAATAAATTAGTGTATCGTGTAGCGCATCCTTCATAATAAATTACTGACTTTTTTTTAACCACAAGCATTTCGTCAACGATTTTAAGCTTTCTATGCTTATGGGTTGCTCTCCTCCCAAATTTGTCTAAAATCCGATAAAAGCAATCGTCACAAAGCCCCAGATGCATGTAGTTGAAGATATTTCCTACATTAAAAAAATTACAGTATACAAATCTGACAAGCATCATTGAATTGGAGACGATAGCGTGAAGCACAGCGATATCAGCAGCTTGATCTGACATCCTCTGTTCGACAAATTCTAAGCAGATAGTACTTCAGGTAACAAATTAATTTCGCAACAACGCGGGAAGTGACTATGACCGGGCCAATATCCTTTTGTAATGCATATAACTTCAAAAAGTGTGGTGGAGTGTGGTCAACTCTGGGGTTGCCTTCTTCATGACATTTTTTCATGAAGTTTGGCCCAAATTCCCTGTTAAAATATGGAGTTTTTCTTGCAATTATTATATTAGGCTCCGTTTACATTCCTCAAATTTTTCAAAAAAAATCCTCAATTTTTCTAATAGGCTAATCACAGGCCTGGGTAGGCCATGTGACGAACTGATCGTATACTTTATTGAGAGCGATACTAACACTCCGAACAGATCGATGAACTGACGGCTGAATAATACTTAGACCTTCTCCTAAGTCTGTTTGAAACGTTCCGGTCGCGTAGTATCGGATCTCAGCTGCCGTTCGTATTTCACATGATAACCCAGAGGATCGAGCAGTCGATCGCTGAATATCAGGGCGAATTAAATCGACGATATAGGAAAATGTAGCTTTATCGAAGAGGTAAAGGCGATAGAATTTCGAGTCATTGTATGAAAAAATATCACGTTGTACTTGCTGTTCATCTTCTAAGTCAGGATAAATATCAAGGAAGGCAGCCATCATTCATATATCTGTCTCTTAACACAGGTAGAAAGGAAATGCTATTACACAAATTAGCAAACAGTACCCATGAACTGCCTTAACCGCTGCGTGAGACCACTGGGAATATGGATAAGGGGAAATCCTAAACCCGACTGAGCGCAAGCTCGCTATCCTGTGTCGAGAATTCGCGATGCCGCTCGCTATCGGTTTTCCCCTAATTCCCTAAGACAGCATGAGTGGCGTAAACAAAGTCACCCGGCCAAGTCAGTGAGAATCACTTACCTTTGAGACTGTGATAATCTTACATGAACAAATTTTCTGTATACTCCATTGCGTCACCAAAGTTATTAAACGAGGTGAATTGTCATACGAAGCAGGAAACATTATTGACTTTAAAATAGTTGACTATGACATCATTGGACACGAACAGGCGTCAATGAAAGTACGGACCTACCGGGTGACGTTGGACTTGATGAGCAGGGGTCGCCAAATTCCTCTACATGTGAATGTCGCAATGGCATGTATAAATACAGCCACATGGCTGCCCTCTTCATCTACGCTATACAAAAGGAGTCTTCTATCATAAAGGCCTTGGCGGCAACTTAATGGACGAAGCATTCTTCTTCTCTGCGATTAAGGTGTCACCTAATTCAATGAACAGATTTGTTTACGATTGAACAGCGTAATTGTCGATATTGATATCTCTTTTTTTCGAGGTCGAATTACTGCAAGTAATTTCGGCCTTGTATTACAGGAAATCCACCGGTCACGAACTGAACTTCCTCCGTCTTTCATGAAGACAGTGCTCGGTGACTACAATCTCTCGCAGAAGGAAGCCACCTCATGGGGTGCTAATGAAGCTGTATGCTCATACAAACGCGAAACCGATCGAGATGTCTCCGCTTTTGGATAATTGAGTGTCGAATGTTAGGTGCGATGGTGTAAATGTCCCTGACTTTGAACTTGTTCTGTGCCCCCATTCTTTCAGTAAAGTTGGGTCAGATCAGATATTTATACGGGGGGGGATCTTATACGGGGGTGTTCTTTACTCAATTTTCCGCGATGCAAGAAATAAAACATAATTCTCCCTCAATTTAGAGACGATTTTTTATTCATCAAATTATAGATCTCGACGCGTTTCGTCACGGTGGACAGTCTCAAGGAGATCAACAGTATCTTGAAAATTATCGAACGCTTTATCATCATCAGATGAAATTGGACTATCTGTAATACCGATGGATCCAATATTCCACAGATCAGAAAAGTCATGATGCTGCCTGTAATTTGGACCCTTGAGACTGTCCACCGTGACGAAACGCGTCGGGGATCTTTATTTTGTTAAATAAAAATCGTCTATAAATTAAGGGAGAGTATTAATTTATTTCTTGCATCTCGGAAAATTAAAGCTGGGTTATTCAAAGGAAATGAATGCAATGATATATCTCCATCGATTTTGGCAGCTGAGTAGCCGTTCGTACAACCGGAGGCAGGGTAAATTTTTCCCATGACTGATGCTCTGCAGAATGTTAACTTGGTTATTTCTCTGGGACCGAGGGGGACGCGAGCACAGATCTAGAAAGGGATAGATGGACTGCTTTCCGCGTTTCCCTATCTCAACCATGAAGCCTGAAAACTTCCCATCGCCGCCACGCCTGATCCCCATATGTAGGCAAGAAATGTTGCCTACAGAAAAACTGTTGACAGAAATTTCATTTCTTGAGAAATGGTTACCTCGTGTTGTGTTCCGCGATGCCAGAACCGTGCTTCGAAAAACTCTAACATTTCTTTTCACGCCTTTCCGTTCTCAAACCCGGAATTGTTGAAGAAGTGGCTTCATAACATTCGACGTAAGAACTTTACTCCCTCTAAGAATTCATCACGTGTATGCAGTGTTCATTTCACCGATGATGACCATAAAAAGGGCCTAAGTGTCATACAATTATTCTATAATTGCAGCTAACTAACACTCTGGGCTCGGTTACTGTTTTAAGGTTACTGTTCATTCTATTCGCGATCTTTGTGAACATCTGATTCAAGAGCGTGGTCACTCTTTTTCTCTGACTTACAAAACATCGCAGGATCACATCGAGATCTTATTCAACAAGATACGGCAGCGTGGTGGCTTCAACAGTAATCCATCCGTGCAACAATTCAAAACCACGTTCAAGTCCCTCTCGATAAATAACTTAATAAAACCTTCGAGAAATGATAATGTTATGGCTGATGACACCAACAGCATCACGGACTTTCACCTCGACTTCAGGTCCCCGAAGCGGCAGAGTGGAATCCCTGAGTTGAAGTTGAGCTCAGATGATGAGGTAGATGATGACACTGAGTTCCGCTATTCTTGTTGGATGTCGAGTTTCCAGAACTGTGATTCTAACTGGCTGATCACGTCGAATTATATTAAAATTCGCCTCTTTCGGTACGGTGAGATATATTTTGAACGTAATATCTTTAATTCAACAGTCACGTGAATTAAGTCATTAATCTATCACGTCAGCAGGCAATGAAGCTGATTCTCTTAAGAGGCAAATAAATTCTTTTGAATAAAACGTTACATCGCATGCACCTAATTTTCTATTTAAGCTACATTTATGTAAGCAATCATGATGAGTGAGAAAGTGTGACATTGCAGGTCATCAGGAATTGTCAACATTTCTATGATTCGTTATCAATTATTATTGTCGTTGAAAGTTAATGTGCTTATTATCATTACATTCTCACAGACACGTGCATGTCAACATTTGTTTCTTGCCTACATACGGGGATTGTGCGCGCGCGCGTGGCAGGGAAAGCTGGCTTCACGCAAATCGGGGAGTAGTCCATCTATCCCTTTCTAGATCTGTGGACGCGAGTCACTGTTGATTTTCATGTTTACACCTGAAAGCCGAAGCACGCTATTGACCAATTAGCGAGCGTTTCCCGAAAATCAAGCGACATCGCGAATTGGGTTAGCCGCTTACAGACGCACCGCTCGCGAACGGACATGTGATCCAGTGCTTGGTTTAAGGCTTAGCTCGTGTCGAGAATCCGGCCTCTGATGGTTAATGCAGGACGTATGTCGTCTACATCAGCGGTTCTCAAATTTCTTATCGAGATTACCCACTTTGTACACCGAGGCCACCAATTACCCGCTATTTTCTACAATGTACTCACGAACCAGAACTGAACTATAAAACAACATTTTATAATAATCTCAATCTTATTTTACACAGTGCAATCTGAAATATATATAATAAGCTATCAGAATAATACATGTATGCAGTATGTGTAAACACAAAACTAAATTATCAAAGTTCAACTAATCAAAAATTGTTCGTTTGAATCCTGTCAGTGCGAAGAGTGTAACTGCTTTTTGGAGATCAGATGATCAATGCGAGGACATGTCTTTGATAGAGCAAGTCTCATGTCAGAACCAGCTAGCAGGCGCACTCGATATTTATCTTTCATATGAAAGAAAGCTGAAAAACCAGACTCACACAGTTATGTGGTCGCGAAAGGCAGCAAAACTTTAAGAGCTGTTTGGAGCAGCTGTGGATAAACTTCACTCATTGACAACCAAAACGCCGGTAGTTCTTGACTCGAAAACTCATCCTTACTTCCCTCATCGGCTCGTAGTTGGACGAATTCGTCTTTTATATTATCACTGTCCTCGATATATGATTCACGAGAAGCAAATGACTGCTTAACCCAGACATCTGTGCTACGCTGTGGACAGGAGTGTTCTAGCATTGCTTGAAGCTCTTGAAGATGTTCATGAATCAGTGTCGTACGTTAAGTAGCTACAATATTATCATATCATGCTGCGCGCGCAGACAATGAGAGAATGGAGCTCCCTCAGTCGATCTACGTCCTTAGTCTATCCGGTAAGGCAATGGAATAAAGAAATGAACCTTAGTTAATCTTACTTTATTTAAAAATTCATTCTTTACCCAAAAAATATTCTAATTTCACCCAACTTTGGGTAATTACCCAGAGTTTGAGAACCGCTGCTCTATCGGATCCCGATACTATAGTATGCTGGAAAACAGGGTGTTGGAAATATCGATTCGGTCGATCGACCGATCGCTGTTTTTCCTATTTTGGTCTGATCTTGGTATCGATCTTGGTCCTGGTTTTGGTATCGATCGATCGATGCCTTCAGCATCATGATAGATGATTGATTGATCGGTACCTTCAGCATCATGATTGTATTGGACAATAAATGAATATATCATTTGTGATGGTGTGAAGCATGCAATGTTGCTCATAATTTTATTGTATGATTCCAAGTAAATTCAGGCCCTGTATGTATTTCACCTTTTGGCGTGGAAATTTTCAACTCACCTCGAATTTTGTCACTATTGTTTGTGACCGCAACTTTTATTCAAAATTATTCATCAAACATGTAATTTTCAGCTGCGCAATTTAAAGATTTACTGTATCAAAAAATTTCGGTGTATCAAATTTTGAAGATGGATGTGTGGGGTGATTGACACATTTTTTTCTAGAACTGTCTAAAAAGTGGAAACCAGTTGATGTTGGTCGTGTTAACTGGACTCAATTCGTATATGGCAAAAGTAAGTCATTTTCACTATGATCTAGATGTTCTGAGATTTATTTTTTGCCTCTAAATCCAGATAATAAATCATCCCTCGAAGATGAAGATGACATTCTTTTTGGAAGCATTCTTCGACTAAATCAGGATGAAAACGATCGGGAGGATTGTACATTGGTTCAACACATGTCATCTAAGCTGCAACTTGATGACATGGCCAAGACTGATTTGGCAAATCGATTCGTTACGGGAACGTGGAATGAATCCGAGGATGCTCGAGCTTTACTAGATGCTGATGGTATGTACATGATTGGAATAAAAAGAGAATCATTATGTTTTGTCCTATATTATATCAATATGCCATATTTGTCTGATTTCCTGGGTATCTTAAATCAAATGTTTTAATCTGTATATGCTCATATCTTGTATCCTTCATTAAAATGTAAAATATGTCAGAAATGACGATGTGCCCAGAGAGAAGCCGAATGATGACGAGTTCCTCAGAGGGAACATAATTGGTGAAGGGTCCTCCGCAGGGGAGCAGGAATGATTATAGACTACCTCAGGTTGCAAGTCGTGATGACGGATCCCTTGTAGAGAGAATCAAAAATATGGTGGGCCCTTAAGAGGCAATATATTGATCATCCCCCCAATGGGGACCTGGAATGATAATGGCCCACTTGCAACGCAATGAAATTATTGAAGAAATGCATGCAATGTGCATGATATATGATATTTCGTGAGTTTTCCCTTTTCATGTATCTCTCAAATTATCGAGTAAACCGTTTGATTTGACATAAATGATACCAATTGAAAATCTATGTGCCTAAGCTACCACTCCACCTATCAGCTAAATAACGAGCTCAATTACGTTTTTTAGTCCATGGTTTGGTGAAATGATGTCATGGAATATTATTGAGATAAAATCAAAGAAATGTCAGGGTGCATAACGTGGGAAAAAGCAGGGAAAACCGGGAAAAGTCAGTGAAAATTGATTTCTAGAAAATCGAGAAAATTAGGGAATTTTGAAATTGGGAGCAAGAAAGATTTATTTATTTATTTAGCACTCCAATAAGTGCAAGGAGCACCAAGGCAACACAGGAAATACATTCAGGAGGGAACAATTAGAAGTTACAATAAAACATAAAAAGCTTTCGTTTAAACTGTTTCACCGTTTCACTGTTCACAATATCGTCGGGGAGGCGGTTCCAGTCATCTATAATGCGTTGGGAAAAGGAGGATAGGCGATTGGATGATTCAGATTTGTTGGGTGGCGGAAAATTTTGTAGTTATGTCCACGGGTTCGGGAAACACTAAAGGTGAAGAAGGAATTAGGATCTCTTGGAGTAAGGTGGTTACATATTTTGAACACGGTTGTAAGGTCCATAATCCGACGACGACATTGTAGTGTTGGGAGTTTCAGAGCTCTCAGTCTTTCTTCGTAGGGCAACGAGGAAAGACCACGGATGCTTTTGGTGAATCGACGTTGTACACGTCCGATAGCCAGAATGTCTTTATTCAGGGATGGATTCCAGACTGGGATGGCATATTCGAGGTGAGGGCGGACCAGTGTCTTGAAGAGACGAATAAGCCTGAGGATGGCAGATGCAATGCGATTCGCTTTCTGAACACAGGTCAGCATGTGCCGAGAGAATTTTAGGTCTTTTGAAATCAGAACTCCAAGGTCTTTGACACACTTGGAATTATTCAGGAAACTTCCATCCAGACGGTAGTCCGAGGCAGGATTGCGAAATCCAAAGTGTAGAATGGAGCACTTTTGGTGATTGAGCGATAGCTGCCATGTCTTCGACCAGGTGGTTACAGCGTTGAGGTCAGCTTGCAAAAGTTCTTTGGCTTTCAGGGGATCAGTGCGCTTGATTTCGGAGTACAATTTTACATCATCAGCATATTTCAATAAAGAAGAGTTTGTCAAGGTGTCATCAATGTCATTAATAAAGGCGACAAACAGATCTGGGCCTAAAACGGATCCCTGGGGGACACCAGAAATCATGCTGTAGGGGGAAGAATGCACACCATCCACGACAACACTCTCAGTTCTATCCTCAAGAAAAGCTTTCAGAAAACATAGAAGTCTCCCTCCAATGCCCAAGGAAGTCAATTTCGAGAGGAGACGAAAGTGAGGGACTGAATTGAACGCTTTTTCAAAATCGAGATAGATGACGTCAGCCCACTGACCGCGATCCACAACAGATGTTAAATCCTCGAGGAATTCTAAGAGCTGGTGGGTACTAGACGAATTGGATCGAAAACCAAATTGAGAGCGCTTGATTATGTCATATTGGTTCCAGAACTGCCACAGGTGATCGCGAACAATCGACTCCATCAATTTGGAGGCAGTACAAGTCAGGCTGACCGGACGGTAATTCTCTGCCTTCTTGCGACAACCTTTCTTATGTATAGGAGTAACCAGAGCGTGCTTCCAGACTAGCGGGATATTCCCCAGCTCAAAAAAGATCAGGAAAAGGCGAGCAAGAAGTGGAAGCAGAACAAAAGCACCTTGTTTGTAGCAGATATATTGAATGCCATCAGGGCCAGGGGAGGAGAAATTCTTCTTATGTGATAGGTGGAAGCGAATTCTATCAGGTGTGAAGACTACATCAGCGAGGCAATGATCAGTTTGTGCATGAACAGCAGGTATGGGAAGAGACTCAGAGGTGAAAGCAGATTTGTAGGAATCACCAAGAATAGTAGCTGAGTGTAGGGGATCACACACTACTCGGTCAGTGGACGGGTCGACAAGCGGACCAACGGTGGATCGAACCTTTTGTTTAGGTTTTACATAGTTCCAGAATCGCTTAGGACTGTCACTGTTAGCCAAAGATGATTCAAAATTGTAAATAGATCTGCGGATTGCTTGTTTCAAGAGGTTAGATGTATGATTGCGCAAACGTCTAACCTCTTCAGATCTGGTGTCAAGGAAGATACGTTCCGCCCTTCTGCGCTGTAGTTTTAAAGAACGAATTTCTGGAGAATCCCAAGGAGGTCTGTTACTTCGAAGATAATTCATGGTCGGAACTGCTGACGATAAAGCACCGTGAATAGCGGATTGAAAAGAAGCCCATATCTCATTCACATCTTTGTGCTGGAAGCAACTTTCCCAGTTATTGGAAGCGAGAATCGAACGGTACAAGTCCCAATCAGCCTGCTTAAAATTATAACGAGGAGTCGACTTGGAAGAAATTGGTTTTCTTTCAGCAGAAAAAGCCAGTTCAGCCAAGACCATATTGTGATCTGAAGAGGCTAGAGGTTCAATTACATCAACGCGGGTAACAAGATCAGGAGTGGAGCAGAATAATAAATCCAATATATGCTCTTCGCGTGTAGGTTCAAAGACAGTTTGGCAGAACCCTGACTCAACAGTGCAAACAAGAAAATCTTCAGAGTCTTTGTTGGAAGAAAGTGTCTCCCAGTCAATGTGAGGGAAATTAAAATCGCCACTTATTAGCTTAAACTGATGGAGAAGGGAGGAGGCTTCATGGGAGAGCTTGAATAGGACACTGTCATTAGCTACTGATGAATTAGGAGGACGATAAACCACACCTACAAGAATGGAAGATTTATTCTGAAGATAAACTTCAGACCAAAACACAATCACTGAAGTTCGAGCTGTTAGCGACATCCAAAGCACAAGACTGAAGTGAGTCCTTAATGTAAAGGCAAACACCACCACCGCGACTACCACTGCGACGATCAGATCTGAATAATTTAAAGCCTGAAATTTGAAATAAAGCATCATTAAAATTTTTATTTGCCCAAGTTTCAGTGACAGAGATAATATCTGGTTGGAGGTCAGAGATATAGGAATGAAAAATGTGAAGCTTGTTGACAATGCTGCGAGCATTCAAGTTAAGAAACTTAAGTGCAAGGTTAGGGCTCTTCAGTTTTTTGAATAAGTACGATCAAACCAAAAGGAGTCTCTTTGCCAGCTACCATCATCTCTGCGAACGAAGCGCCAAATAACCCCGGAGTCCCGTAGACTAAAACTCTCACAAGAAGAGCCATTGTCGCTCTTGGAAGCTTGTTTATTCAGTTCGAAGCAGTGCCGACGGAGAGCTTGTCCTGAAGGCGAAAGGCTTGATCGAATGCGAACCTGGCTTGAATCACAAAAAGGGGAGAAGCGGAAGAGAAAGCTGATTTGAAAAGCTTCGCGTCGAAAGCAGATTTAAAAATCAGCCTGACCAGTCTATGAGAATTGACTTTCGGCTTGTCAATGCGGATAACATCAGTTGGTTCAGGACATGACGAGGAAGGAGAACTGTTTCTAATAGACTGAATGATTGAAGATATACCGAAAGACAGATCCTTATCATCAGGAAAATTTGTCAGGATGAGCTCATTTGGCATGTAGATTCCAGAGTCTGGAGGGACGGACGGGATCGAACCGGTCTGTCTCACGGGAAAGACAGGCATCCGGGAAGTTGAGATAGGCGGAGTGGGATTCGATACATGATTCGATAGAGCTGGACCTTGAAAAGCACCAGGTGAGCGATCAACAGGGACATCTATTGAGGAGAGAGGAGGAAAATTACCGGTGTAAAACTGGGAGGAAGAAACGGGGGGAAGAGGAGCAGGCCAAGGAATGCTGGGAGATTTATCAGCTGTATTCTCGTGGAGGGAAGTAGAGATCATGGCTATCATGGATTCCAGCTTCAATGTCAGAGTCGAAAATGCTTTTTCCAATTCTTGAAATTTCGAAAGCAATGGAGGACTGTCTGAACTGGGAGAAATTTCCTTAACATTGGAACTAACACAACTGTGAGAAACATCCTGAGTCTGGCAAACAGGAGGATTAGTTAAATTGGCAACAGTGAACCAATCCTCGTCAAAGCAATACACATGCTCATCAGACGGGAAACCGTCCAGTAACTTGGTCTTGATGGAGTCAACTTCTGGAGAGAGACAACAAGATTTACAGAGATAAAGGCCAGGATCGTCATTGATAACATAGGAGAGCTGGCGGAAGGAAAGACCCAGACAGAGGTAATGAATCCAAGATCGACAGTTGGAACACTCAATCTCTGTTGAGTTGGAAAGCTGATTACACCAACACGTAGATCTACCAGGGAGAAGATCAGAGGAAGCTTGACTCTTGGAATCTTTAGCCGTTCTAGGCATTATGCGAAGAGGAAAAAAGGAATTAACTACAATAAGAAAGGAGTCACACTCAGAGATTTCAGTCACAACAAAGAAGGTATAATAGTAGGCTAAGCCCACACTCAGACCCTGCAGTTACCGAATTAGCGAAGTAGGATGGATGGGAAAAATATACGCTGGTTCTAAAACAACACGCCAAGCTACATGCACACTAACGACCCCACACTTATGCGGTGGATAGATGGCATAATACAAAAAACGAACGGTAGAGAGTAAATAGTGTAAGAGCTCAACACTAGCTAATTATATGCTATTATCATGGAAGGACTGTGAACTACCACACAAAACAACAAAAAGAAAAAAAATTAGAGCAGGATTTGAACTCGATGAACGAGGTTAGCAAGTCTAACACGGTACCACTACACTACTGCGCCGCTCTATCTTTTTGAAGAAATTTGATATCTATAAACGCGTGTGATCAGCAAAGAAATCGAAGAGGGATGCAATTCTGGAGAGAGAATTACATAGAAATCTGACTTGGCACAATACGCCAAGCTACAGCACTCTCAACAGCAGAGAAATCGGACAGAGAGATGAATCCAGATTACGAGACAAAGCACACTGCAGCTGCGTGTTGATAGAAGCACGCCAATGAAACTAAGCTATGGTAATCACTGAACAACGAATCACGTGATTAGATAATGGAGTAATCGAAGGGACTGAAATACAGCGATAACTTTGGAGCCACTAATTGACAGGGGATACCGATGACACAGAAATGAATAGAATGTGATAAGGAGATGAATGATACCAAAATTAATGAAAAACAATCCCTAAAAGCCTAGAACAGAAACACAAAGACCACAAGGCTAAGAGCGCGCTGAAAACACGTCCGACACCGGTGACGTACAGACTAGTTGTGTAGATTACGTAAGCTTGTGACTGATGACAACATTAACAAAATTGCCTACTGTATAAACAAAGAAAGCATGGAAACTTCATATTTTTCATGTTTTTGATATAAGCATCAAGTTATATCGTTTGAAGATTTGATCAATAAGTGCAAATTCGCAAAAAATTATGGTCGATCATTCATAATTTTGATTTTAAAACATTGCACGTCTGTCTTATTAATTTTGCCATTTGTACTGTTTTCAGACAAGGAGCCCAGTTGCTTTTATGTGCTTTATTATTTTGCTGCTGCGCTTTTATCCGCAGCTGCGTCCAGATCCTCTCTGCTGGGTGGGTAAAGCTGCTTTGAAAAGTCCGAACGGAATGTGTATACTCAGTCGAGGCATTAGGACAGGTGCTTCGTTTTCTCATCCGATTCGCGGCATTGATGTGAGCTTGATCAGGTTGATGGGTCTTCACCTGTCTCAATGGGCGAGTTGCCTCTGGGGATTATTCAGCAGTTTCAGAACTCCCACGCCGAGTGCGTTCATATGCAGTACATGGATAATTAGGACTCAGATGATGACACGGTGTGAAATATGAGATGCTACGTGACTCATGTAAATACATCGTGAACAAATGGATGTTCACGGTAGGTATCGGATTGAAGACAGGGAGATGACAAGATACCTGACTTCTAAATCTCTTGGAAATGCTGCTACATCTGAGTTGAACAAAGCTCTTGAGGGAGCTGTCGATGACCTGTACAATTCTAAACTCCTGCAGGTGGTAATGATCGTCCAAATGTCAATATCGCAGCACATCATTTGTTGAAAAATCTCGTGAACATGATGATACTCTAATTTTGGACATTGGAAGTTGTTCCCTACACATCATCGACGGTGCTCTCGAGCTGTAGACAAATACATTGAGGTGATGAAATTCCTGCGAAGTTGTTCGGAAGTTTTTAAACGAACGCACGGTGGGTTTAAATTTCGAAAAAGTCAGAAAAAATGCCCGGCCAAGTTGTCATCATTTTTTGATAATATACCAATAGCTCATCATTTTAAGACAAAAATGAAAATCTTTTAACGATGGCTTTCTGAGAAAATGGCGAAAAGCGCTTTTCATACTACTTATGAACTAGTTTTCAAACTTATAGTGAAAACTAAAAGATTAGAGCTCAGTATTGTTACAGTTTTGTAATCAATGATGATCAGTGGTCCATCTATAGATAGAATGACAATCCCCGGTGACCTCGCCTTTTATTGTATTCAATTAATGTCTCTCAAATACTACTTACAAGAGCAAAATCCTTTTGATGTTAAAATGTTATGTATTACTTTGGATATATTTTGCACTGCTTCTGAATCCTACTATTTATTATAAAATCGAAATACAGAGCTCAGATGAGCTTCTTTTCGATAATGATATTGATGCGATACACGTAGGCTACATGATATACCGGCATTGGTTATTTAAAAGAAATTAATTACTGTGCAAATGCTTTTGGGCATTTCCACGCGAGAAATTAAAAATTGTCAAAATTTCAAGTTCCAATTTTCGCATGAGGACTAGTATATTCCTTATACACATATTATGAAATTCCAAATTCTATTTGTCTGATCAACTTGCTGATAAGTTATTCGACACAGTAACTAATTTAAAATCATGCAAATAAATCTTAAAAAATGCATGATTTTTATTGCACTTTTATTGCATGATTTTTTTATACTTTGTTGAGTCCTCACGGCTAATAACTTTAATATTGAGGTACTTCAAATCCAGTAAATTTGCATTTACTGCATTATGCATCTAGGCCTATTTCATAGTCTGTCAAAAAGTGATTCCGTCACGAAAAAATACTAATTATGTATCTCACATGACTGGATTTAAATATTTTTCTTTGAAAATCTAGATTCCCTGCATTCACTCGATAGGAAATAAACTAGATTAGTCTAAGTTTTCTTCTCGGGTGTGTATAAAGTAGTAATGGAAAAATGATTCCGTCACGTGACGGAATTACTCGATGGAATTACTGGAAAAATAGAGGAGGCTTCGAGTTCACCTTGCAAACATGAGGAGTCAAGTATGAGGGGAAACTAAGAGAGTTATACACGTAAGCATGTGCGGTAGCGGCTAATTTCCATGTGTTTCTATAGTACATGTAATTGCATTTCACAGGGAGCCAGTAAGAGTATAAGGCCTACACGACATGATTGTGTTGATGGCAATCAAAATCAAACTCAGGAAATATTGGCTCTAGTAGCAGTGACTACTATCTATTAGCTACGTTTATGTTATATGGACAACCAAGAAGCGTATCTCTGCTCAAGAGAACATGAAATGGGACTTTACATGACTTTTTGAAAACGTCATTGATGACAAAATACGTTCTGAATGATTGCTTGATGCTTGACTATAAATTTAGCAACAATGTTCCCTATTTCCCCTTCAAACTCATCTATACTTTAACAAAAGCTCTCATTTGATGACTTCATCAGCCAATGATTTAAAGGTGTTGATCCTCCAGACTTCTCCAAGAAAAAAGGTGCTTCTGAGTCTCCTGATCTAGATTCATTAGTTAGCGGACGGAAATCTCTTTTTTTGCAGGATAAAATAATTTTCCAAACATGCCATTGACTGCCGCGGAACGTCAACAGAGAGGATGTGACAGAGTTCGGACAGACTTAGATTAGCATAACACTTATTAAGAGAGAGAAAGGTCTGGAAAAGCTAAACGATGGAGTCTGAAAACGAGAAAAATAAACTAAAAAGGAGACATGATGAAGCACAGAAACGGTATTACGAGAAACAACAAAACAAAGGAAATAGTAACACCACACATTCCTATACTCCTCACTCCATAGATAAAGCCGTAAAACGTGCCATGAATGCACTTCCAGATTTACCTAATAACGCAGACCATTTTGGTAGTTTTGACAGTAAGGGAAGGATTCCAGATCAAGGAGGCACCGAATACACAAGGATCAACTTCTGTTCAGGGGCTAAAAGACAGTTTTAAGGGTCAAGTTATTGACTTTTACAAGAGATGACATATCTCGTGATGACATATTTCTACACTGCTCCATCTAGGGATGATACTGACTGTATTTCTGAGGCAAGCATATGGAAACTGCCGAAGCCTGTCAGCAGTGAAAAAGGGAGGAGTCCAATTTTGTCACCGCAATTCGTGAAGGACAACGATATTTTGACATGATTTGACATTTTGAATACATTATTTTTTCAAACTTGATGATGCAACGGTACCGGTAGGCGTACCTAATATTGCACGCAATTTGTTGTTGAGAATCGGATAAAATACATATCTGGATGTCACTACTAGCAGTGATTTTTCATTATGTAGATGGGTCTAGTAGGCCTACTTGTATCGGGTGCAAATAAGTCTAAGAATGTTGACTTCCGTGGGGGCTCAGGCTGTAAATATGACATGTTTTCATGGTTGGATGAAATACATTGAAAATTCTGAATGGCAAGGAAGAAATCATTTGAATTTGTAGGAGCAAATCGGAGAGTGATTCCGTCACGGTGATTCCGTCACGATGACATCTTTGAATAACACAGACCATACTAAGAGAATAAACAACATCTGAACTAAATATTCATCCATCCGTATATACATGCCCAACCATCAAACATACTGAGAGCACATGCGAATTGAACCTCTAGATTCGCAGACTTTTGCCTCGGTTCACGTAAATTAAAAATTGAAAAATTCTCTGCGTGATTCCGTCACGAAGAATTCATGATTTTGAAACATGCCTCTAAAAAATCTAAATCCTTTTTTTGACATCTGAATACCACAGTAGAATTCTTCAGTCATGCTCTGAGGAAAATAGGACCATAATTTAAACGAATGATCAATGTTTTGCCGAAGAAATTAAAAATGATCCAAAAATAGGTGTTCAAAAGTGATTCCGTCACGCGTGGAAATGCCCTTTTGCGATAACAAGGAAAATCCTCATTTTACAAATATATGCACTCGTCTAGAAAGAATAGACCTAGCTAAGCAATTTTCTGAGAACTCTTTTTTTTAGTCAAAGCTGATTGGAGCTCTTGCTAGCGTAGAGTATGTGTGTTGTCGATATCTTTGATGTTTTACAACAGAATAGAGCTACATGTATATAGTAATCGGTATTCAGTTTTGAAATTATCAATGAAAATCTATGAATGTGAAAATCTATCATGCATCGAAACTTTTAAATTTGCAGGCTTATTCATAGAAATCTAATTAACGTGCGTTGTGCTAATTTCACTATCTATGAATTCAAATTGCTCAGAAATAAATTGATATGCGCACGTACAAGTATTGCATGCACATATTCGTTGCACTCGACTCTTCTGCTAGGTTATCAGGTGAAGAATGCCACATACTGCTAAATCGCATGATGAAAACCGCTTGGCGCTGTGCCTTCTTTGTCTGGGAAAGTCCAAAGAAATGCGTCCCATAAACAGCAGACACAACGAGATCATAAACAAATACTTCATGGAATACAACGTCGACGATAACCGTTTGCCCAGTGCTCTCTGCTCAACATGTCGAACTGTCGTTTTAGACTATGGACGAGGTATTTTCAAAAGACATTTAGTTCTTGCTGATCACTCTTTAATGACAGGAACGCCACCGTATACACGTTCACATTCGCATTGCCCTTGTTTCCTGTGTCAACTCGCATCCGCAAATATTAATTCAACGACATCATTATCGACGAAAATGGATCGTGGTAGACCTCAAGAGATCATCAATGAACATCGCGAAGTTGTGAGACTGTGTTGTAAGTGCTTATCAGCCGTAGCCAAAGGCTGTGAGCACAAGTGCTGCGAAACTTCACGGCGGAACAACATCCAGGACTTTATCAACAACAGCAATCAGAACACAAAAGAATTGACAAAAGAATTGATGGCGTCGCGCGTTCTGAAAGAGAAGATCAACTCGCCTGAACATTCCTCGAGTTCTGCAAAATTTTCTACAGGTGGTCGTCCAGTTGAAGTGTTGTTCTACAGTAGCTCAATCGTCGTCTGCACAACATCTAATATCAGCACGCGGTATGTCCAAGTTGCAGGTCGATCTAAACTTATCCACGAACAAGACTCTATTAGTTGCCAAACATATTCGCAGTTGTGCAGGTAAACGAGGGATTATTGAAGTTGGTTTGAAATCAAAACTGTCTAAAGTGAACCATCGTCTTGATGATTACTTTTATGTGTCCGTCACAAGTGACTACAAGGAGAAAGATGGAACAATCAAAGGCCAAGCAACTGCTTATTGCTGTGATTTAAACGGCCTTATAGCAAGAATTCAAGAAGAAAGGAATCTCCAGACGAATGAATTGACAATTAAAGTCGGCATTGATGGTGGGGGCGGCTTTTTGAAAGTATGCCTTGCAGTTCTAATCTCCAATAGAGAATTTCAAGAAGAACGTCGACGAATTCAATACATTCATGGTGCCGCAGCAAGGGATTTCAAAGAGACAAGTGTCGAAAGAACCTTCCTTATCGCAATTGTTCCGATCATTTATGAAAATTACAGAAATATACTTCAACTGTGGGTGATTCTTAAAATGAAGGACATTTTGGCCGATAGGATGTTTCTGTCAGCAGATTTGAAGTTGGGAAACATTATCTTTGGTTTGAATGCTCATAGTTCTGTACATCTGTGCTGCTGATGTAACGTTCACAAGGCAAATTTATCTGAGGAGGGCACCCTGCGAACTCTTGGGAGGATCAAGCAGCAATTCTGGAACTGGCAAAAATCAGGTGCCGCTCCCAATTCAGCTAAACATTTTGAAAACTGTGTCCATTCTCCTTTGTTAGCAGGTGATTCGGAGACATTAGTGATCGACCTGTATCCTCCACCTGAACTCCACCTTATGCTAGGTGTTGTGAACCATTTGTATAGAGCAATAGAAGCTCAGTGGTCAGGAGTCCGATGCTGGGCTGAAAAATGTCACTTAGAGCGTTAAGCCTACCAAGGAGGATCATTTGATGGGAACAGTTGTATCGCAAACTTCTCAGGAATGTAGACAAATTACAATCAATTTGCCCGATACAAATTTTGAAATTTGTAAAGACCTTTCGTGATTTCGACAAGGTTGTTTCTGCTTGTTTCGGCACAAACTTAAATGATCAAAACTTTGTTGAATATCTCGACAAGTTTCAGGAAAGCTATATGGCCTTGAGCATACCGGTGACTCCAAAGGTCCATTGTGTTTTCTATCATGTGAAAGAATTTTGTTTGAAGAATGAAGCTTCACTTGGTCGATCTTCAGAACAGTCACTCGAAGCTATTCACAGTGACTTTAAATCGACATGGTCCAAGTATAAAGTGCCAGAGAATCATCCAAATTATCCGACCGCACTACTTTGTACTGTGCGTGAGTACAATAGTAAGCATATTTAGTTTGTTCACCAGTTTATGTTTATTATATTTCGCGGCATTTTATGCATGTGTTTTCTGTAATTTCTAAAATACATACTTACTCCTTATCGTTGTCAATGTTGATCATTTTTTTAATGTAAATCAAGTTGATTTCTATGAATATTGTTCTGATATCATAAAGATGCAGACACACCAACGTGGGTATCATAATTAATAGAATTACATTATTATGAATATTTTGCATAAATGTGATTTGTAAATTGATGTTCATCTTTTCGACTTCATATCAGGATTTTGCTCTTGTAAGTAGTATTTGAGGGACATTAATTGAATACAATAAAAGGCGAGGTCACCGGGGATTGTCATTCTATCTATAGATGGACCACTGATCATCATTGATTACAAAACTGTAACAATACTGAGCTCTAATCTTTTAGTTTTCACTATAAGTTTGAAAACTAGTTCATAAGTAGTATGAAAAGCGCTTTTCGCCATTTTCTCAGAAAGCCATCGTTAAAAGATTTTCGTTTTTGTCTTAAAATGATGAGTTATTGGTATATTATCAAAAAATGATGACAACTTGGCCGGGCATTTTTTCTGACTTTTTCGAAATTTAAACCCATCGTGAACGTCTTGTTGATCGGATTATTGACATTTTGCAATGACCCACATCTACCACCCAAGTATTGAGCGACTTGATGAAAGTAGCGGTTGAGAAAGTAGCAGCTGCGGAAGTGATCATCGAACCGAACTATTGCCAAACTTCGAGCACATCGTCGTTGTCCGTGCAAAACCTCACATGTGTCTTAAAGTGCATTTGTCAAAACCTCGCATGTGCATTTTATCAACTTTTCAGTAGACGAAAAAAACTGTTCATTTTGTTGAGTACTTGTTGAATCGAAACAGGACTTTTCATGGTGATATTACTGTTTATAGTTCAACTAATTATATGATTTTCAGAAATGATATCATGTTATTCTATAGAAGCTATACCGTATCATTGGTCAAATTATGCACATGTGATGTTTTCTTGTCCATTACACATGTGAGGTTTTTACCATTTGTCACATGTGAGGTTCTGCTTGTCCATTACATACGAGGTGTTTGCCATTTTAGGATTCATGATTTAGGATTTACTTGTACATCAATTTTGCAAGTTCCAATCTAAGTCAATTTTCTGATTTCACCTAACAATTACTGTCTATTTGCTAAAATTAACTCTTAACAATATTACAAAAACTAAGTTACAACGCTGGCTTACTTACAACCTAATTTCAGAAGAATTGAACTGACCATCATAGCAACGTTTATTTGATGAAAATAATAACAGAAAGCGCTAGAAGATTGTGTTGTCAGCAAATTGCTTAATTTACTAAAATAAACTTAGGATATGATGAAAAATGATCATAAATAGAACAAGAAGAAACATATATTTCCATCCAAAATTACAAAAGATGAAAGTAGGAGCTAGATAGTAAACTCCATGAATCATGGGCTTCATCATACAGAAGAAGCCTCTCTTGCCAAATAGGCCTGTACCATGCAATGAAGTTTAGTGCGGCAAGCTGTCATAAAGCAAATGACAATCAAGAGGCACGAACTTCTTTAGTTCTTGTAGGTGCTTGTACTTTTTGTATCCACCATTTTGTATCCTCTATTTGTAGTATCCATTTACAGACTGAATCAGCAATGCTTTTAGAATAAATCCAAGACGTTTGTAAAAGACACGTATTCACAGACTCACAAACACAAATCAACTGACGGCTATGTGCTTCGATATCCATCAAAGCATCACTGACCTGAATTTAGGTACAGCTTTCTATTCATGCTGAATTTTGAACTTATTGATCGATGTGAAGTACGCAGTCTATAATTCTGACAATAGAAATCGAAGGACATTATTAGTTTTTATTACTCATCATGGCGTGACGACAAAATGATTGCTACCGAATAACTTGACTCACAAGAACAGAAGGAAAAGGTCGAAGGTTAAAGTCGTGCTATATTATCTGCATGCCGATTGTTTATATTCTGCTAGAAATGAATAAAACGTATAATTTCAACATTGCATATTCGAATAGAAATACACAATACAGTTCAATTAGATTTTATTTTTTTGTTTCATTCCAAGGCCATATTCAGTACACTTATGAGCGACACATGTGACGTTTACACATTGAACTGCACATGTGAGGTTTTGACATTAGATTGCACATGTGAGGTTTTGACATTAGATTGCACATGTGAGGTTTTGACATTAACTGCACATGTGAGGTTTTGACATTAAGTGCACATGTGAGGTTTTGATTGTCCATGTTATATTTTTGAATTGCAAAAAAACACGCTTCCCAGTAGACTTCGGCAAAAATATTTTGCATGACGATGGCATAGGGTCTCTTCATTTGATTTATCAAAAAAATCATTTTTGTCCAAAATGCACATGTGAGGTTTTAACATCTGCACTTTAAGACACATGTGAGGTTTTGCACGGACAACGACGATATGTCGAAAATATCAAGAAGCAGCCTAACTCGTCGTCCTACAAGAACATGAAGGATATGGTGAATGATCCTCTACTGGAGGCCAAATTGTGTCCTTTCGTCACGATAACTAAGGAATTTGAAGTTTTCCTGAAAAAATTTCAATACGACAAGCCCATTGTTGCATTCCTGTTTGAAGCCCCAGAGAACATCATAAATTCGCTGTCGAAACGGTTTACCTAGACATGTGTTATGAAAACCTGTCAACAGTTCAAAAACTGAAGATTCCCATGGCTGAGCAAATTTCGTTCAACTGAGATCAATTGACGTCGGTTTTGCAGTGATATTAGCCTTAAGATCGGCAGACTGAACGGACATACATAAGGAAGAATTTTTTTAGAACTGTCTGGAATTCTTGAATGCTATTTTGATGCCTTCCAAATATCCATAGTTCGAGGGACAATCTTGCTTCGATCCGTTGATTATGGCCTCAGATTCCAAACGGAAATTGATATCATTAGATTAGTCTTTGGATGAACTGGTGAGCAAAAAAATGCATCACTGGATTCGAGGCAGATCGCATCAAGAATCAGTTCATATCTCTGACATCAAACAATCCCGTGAAGTCCTACTTGCAGATATTCGACCAAAGAAGAGACTGATTTGATGACTACTTACTCTTTTGCTTTCAAGGAGGTAATTCTTCTCCTGAGCTTGAACCAGTGGTTGGATTCATGCACGAATGCACGAAATTTCAGATGGATGAACGAATTTTATGGATGAGAATGCACGAATTCTTACCCAGTGAAATTCCTATTTTTGCCAGAGGGAAGCCGCAAACTGGGTTTAAGAGGAATGTGGTAGAATTGGGTGTCTCTACCATGGCAAAGATACACAAAAGAAATTAACATTGTTTAACTCATGCATAAGCATCAGATACTGTAATTTGTGCCGATACCGGTAATCTAGTCATTATGTGCAGTAATATTAATTGATCACTATGTGCACGCGAAATATTGTTGAACAATATATTGTTTTGTCTTATGGAATATTTTCTAAGCCCCATCGTACTAGTATAGACGCAATACAACGATAACATATAGAAATGTACAAATTGTAACATCTATCGTACCTAAAAAGTCCGTGCAACGATGAATATCCGCTTTTTCTTGGCATGAACGAGTATCCGAATAAACAGCATCCATGGCAAGGGATCTGTTTATAGATAATTTGAAAACAAGTACAGGTATTCGTTTTAATGCCTACACCTGCATTTGGGCATTCGCATGCATTCCTTTTATACCATGAGTAGAATGATGAAATCGCTATGTCTTTCAACATGCAATGAAGATCCCAGCACGACTGCTCTGGATGTGAATATTTTTCCATTGAAATGGTTAGGCCCACATGCACCTAAATGTGACCTAAAGTATTCATCCTACGTGTTCGTGCATTTGATACCTCGTGGAATTAATGCAACTTGTGTGCATTGGTTGAGTGAATAATAAAAATTATTTTCTGAAACAATGCAGGTTTCGATCTGATGTGTCGAGATGAATACTACGTATTACCTATTATACTGCTCATATTCGTAGATAACGTCTATGTGGTCAGTTAATGGATGACATCCAGAATACGCCAGTATTAGGGGCTATGGATGACTACATTTTTGTCCAGCCATATAAGGGGAGGCCCAAAAAATGTATCACATTGTTCATTTTAAGATTTTAGCTCTGAAAGCAACATATCCATGTATGTATGTATGTACATGACAGTATTTAATTCAGATGGGTCGGGTGAAAATGATTAAAAATTGCATTATTGACATCCGCAGAAATGATGATGCACGAAAATCTTCATGATGCACGAATTTTTCAAAATTTAAGAATCCGAACACTGGCTTGAACTATTCGTACGAATCACTCTCTGTTTGTGCTCGTGGGAAATCAAAAAGAGAATTAATTCCCTTATTGCTCAAAGAACAGTCAAAGATCATACACGCGCTTTGTACGACGGGGATGCCCGCAATTTTGACGTATCTAAGAAGTTGATTATCTTGTCCTATCGAAATTCCGGTGCGCGATATCGAAAAGCTAGAAAGGATGAGGCAAGAAATCTAGAGATCAAAACAAGCATTGTGAGTGAAAAGAAGAGGAATGCATCCGAAATCAGAGATAGAGGATATGAAGAAGAAACTCTTGTTGCAGATTGATCGTGTTGACCAAGATATCCACTCTTTGAAGAAATAGGCTTTTACGTTTTTATTTTGCAATGATCTTGTCCGTAATCACGGTATTGGTGTTCACGTATTTTTATTGAACAATTTTTGCAATATTTTGTTACTACCCAAAAATTAGTAGCATGTATATTTGGATGCTAATCTATAGATACTTTTTGAGACGCCGATTTAGCATGAATTTCAGATGGCATGAATCATAGTAAAGAAACCATGTTGCGCATACATAATGGCCTTTTTTGATATATTCATATCTGTGCATAATATCAATCAGACAACATATTTATCCGTTCATATCAAGATATCCGCCACGAACTTTTAAACTTATAATCCAATAATAATCAGGTACATAAAAAATGTACGTATTAGATTTTGTGAAATGTACTTGTGGAATATAAAGTTCTTCTTCTATTCCTTCTTTGACGATGTTGGAGAGAAATTCGTGCTGCTGGGCCTCTTGATTTGAGGGAAGCCTCGTGTAGACGATTTCGAATCGTTCGATCTGTAACATTTATCTCTTCTGTTGTCCTCAGTTGTTGGTTTATGAGATTTGCTGTTATTGTTCGGCTTCGTAGCGCTTAGAGCACGGTGAACCGGTCTTGCGATCATTTTGTTGCTCGGGTCTTCCAGAAAGCCTCCTCTCCTCTGATCTCCCTGTTTCCATGATGCGATTCTCTAGCCTCTGTGCCTCAGAAAGGCTGACAACAACTCTTCTTGCAGTCTCACGCATAGACAGACAATTTTCCTAAAGAACCATCATGACTCTTCCGCTACCAAATTCAGACAGCTTACGCATGGATGACATGTTTCATTCATACTAAAGAAAGTTGCTTAAACGCAGATGCCATCAGAGATCTTAACACTTTTCATGAAAACTATTGATCATCAATGCCATTGTCATGTCATGTCTTTTATGAGATTTGACATTGTGTGTTTATTGACATTGATTCATTTATTCATATGTGGCATTTGCTTCTGAAAATACTTGGTTTCTGAAGGTGACCCATATTTTTAGTGGCACATATGTTTACATTCTTGCAGTGATTGGAAAGTTTCACCAATTATGTTATTCTACATGGTTTTATCATCAGTTATGAAAAATAAACATTGTACAGGGTTGCCAATCGTCCTTTTTTTGGTAAAACCTTATTTAGGAAGGACGCTTTTAAATTGCTTGCCGAATGCAATTTCTAATTAATGCAATCATTATCCTTTGTGTGTATAACATTTCTTTTATGATTAGTCGACACTTGCGTTATTAAACTATTATTGCATGTAATTTTAAAGCAGCTAATTATTCTCCCTCTATATCGAACTTAGTCTCAAATTCAATTGATCATACCTAGGATCAACCGCTTCTAAATAGTTGTGTCAACCAAGTATCGTTTCATAAAATATTTGACTCGAAGATTGTTAGGTAGCATTTTCATACGTTAATATTCTCTAATAACATTTATAGAAACCGCTTAAGATCAGGGTTGTATTTCGAAGAGGGCTCGGCACTCACCTGGTGATGCTCGTACCTTTCGCTGATCATTCAATAACATTCATGTAATTTGCATGTGCTACTGTATATTTGAAAATGCTGTCCACAAATACATACAATAATTGTGACGAACTGTACCAATTTTTTGATTTGATCGAAATTCAGTGTTTCAGCTATGTCATTCAGTTTCTTACTGAGAAATTTTTGCGAGAGAGAATGCATTGGATTTCTTTTTCTGAGATTGGTCCTTTCAATGAGGGTGCACGCTGAGTTAAATTGACTATCAGTATGAAATTCAACTTTTGAGTATTGCAAAATTATTTATTGATTTGCTTGAACAACATCCATAATTTCAACAGCAAGGGTTTTTTCATTTTTTAATTCTTTTTAACTTTTAGCTTTTTGGCTGAATCTTCCTTTTCCTTTGTCTCTCCCCATTTATCAATTCAGGGCATTTCTCGTATTTTATTTATTATTATATTATTTATTATTATTATTATTACATTATCTCGTATTCTACAATTTCATCACCGGTATCAGAAGCTAGAATGTTTCATTTGCATGCACTATGATTGAAGAAACAAGACTATAAAATTTCATGATATTATGTAAATGTACATGCACATTGTACAGGTCCTAGCTTTGTATAACTGCATGTGCATTTACATGTATTTGTCATCTGAATGAGCTTGGCATCTTGAATTTAAACGAAGTGTTGGAATTAACTGTAGAAAAAAAGAATTGGGATGTATTTAGAATTTCATTTCTTGTAATAATACATGTTTTCGGTGGCCAATTATAGGTTACCTTTGAATCTTAAAATTTGATTTTAGTCCTAGATTTTCGTTTAGTAGCATGGAAAAGTAAGAAAAGTCTGGGAAGAACACTTACTTTAAACTTACTTTCTTCCATTGACACATAGACATATAGAGGTACGGATAAAATCCGCCCCAAGGTATTTAGGGCTAATATATTAACGTAAGTATGCCTTGTGGTGGTGGGAGTTGTCTACACATCGCGAATCAGAAGTCTTTCGACCTTACTGTTTTTCGATCGCAGTATCGCCATCTTGACATCTTGTGATCTCGAGAATCTTGCGTAGATTCAAGAAATTCCATGGGGCGTCCGCCCGCGAAGTGATGATGTAGCTTTAATGGTTTTGCATAAATTAATTGAATGAACATTTGTTGATTGCATAAATCAAAGTTTGCTTTCGACATTTTTGTATATATTTCACATGTAATTTGCTGATGCCCAATAAATTAAGAAAAGAAAACAATTATTCGCTCATGTTTCATCTTGTTTCCAAGACTTCCTCAGGTGCAACAAGAGGGTGGTGATGAAATCACTTAATGTTCCCCCAATAATAATGGAACCTGAGGAAGTATTTGCAACATATGTGAGTAACTGTTTTCTTTTTTATTATGCCTCCAAATTGGAGTGGAAAGGAGACAAACTTCATATCTATGAATCCAATAGACTTTTAGTTTGCATGTTGTACTTACTTATAAATCTATGTCTTATTTCCATGGAATAAAATCATTCTCTTGAGAAGGCTCATGGAGCTGAAACCGGTTGGGAAAAGGTTGTTGAGTTTTCTTCGCGTATGATTTTTGTTTTATATATAACTTTTAATATAATTTTTTTTATATATATGAACACTTTTAACAGCTGGCTTGCTAGAATTTTCATATCTCTGCTCATAGAATAATCGCAATGCAAATTGCATAGAACTCTGTGGATAAGTAACATGATGACATCTCCAATGATATCTCCCATGCAATCAGCGACTAGAGGGAACTGTCCATCATGCAATGGTCAAATTGCTATGCACCAGAATGGCACTCTACGAAGACATGGCCCTCGGAATAATGGCTGCCCTGGATCTGGTGGTCTACCAGCAGCCCATTTAACCTCACAAGAAACATCCAACATTCGAAGTAGTCATCAGACGGAAGTGACGTACCGCTCTGGAATTAGTTGTCCAGTTAGTGCTTGTCAAGAGATTTTAGCACCTTCAATGATAATAAGACATTTGGAGCAGCATTTATGTGGCATATTTATGGACCGATTCCTATCGCTTGGCAAAGACAAAACAAAATTTATTTGTCCATGTAGAAGAATTGTTGCTGAGTCACGCCGTTCATTACACCTATCTCGATGCTCTTTCTCTAGACAAGATACTACCACTGAATAACAAGAAAGTTCCCATTTATCGAATGATCTGCCATCAATTCGCGAGGTGATGTGTTTGTTCCGACCAACCTTAAAGCACGTGCCTGCAAATGCCAAGCAAGCTTGGAGCCGTGCACTACAAGAAACACTGAATAAAGTAATACTTCACAATGATATAGAACACTTTACTCTGTTGGCAATGTTGCCAAAATGTGTGCTTCCGTCGTCGAAACGTTCAGGAAGGAAACATCAAAATGGAGTAAACATTGCCACATTATGTGATCGGTGGT
The DNA here is from genome assembly GCA_907163375.1 of Prostheceraeus crozeri. Lineage (NCBI taxonomy): Eukaryota > Metazoa > Platyhelminthes > Polycladida > Euryleptidae > Prostheceraeus > Prostheceraeus crozeri. The sequence goes on along the minus strand of CAJQUW010004118.1, from coordinate 69,780 downwards.
TGGCAGGAGAGTATGTAACATTATGGAATGAAGCTTGTAACAACGCAAAGAAGATAAAAGTGACCTACTCCACCAAATCAAAAGATCATGATAATGACTTGGAGCTCCGGGAAAATGTTCGCAAGGCTGCAATCGCGTTTTCTGAGGATGGCTTGTTCGGTAAAGCTTGCAGAGTATTAACGAGTAAGGGTATTGCACCCAACACCTCTGAAACACGTCTTCTTTTGGTTGAAAAACACCCACAGCGTGAACCACCAACACCGCCAGATTTTTCTTCGGATTCAATCCCTCGTCTACCGCAAGATTTTGACATCCGAGCAGTTTTGTCTTTTTTCCCAGAGGAACTGCATGTGGACCATCAGGTCTCCGGGTTGACCATCTAACCACTGCATGCAACAGTGCTTTGCCTGTGAGTCTTGTCGCCACATTGCGTTCGCTGATAAATCTCATGATCTCTGGAAGAGCGTGCAAAGAGGTTGCACCATTTTTCGCAGGTGCTTCACTAACTGCATTGCTAAAATCAAAAGAGAGTGGTCCCTTAGATATTCGACCTATTGCGGTTGGTGAGGTCCTCCGACGGTTGATTGGCAAATGTTTGTGCAAAGTGTTTTCATCAACGGTTGGACGACTTTTCGCTAACACACAGTTTGGTGTTTCATGTCCTGGTGGGGTAGAAAAGGTTGTACATAGAATGCGTCATATAATTCATTCTCATTGGGAAGACGAAGACTTCGTGATTTTGAAAATTGACATGGCAAACGCTTTTAACTCGGTTTCCCGTCAATGTGTTTTGGATGAGTGCAGCAAGGAAATTCCAGAATTGTTGCCCTGGGTCTTATGGTGCTACAGCCAAAATCCATTGCTCTGGCACCCAACCGGAATGCTTTCGTCGGCCAATGGGGTTCAGCAAGGTGATCCACTCGGGCCACTTTTGTTTGCACTTGGTTTGAACCGCCTTGTTGATTCATTGAAACATATTCCTGAACTAACTCACAATCTCTGGTACTTGGATGACGGTGTTTTATGTGGTGGGATACAATCCATCAAGCAATGCCTATGCATGATTCAGGAATCTGAGACATGGTCTGGTCTGCATCTCAACTTACACAAATGTGAACTGTACAGCAAAATAGATCTTTCAAGTTTTCCATCGAATGTGAGAAAGCTGGGTAAACCAAACATGGAGATTCTGGGTTCACCTATAGGTGAGGTTTCCTTCTGTATTGACTATGTCAAGAAGAAACGCTTAGAGGCTGCCAAACTTCTACGTGCCATCGTGCATCTCAAGAATCCTCAAATTTCCTTGAATCTTTTAAGAATATGTGGTGGCTTTTGCAAATTAAATCATATTGCACAAAGTTGCCAATCAAATCAAATATCTGAACAACTTTCTGAATTTGACACGGACGTCATGCGTTGCTTCGAAGAATCCCTCTGCATTGGTTTAACTGAAGCTTCCCGCTTACAAGTGGAATTAAGCATGAAACGTGGAGGGTTTGGCTTACGATTAGTCAGGAAACACGCATCTGCAGCCTATATTTCATCGATCTCTTCTACCAACTCGCCTCATTTGGATATTCAAGAAGTCATTAATGATTACAATACCAGAGTCAAATCATCTGATCGTTTGGATGTTGTCAATATCCCAGAGTGCCGATCACAAAGAAGTCTTTCACAAAGAATTGAGGAAGCCCAAGAAGAAAGACTGCAACAAATGATGTCAAGTACAGCTGAGAAAGTTCGACTGTCAGCAGTATCAAATACTCATTCATCATCCTGGCTTTCAGCTATCCCAAATCCAGGTCTGGATCAACGTCTTGAGCCAAATGAGGTTCATGTGTTGACGAAGCTTCGCTTGGGACTACCGCTGAATTGTAAGTCAACATGTCTCATGTGCCCGGACAAGCAGATGGATGACTTCGGCATTCATGGCACCACATGTATGCGAGGTCCAGATGTGAATCGACGACACAACATTCTTCGCAATAAGATCTATCGTTTTTGTCAGAGGGCAAGATTGAATCCTAAGCAGGAACAGGGATCAAGTGATGATTTGCAAAGGCCTGCAGACATTTTAATACCAAACTGGACATTGGGTCAGGCTGCTGCGATCGACATTACTGTGGTACATCCGCTCATTCCGAACTATATTCATGGAGCGAGTACAGCAAGTGATGTATGTCTCGCAGCTGCGGAAAGCCGGAAACATAGAGGCAATGATGAGAGATGTGCTAGATTGGGATGGAGATGTGTCCCTGTTGCAGTCACAGCATACGGTGTCTGGGGTGGAGAGGCCACTGCATTTCTTAAACAGCTTGGATGCACTATGGCAGTTCAAAGCAATGAAAAAGTTTCGGTTGTCCACCGTGAGATTTTTGACTGTCTGGGCATTAGTCTTGCCAAATCTGTCGCAAGAGCAATACTTGCCCGCTCCACCCACATTGAGTAGACCTGACTTTTCCTAGATCGGCCATCTTCTTTTCACTTTTCTTTATTAGTTTCGTCTTAGTTTTGTCATTTGTTGATCAGGATCTTAGTATAGCATTCTTTTAGCATGCTCCCATAGGAAACATGTTTTGTTCAATATTTATGTAATATGTACTGATAAATGTTGAAAAAAAGAAAGAAATATTTTGAATAGTATGTAATAAATAGGACTTGCATTATATATATATATATATATATATATATAAAATATAGGTAAATAATTGAAATCAAAGCAAACGCAAGGATATAAGAGAAATAAAAAGACCAGAGGTTTCCCCGACTAGTTTCTGCAGGGTGCTACCTGCTTCTCAAGGGGACTGGGAATGAAATGATAGAGGATACAAAATTATAACTGAATGCATGTAAGTATACACAAAAACATAGAAATTATGCTTAACATGCATTGAGACGAGGCTCATATCTTTGAATGAAAGCAAATTCCATTCTTTCCCTGTCCGCTTTCTTGGATTTTGGTGACATTTTATAAAATGGTGTTACAATGAATTTGATTTCTTTATTTTTAGCACAATTAGTAATATGTTTGCTCACGGGAAGAATGGAGTATTTCGGGTCAAAAATATGCTGTCGGTGAAGTGTCATGCGGTGGCGTAGGGTGTCTCCGGTCTGTCCAATATAGTATTCATTACACCCCTTACAGACTAATTTGTATATCAGATTGCTTGATAAGCAAGACATATTTGATTTTATTTCGAAATTGATTATTGTAAAAAAGATTATTGATTATTGTTATTATTGATTATTGATTGTTGTAAAAAAGTCAAGGGCATGAATTTCCGTATTTTGCAGTTCCTTGAATGCTCAGCTGCAGGGATGCAGATTACAGCAGTAATCAGCCATCATAACTGCATCCCATCGTCCCTGATACCTTGTCTCCATCACCTTTATGTCTTGATGGAATCTCTCCCCTTGTTCATCGCTCACAGATCCCAGATTCTCAGGAAACCGATCCATGTGTGAGAAAATGTAATGCATTTTGATACTCATTTTGCATCCAAGGATTCTGAAAGCAGTCAACATATTTGAGACTAGCTCTGCATGGTTTCTGGCCTTTTTATTGCCAAGAAAGTTCTTCACTACCAGAACAAATGCTCTCCATGCCTGCAGCTCCACATCGTTCATTGAATTTTCAAACTCAGTATCTCTGATTAGCTGTAGGATTTGAGGACCATCAAAAATGCCAGCTTTCAATTTCTCTATGGTCAATCCTGGAAAAGCATGGCACAAGTATGTAAAGCATGCACCATCCTTGTCCAGAGCTTTGGTGAATTGCTTCATCAAGCCGAGTTTGATGTGCAGCGGAGGGAAGAGTATCCTGTCTCTGTTTACCAGGGGATCGTTGATAACGTTCGTTGCTCTACATGACACCAATTCATCGCGGATTGGCCAGTTTTTTTCTAGTGTAGTGATGAGCCTGTCTGCTGTTCCAACAAAAAATTCACCATTTTCAAGTCAACACAAATCAGCCACTGATGCTGATCATAACGTACTGGTATTTTCTCCAGCACGCACTTCACTGCTTCATAGTTCTCTTTCAATGTAGCCGAGTGAGCAAGAGGTACAGAGGCAAACTGATTGCCATTGTGAAGAAGAACACATTTCCGAGATCGCTTGCTGCTGTCTATGAATAGTCTCCAATATTTGGGTTCGTACCGTGGCATTCCAAGCTGGAACATTAGCTGAGCAGTATCTGTGCAGTACACCAAGTCATTCTCTTTAAAGAAAAAATGAAGGAACTCTTCATGTCTATTGCGATAGAAAGTGACACGAGCACTGTTAGATATAAGATTCTTTTCCTTCAATCTGGATGCCAATAGCTCGGCAGACGACTTTGATAAACTGAGATCGCGAACTAGATCATTTAGCTCATTTTGGGGAAAAGGATGTGGAGCAGCATCGTCAAAATCCATTTGTTGCTCTTCTGCATATTCAGCAGCACTGGAGGAATCGTCGTCACTGATGTCAGGAAGTTCTCCAAAAATAGGTTCCGGAATTTCATCACAATGAGCTACAGGACGACGTGCCGATTCAATATTAGGATACTTCAGGCTGCTTCGGTTCTTTGTTGATCCCAGTCACATCAATAGCACAGAAATAGCAGTCATTGACGTGGTTTCTCGGTTCCCTCCAAATCATAGGAATACCAAATTTTAAGCAACTCTTCCTGCCTTTAGTCTACAGACGCAGATACTCGGTGCATGACTTGCATACCATGTGTGGAGCCCAAACTTTATCCTGGTCACCAAGTTTAATTCCAAAATATGATTGATAGGCACGTTTTATGAAGCTTGTTACTTGATTCCTGTTAGATAAAAGGGTATATTCACCACAAATATAGCAGAAAATGTCAGGCCTGTTTTTGCAAGATCTTCTGGAGCCTGTTTCACTTATGAAAAACTTACGATAAGTTATAAGTATTTAGTCTAAAAAATTATGTTCCGTTTCACTTATAACAAATACTTATGATAAGAAACTCATGTTTTTCACTTATGGCTTATCATAAGTTTCTAAGCTATTTTACTTATAACTTATGTACTTGTCTCACTTCGTGAATTATAAGTGGCTTATGATAAGTTACTTATAAAAACATAAGTCTACTTTTACACGACTTATGTTATTCAAAATGAGATTGATGAACTATCATTTCGGTATTCTACAATGTGACTTAGCCTCTATGGGTTGTTCAATGCTAGGTGTACATTTAACGAATTATACCGGCACTATATCTATCTAAACAGATTGATCAGTGATCGATAATTGATTGATTAATTTAGAAAGTGACTTTCTGTAGAATTTAGAGAATTTGACACAATTTTTGTAATGTAGTCATCAAAATAAGTAAGCCAACAGTTGTATCACGTTGTATAATAACTAATCTACATTAATTGATGAAGTAGGGAGTGATTGATCAGTGATCGATAATTGATTGATTTTCTGTAGAATTAAGCATATGTGTCACATATATTTTAAGAAAATGAAATTATAAACTTAAGTAAGACGATAACGGTGTATGATCATATGCATTTGTTGAGGTATAGAGTGATTGATCAATAACCAATAACTAATCAGAAATCAAATTAGTATGTGATTTTCATGAATGTACTTTAGTTAAACAAATAATTTTAATAAATAATGATACTCTTTGAATACTTAAGATATTCCTAGAAACACAGATTGAGAGGTGATGGGTACCAGGTATTGATCAGTGATCGATAATTGATTTAAATTTAGAAAGTAAATTTTGTATAATTTTTATGAATTTGACACTCTTTTTCAGATGTAATACAATTATTAACATGTGTACGTTGCTAATTGTGAGACGTTGTGATAATCAACAACTTCAGATACAGCATCTTGTTGATAAATACTTCATGATAAGCTATAAGAAAACACATGTAATGGAAACTGCAAGAATAGTATATTCTAGAAATAAAACTCATTGATCAATCGATCAGCAGTTATCGATCACTAATCAATCAATAAATGAATCTGCATATATTCACAATTACAGATAATATAGATATATGTGCATCATGACGATTGAAATAAGTTTTCATGTAAATAATAACACAAGATTGTCGAAGTTGTATCAAAAATCACTTTTTAACTATCTGATCAGCAGTTATCGATCACTAATCAATCAATAAATGAATCTTTACGCAATCACTATACATTTCACATGTATAATCATGTAAAGCATCAATAGCATAGGACATACAAGCATTAACTAGTGTATACCTTCATTCAATGCTTATGTATAGTATAGGTTTTGTTCCTTACTAGAATACTTATACTTATCATAAGTTTATAAGTTCATAAGTAAATACTTAAAAACTTATGCTTATGAGTGAAACCAACTATAAGCATAAGTTATAAGTATAAGTATATAAGTATAAGTATTCACTTATGATAAGTTTTTCATAAGTGAAACAGGCTCCTGGTTGAAGTCATCCTTCAGCTGCAAAATGCGAATGTGTTATTCAAAATTCACTGACAACATTCATTAAATATGATGACAAGGCTAAAAATAGCATATGACTCTTCGTTTGAAATAGAAATTGCTCTGAAAGCTTGCCTTCAATTGATTGACAAAGTGCAGCAAAGAGCTCGCACCTAGACTGGTTGAAAATCCTCTAACAGAGTGAATGAACAAACGTCCATCAGAGTGCAAAAATATCATAGAAATGTCATAAGCGATGAATTCAACAAGGTATTTGAGCAGTGGAAACATTGATGGTGAATTGCATATTTTCAGATGGGCAGCATTTTAGATAATCAGATGTGACGCAAAGATCTTCAGAAATTGCATTTTTAGTCTAGAAAATAAAAGAATGGCTACATGAACGTAAGAAAATACCGGTGCATGAGAAGCTCTGGATCATCGTATAGGCCAAAACTTGAAAAACCCAAAACGTAGCTTAGTTTAAAAAGTTGACCTGATTGAGCAAATCTGAGGTGATTTTTGAAATCATCAGCTAAAAACACTTGGACTTTTTTCTTTGTTGACCAGTGTTATCTTCTTAATGTTGAATCTTCTTTCACCAAATAGATTTCGCCACTTTGTGATGTGTTGCTAATAAGCTTCAAATATAGTAGTACAAATATTCATAATTACCTATAATATGAATTAAATTTCTAAAATTTGCTTTTAGGACGAATTGCTCTATCATTAATGAAATGGTAAAAGTTGGTTTAACATGACAATTTGTTTAACAACAGCAAGCACTGTTTACTTTAATTACCATGAGAAATCGCCACTTACATATACATATATATATATATATATATGTATGTATATATAAAATCAAAAAATGTTGTTATGCACTACTCCGAGTATACTTAGAGTTTCACGCTACATACGATCTTCATAGTGCAGTTAACATGAAACAAAGAAGCAATATAAACATAGTAAGTTATAGGGAGGTGTTTTCAAATTACAAAATTGGCAAGAGGAATGCGGCAATGATATTTCACTGATCAGCGAATAGATGACAGTAAATATTTTCTTCTATGTCTACATGTAGATATAATTTCACACTTTTTGTTAATTAAATTATTAGGCTTTTGTGTTAGAATGTGATATTTCTCCATCAGACACAAATTACATTTTCTTGTACCACATTTATACGGTGATGTTTCACAAATTATTTCCCATTTGATGTTATAATTTTTGTTGTTGTTCTTCAATATCCAGATAAATTTCGACAATGCAGTTTCGTTTTCATATCTGATGTTCGTGAAAGACTTTTTGTGATTGCGATATCTCGTTTTGAAGCTGTTTTCTGTTTGACCGATGTATGAATGATCTTTGCCATCTTCTGTTGTTACCGTCGCTTTATACACAACGCATTCCTTCAAACATTTTCCTTCAAGAGGACATTCATCTTTTTTCCTGCAATTGCATTGTTGCTCACTTATATATATATACATGTATATAAAAACCAAAAAAGCACTCAAGGAAAAGTCAGAAGTACCAAAATTCCCGACCGGTTTCGTCCTGATCTAAGCAGGCTAGTCATAGGCTAGTCATTAATACATATATATATGGGAGTCGTAGTTTTCGTCGACAGGTTCTTATCGTCGACACTATGAACGTTCATTTCGTCGACACGTTCATTTCGTCGACAAGTTCATTTCATAGACATTTCTATGCTTTCATATAATTTATAATTAATGGATAAAATAGATTTAACTTGTGCATTTGTTTATTAATCTTCTATATTACATTAATGGATAAATTAGATATAACTTGCGCATTTCTTTATTAATCTTCTATATTACATTAATGGATAAATTAGATATAACTTGCGCATTTCTTTATTAATCTTTTATATTACATTAATGGATAAATTAGATATAACTTGCACATTTCTTAATTAATCTTCTATATTACATGCAAATATCACGAAAATTCTTCAAACTTCGAAATTTTTTACAAATCATTGATGATAATTTTGATGTTTTCTTCATGACTATTATTTTAGCTAGATTAAGTTTAATTATTCAAATTATTTAAATTACTGTTTTACTTGTCTTATTCGAACTCTCGTAATGAATTTATCAATAAATGATTTAGTGTGAATTATATTGATATCATCGAAATCTTTAGATGTTTGTATTTAGTTTTCATTTGTCTGAAAGAAAAATGCAAGTATGTGAGACAACTTTGAATATTTTATTCTCAATATTCATGAAAATTCAGTTTCTTACTAAACATGTTAATGTTCTTTCAGAAATATTCTTTAAACTTCGAAATTGTAAATTGTACGCATCAAAGCAAATATAAAAAAATGTAAAAGAAGTTCATGCCATCACAATATTCATTGACACTGCTTGCAAGTAATCCATCACGGGCATTTCTCCATCTGAATATAGTTTGTGGAGGTTCAATAATGCTTTTTCATGTTCGTGTCGCTTTCTTGACTTTTTCGCCGGAATTGCTCCTTGCTTCATAAAAGTTTTAATAGCATGCTCCATTTTTGTTTGATTCGAAGAAAGTAAGTTTGCCAATTCATATAAGCCTAAATGGCTACGTCCCCCGATTATGTTGATTATGTGATGGTGACTTTCGATAGCATTGTTCGTGCGATCCAAACCTTCTCGTATACACTCAAACACATTCCATTGGTCAATCTTAAACTTTGGATTTCTCCGGACTTCTTTTGAGCCGCTAAAACGTATAAGCTGCCCACGCACAAAAGTTTTGTCAAAATAATCAGTTAGTTTTTGCTCATTTACAAGGTTGCTGATTTCTTTGAAGGCATCAACTATGTCACTTTCTTTTAGGAAAGAAATGGCTACCATCATTTTGACACTGTCTTTGAAGGAAATGTCATCTTTGTATCTTTTGTACAGGCCGAACTTTTTTACTTTCCTGTCAACGGCTTGAGCTAAATGGAATAAGCAGAATATTTGACTCTTCCATCAGGAAAATAGGACAAAAACGCATTGACTGATGCCAGCTCAAAGTCGACATGCAACCATACATTTTCTGTGGTAGGTATTCCTAATTGACAAGTTTGATCTAAAATATTCGACCATAATTTCTTGTAATCGTTCTCAGATTTACCTGACATCAACACATAAATGAAGGGGAACCATCTCCCATATCTCTTTCCCAACACAGTCACGAGTTGATAGAAGAGATAAAACGTATGAAATTGTTCCATCCATACTCCATTATTTGCAACCCATCAACCGCTTTAAGTTCATTTCTGTCCCCAGAATGATAAGTCTTTCGTCATCTTTAGTATCAACTAAACAGAACTTTTCTTCTGCAACTGTCATTAAGTCATCTAGTTGCACGTTTTCCAACGTGTCTGGCTCGACGAGCTTGTGCTTTCGCCGCTCTCTGCGTGAAGTTTGCAAAGCAGTTGTGGTTGATGGTAAAACTTCTTCGGTCTTTCTTTTGCCGTATACTCTGTGCACGATCTGACATGGTTTAGCAAACCTCTGCTCAGTTGTCATTTGTTTGATGTCATTCATCAGTTTTATTCCCTCAACATTTGGTTTATCATGTAGATGCACATTTGATGTTGGTACTGTAATTAGCTGTGATGTGACGTTATTCATTGTTATTCTTGCCTTACACTTTCTCTCAGTGGCATCTGAGCATTTCCAATACGTTTTATCGTTTCTTGTTCTATCAACTATATAACTAAATTCTTCAAAAATTAGTAGTGGCTTATCTTTCGTTGTTTTTGTTAATTGGAAGTTCATTGCGACGAGGTTCCTATTGCAATGACTGCCACCGAAATAGATACTAGCAATGCGAATTCAAGTTTGAATTCTAAATCAAACTGCGCCTGTCCATGGAAATGGACTATTATTAAGCTATAATGCAAATGAACTACGATGCAACGTTATGATATCAAAGCGATTGAGTAGAAACCATAGATGTGAAAAATGAAGATGCATAGTCTTCCATAAAATGATATTTCTATATCTTAGAAAATAACAAAACCATAGAAAGTCTACTATAATCTACTTCTATGGACTATGTAGCTATCAAGAGTGATAGAGCTCCGCATAGAAGTCCAATATAAAAAATAATTGAGAGATTTCTGAAATTATCGTACACTGCTGCAATTGTCGACGAAATGAATCTGTCGACGATATGAACGTTTTCCTCAAAAATGGTTGTCGACGAAATGAACATGTCGACGAAAACGACTAGGATCCATATATATATATATATATATATATATATATATATATATATATATATATATATATACGTGGTGTGATCCAAAATGTCCCGGACTAACCTACTTGCAGATAACCTGTGATAACGAATACTACTTCAGATGTAAATTTAGGTCTTTAAGGCATGAGAAATATGGTCGCCGAAATTTTTCCGGTCAGTTTTCTATTTTGAAAAAATATATTTACATTTTAACATGAATTTCTGTATTTTCTGAATTGATCGAGATCCGATTTGTCTTATTGTTATAGTTAGATTGATTTTGATTTGTACCTTATTTGACGGATATCTTTGCCATGAATATTGCACGTCTTTTGTTAATTGCTTCATGTGTTACGATATCAATCAGTGAAGTTCATTCAGCACGCATTCATTAAGAAATCCGTGTCAACGATGGTTCTTTGTTCTATCAGTTTTCATGATGGATGTGACAAGCGTGTCTTCAGTCGAATATCGCAGTGTGATACGATACCTCCTGATCCGCGGCTTCGCTAATGGTGACATTCTAAAGGAATTAAGCCTGGCATATGGAAGCAAAGCTCCATCGAGAACTACTGCTTATTTCTGGATAAGCGAATTTAAACGCGGAAGACAATCTGTGGAGCAAGATTTTTCAACTGTTGGTCGGCCGCAGGAGATTCCGGAAGAGAAATCGAGTCAGTGCGATGAAGTGATTACAGCACACAGAAGGATAACCATCCGTGAGTTGTCAAGAAAGTTGCGAATCAGTTATCACTCCTGTCATGACATCATCGAAAGACTTGGATATCGCAAACTGGCATCACGTTTCGTACCGAAGTTTCTGTCACCTGAAATGAAGGAGAACAGACTTCTGGCGGCACAGTCAAATTTGGATCTCCTCGAAATGCACGGAGATCAGTTTCTGAACTGCATCCTTACAGAGGATGAAACACCTTTAAGTTTGTATCTGCCTCAAAGTAAGCGAGAATCTGCAGAGTGGCGAAAATCAGGCGAGTCTGCCCCTTTGAAAATGCGATCCGGAACATCACATCGCCGGTCGTTGATGCTGACGGTCTTTTGGAACGCTTCGGGAATCCAACTGGTTGACTTTGCGGATAAAGGAGTAAGAATCAATAGCGAATATTATTCCAATCTGTTATCTGAAGCGAGGAAGAAAATAAGAAAGCCACGAAACATTCCCCTCTACTTGCTTCATGACAATGCTCCGATTCAAACCTCGCAGGAGACAACCAATGCCTTAACGAGAAACGGATTTCAACTATTGAGCCATCCTCCTTATTCACCTGACTTGGCCCCAAGTGACTTCTATCTGTTTAGATTCCTCAAAAAGCATCTTCGTGGACACCATTTTGAATCGCCAGTTGAACTGCGGGATGCAGTTACTGAGTTTTTTGATTCTTTGACACCGGAATTTTTTCATAAAGCTTTTTGTGAATTGAGACTTCGTTGGCAAAAAGTGACGAATGCTAACGGCTCATACATTGAAAAGTAAACTGTTTTCTGGAACAAAACATTTGTTTTTCCGTTAATTATTAGTCAGGTTATTAGTGATAGCTTAACTGTCAAGTTAATCTAAATATATTAATTCTAAATCGCTAGAAATTATAGGAAAATCTTGAAATTCAGACAAAAATGTTTGAAAATTTTGAAAAAATAGAAAACTGACCGGAAAAATTTCGGCAACCATATTTCTCATGCCTTAAAGACCTAAATTTACATCTGAAGTAGTATTCGTTATCACAGGTTATCTGCAAGTAGGTTAGTCCGGGACATTTTGGATCACACCACGTGTATATATATATATATATATATATATATATATATATATATATATATATATATATATATATATATGGACTTAGATCTCGAGCTCTGAGAACAAGATTTGAATTATTTCATTAATTGTAGATGTCTGGAGGTCGGATGACGATTTATCGTATCTGACTTGCTGATTCTCTACAATAGGGTATGCTACACTGATGACGGCAAATAAGCCAGAAACGTTTGTAGTTCCCGTAATGATTTAAGTGAGATTTTGTTCTCACCTCTTGAATATATATGTATGTATGTATGCATGCATGCAATTTGAAAATCAAAACTGGGGTGGTCAGTCATTTGGTCTAAGGTCATTGTGAATTCACATGTGAAACTTCAGTGAATTTGGTCAAGGTTTGCTATCCGCACAGTGGGCATCCATTATTTAACTATTTCGCCCTTTATCTGTTTGGCGCTGATTTGCCTTATTGTAAGTTTATTAAATAATTACATACATGTAGTACTTCCCAAAACGTTGGAGCTTTGAAAATTAAATTATCAGTAGAACTTGATAAGCGTTGTTGATCAAAATTACATAGATGATTAGGAATCAATTAATCGAGTTGTCAGATAGAGACCTTAAAAGTTTGTCATTTTCAAAAATTGCCGAAAACTGTCATTTTGGACGTGTTGATTTTGCCTCTTGTCCAAATATTGTAGACCCGACATTGTAAACACTAGTGTTTGATGTCGCTTGAAAGAGCAAGGTCCATAATAGAAACAATACAAATGTCACAATATTTAAGTATAGCTAGATTTGCATAGTCATTACATGTATCTTCTTATAGGCCTAATATGTTCATGCAACGCTTCCCTACACTCACAAGTATGTGGCGGATGGAAATTAATAATGATGAACCTTCGAACTATTGAATTCTAATTTTCACTTAAAGATAACAATATTTAATAATTGCGTCTTTTATTAAGGAAAATTAAAGTCAAAATACAATTAATAATACAGTATTATGTTGCTGCTGGGTTTGCTATAACCAGAGTTAGGAAACAATCTAGAAAAGAAAAATAGTTCAATTCATTGTGCGATGAGTTGCAGATCATGCCGGTGACTATTTCAACATAAACCTCTTCACCTTTAACTTAATTCTTAACTTTTGGCCTTATTGTTGCCTTTTACTTGACTCTACAGTGATGGAGGAAGCTGCGCATAAATACTGCACACCATTTTTTATTGTCCTATTTTCATTTGAATGAGATAAAATAGCAAATATGCATTGGAAATCGAAATATTTGTTACTAAAGTTTTGCCGAATGATTGTTTGCAATAGTTTGTGATCCAGCCATTATATGCTTCAACATCAAATGCAGCTGACACGGTTTCTCCTACAAGCTGATTCTCTGGACACCTTGAGTCTCTTCGTATCCCAGTATACAAACCATTCGCTTTTCAGTGTTGTCAACGTAGCAATCCCTCCTCAATACATCAGAAGTTTTCATTCAGCTGCCTAGCGTACATATTGTTCGATAGGCAGATGAAATGTAGGCCCACGACACCAAAATGAATGGCAGGATTCTTTCTAATCAATAGCCAAGCGGGAAGCAAATAATGAAATATTTTACCAGTATCCGAAGCTTGGAATCCGGTATAGGGATAGCGACATAAAATCGCACAATTTGTGAAGTAGTTGTAGCTCTCCGAAAATGATTAAGTGGGCCACTGTCTGTGAAACTAGCTTGGATAGTAATCTTGGTACTATCACCGCTTACACCGGTTCATACAGATACCTCTGGTTCACTGCTTCTACATAATCATGGAAGGCATAACATGAGTCTCAGTACCTGTAATTGTTTGAAACTCAGTATAAAAAAGTCCTTGGTAACCAATGAGTTCCTTCTATGATTGTGGAAATGCCAATTAAATTTTCTTTGTTTGATAATGTATACATAGACGTCTCTGTTTATCTTATTTTTAGTGAATGTAGCTAGAATGTTTCCTTTCCCATTTCCTCTGTCTCATCATCATCCGGGTAAAATTGTCCCTTCGCTGATGACGGTTTTCCCGCGAGAATATGACTTTGTGCTTTTATGACACATTTTGAATCAAACAACATAATGGAGATTCTTTTTTATTGCAGATGCTAAACGTCGAAAATTAGAGGATAATGATGATGATTATGAGGATGAAACCGATGAATCTGATGAAGATGATAGTGAAAAGAATGAAGAGGAAGAAATGAATGATGAGGATTATGACGATGATCCAGCCTCCAAGATCGTTGTAAAGGAGCGTGACAGGAAGACATTAAGTAAGTGTTTCAGCGTAGATAATGCATAATACTGTTCTTAGGTAAGCAGAGTAGCGTAATTGTAAATCAATTGGAAAACTTCATTTATGGAGGCCTTATGAAAATGTCCTTACGAAAATCCAAAATCTATCGCAAAATGCATTTTATCGCATTTCTCTGATAACGGATTTTCTTATATTATTATTTTATATAATTATATTTCTTAGATTATAATTATGGTAACAGGCATTTTTTTGGATTTTATATTTTTTGAAGATAATAGATAGCGCTGGTTTTGTGTTGTTATAGTGTATAGAAATATATCGCAAAATAACGCTCCTCATTAAACCCTCCATATCAGCGAGGATCTACTCACTGTGCATTACGAAGTGTGCATTCACATGTTCGTTCCTCAGCCTGTCAATCTGAGGTCTGGTCAGTGCAATGTATTTCCATTTTTAAAAAAAGTGTTTCATGAAGTGACATGCTTGGGTATTAGAAAGAGAGACACCTAAATAGTAAAAACAGCACGAGAATTAACAAATTTTAACTCAGTAATGCCGAGTGGTGTATTTATATGTCATTTCGAGCCGAATTGCTTGGTTCAACATAGCGAGGCAGCGCTATATCCTCAGAGTTGCCAAAAATGTATAGGTTTGTATATATGTGTTTCTGTAGGTTTAGTCTGACATTAACTAAGTGCGGGAAGGGGCATGGAGGAAGGGAAGGGATATATCTTCAAGCAAAATAGCCATTTCACTCTTAGTTTGTATTTAGCCTACCAATCATAATGGTATTTATGAAAAGCAGAACTAGCATGCTTCCCTTACAATTTTTATTTGATAGGTTTGTGATAGTTGAATGAAAAGTTCTCTAAATTAAAAACGTTTTCCTTTTGCCATTGTCCAACCCTACACAACCGCCTAAAAATTTAAGAAGCGAAGGAAAATATCCATCCAAGGAAAGGAGTTAGGGCTAAGCTGCGGTGGAGAGAGGCTTCAACGTCAACAAAGAATCTAAAGCTGCTGACCAGCTAGAGGAATCACTAGTCGTTCAGCGATTTGTTTATGACGGAGTGCGCGACCAAGATATTGTGACGCTGGATATCTCTAAAACATTATTCGCATGACAAGGAACGCAAATCGGTGATACAGAGAGTGGAACAAATAGAAGAAAAAGAAAGAGCAGGTTGACGGATTGCGAAAAAACGAAAGAAAACGACAGGCTGCGATGCTTGAAGCTGATGAAGAGCGAAAGAGACTTGAACTGGAAGTATTAAATGCTGACATAGATCAACTGCGAAAATAAGTGTGACTCTCGACGACAAAGTTTAATAATCATCGTTCACTTTTGTAATTTTCCGCATGATGAACTTCCTAGTTTGTAACGTAGATCAAGTTTTAGGATGACCACATGCATTGTTAAGCGCTTACACTTTTATACACGTATCGGCGACAAATTTTTGGATGGCCTAATAAATTGCTAGCACTAATACATGTGTATGTATCGATGTACGTGCCTTTCATATACATTTTGTGTGCTTTTCACGTGCCTTTCATCTTCTTCATTTCTTGTTACTGATTTTGGTGTAAGCGTTTCGTTGAAAATTTTGACAAACTTCTTTGATTCAGCAATTTGTTTTGCTTTGCCGGAGTTTTATTTAAATACATTAGTTTGTGGAAGTTGTTCACTGATCACATCTTCGAGGAGATTAGGTCGTTTAAATGAACATTCTAGATACTTTCAAACGATTCGCTTTTGCAAAATATCCGCAAAAAAGTTGGGAAACTGAGCCTAAACTGACTGGGAAAATCGGGAAATTTTTCAAGAGAGTTCTGTAGACACCCTGGTGTGTATCTATCAGAAGTTTGGAGAAGCGGTATGGGTAAGCACTATGAAGGCACTGAAATAGAGAGCCAACTCAGACGAAGAAAACTCGGTATCAGTTTTGAGTATGATTTCAGTATGAAGTATTCATACAAAAAATCATGGTATGAAAAGCGCATACCCAAATCTGCGTATGATTTCATTATGGAAGTCCTAAGATTTCATACCTATAATTTTGTAATACCTTTTCCTAGTCAACTTTTAACATGGAATATTCATACAAAAATGATAGTAAGAAAACCTCATACCCATATTTGCGTGTGATTTCAGTATGAAATCTCAAGAACATCATATGAATCATGCGAAAATCATACTATCATTCATGCCGGTTTATTTCCTCTCGAACATTCATGTCGCAACTAGTAGTGACCTTTTCTAACCAGTGATCCAGACTTTTCGTAGATGAAATGTACTGAGGCTGTCCCAAATGTGCAAATTAAATTGTGTGGCGTCTAAAAATGAAAGTGTCCTAAAATCAACTTATTCAGTATTCAAAATGTCATATATGTCAATATGAAGTTCATTTTCAAAATATGTCTCATCCTTTTTGGCTAACAGGCTCATCTACGCTACTCATTAACTAAGTACAAAGGTGTAATATCATCATTTCAGAGGCTCAAAAGCGAGAAAAATACTTCGAAAAGAAAAAACGGCAGCGAGAAGTATTTGAGAGAGCATATGAGGCCGCCAAATCGGTTTACGATAAAGATGGAGGTGCGGATCATTACATCAAATGGCGAGAAGAAGTCGAGAGTCGCGCTCGAGTAAGTCGTGAAGAATTTGAAAATCTCGAAGATGATCTGCGTGTTCAATTGGAAGGTTATCGATCCGGAATGTACGTGAGATTAGAAGTGAAGGGAGTACCTCATGAATTTATAAAGCACTTCGATCCACGCTGCCCGGTTATCGTTGGATCGCTATTGGCCTCTGAAGAAGTACTGGGGTATATTCGATGCAGCTTCAAGGTATGAATATATTTCATTAACTAATAGAGTGTATAGTATGATGCTTTCATGCCTGTCTTACATATGCACCTTACTTCTTTCGTTTCTTATCATGCGGTGCGAAAATGGCTAATTAACCGTGATTGATTGTGATTTCTAGGGTGGCGGCCGGAAATCCCCCCGGGAATTTTGTTGGGGTTCCTGGAATAGCCTTTAAATTTTAGCGAAATAGGCAGTTAGTCCTTAAATAACTAAGGAAGACGATTTATTGATTTTTTGTGCTACGTTTGATCTCAATTTAATTAAAAATGTAAACGTGCTCAACATAGATTACATGTGCATTGTAGAGCATCAACGTGACATAGCCGGTTTGGTTATTAAATTTGTTCAGTTTATTGATGACTCTGTCAATGATATATGTGGGGAGATGGTATTCCAACGTTAAGGCGTCGCTTATTGTAAAGTCACAAATGATGAAGTTATGCAAATAAGTAGCAGCACATTGTTAAAAGCAATTCATGGCTGCTCATATCGAAGTCGTGTACTTAGTGATTTTAATTGTAATTTGCACAGTCGTACATTGAATGATTGAATCGAAGTCATCAACTGCGCATCTGATTTGTTCTTAAATAATGTTTTTCTAAGAAAGATGGTAGCGTGACACTTGCATTTTTTGTTTGCGCACACGTTTCATGGTTCCATGCATTCAGCCACATCCATCAATTTACATTCAATTATCTTGTTTCAGCTTCATCGCTGGTACGGTCATATTCTCAAATCAGGAGACCCTGTTCATCTTTCCATTGGATGGCGTCGATACCAAAGTGTTGTCAATTATTCAATCCTAGACCATAACGGAAGGCATCGATTTATCAAATACACACCAAAACATCAACATTGCAATGCGATATTTTATGGTTAGTTATAATCTGCTTTCTGGGCTGACAGGATATCTGTGTAGTAAACATGTGTTTAACCTTTTCGTCAACAGGCCCTCAGTGTCCTAAGGGTACAGGAATGCTAGCTTACCCAGATAGTCAAACTCCAGTTGACAAATTTAGAATCTGTGGTGCTGGTGGGATAGAGGAAAATGATCAATTGATTGACCTGAAGAAGAAGCTGAAGCTTTGTGGAACACCGTACAAAATATTTAAGAAAACTGCATTCATAAAGGTAGGTTGAAATAAGGGTTATTCTATGCAGTGGCATAGTCCTTTATTTATTGAAAGAATCTATGTTTCATTTTGTCATTATACTTTTCACTGATTTTGAACCGAACATTTTCAATGCTATTAATGGTAAGATCCGATCCGTAAGCTATTTGGAAGTGTTGTCCTAAAGCGATCTACACTTCAGTTTATATCAAAATTCATTTTATGATAGCGTTTGTTCTAGGTTTGCAAGTGAAGCGCTTGTCACAGTAGTATTTCTTGCACAAGAGACAGTCAAAACATTTTTTACTTTGCTTTTTCATGCAGTAAATCCCGCTTTTGCTTGGATCTGGCTCTGTGCATGCTGTATTCCGCTGGATTCCAAATGCTCATAAATTTTGCGCCAATTGAAATTTCCGTTTCTCTGATTATCTACGGAAATTCTAGTGTTTAAATAGTTGAAATCAGGAATTTGATAGGTGAAATTTCCACAGAAACTTTCCGCAGGGAGAAACATTTCCTCAGATGAAATTAAAACCTAGCAAATGCATGCCCGTGTCTCTGATCCCAAAGGGAGACATCGTTCCTAAAATCATGAATGCAGATGGGCACGTACCAACTTGCATCTAAAAGAGGACGTGATGCACGTTCATGTACTTCGTAGTGTGATAAAACCAGGGTGTCATGCATTAGGCAGACTTATTGGAGCCCCCGCATCCCTGATGAGTGATAATTACAAGTATTCTGAAAATAAATATGAGAAATCAAAATTATAGAAATTGAGAAAAGTTGGATATATTATTTAATCGCATATCAGGTGGGCTACAGGAATTCGGATCATGCAATCCAGTAAAAATTCCATTTTTGAAAAATGACTATTCCGAATATTAATCAAATTACCACTTGCACTTTGCACATCTTAATATTTAAGTTAAAGGTGAGCTAACACCAAAGTTTCGTCCACATTTTAGTTGTCTGTCGCTGGGTAGTCATCGCCAGCCGTCTTTGCCATTTTTTAAAGAACCAAATTTCGACAGTCTGAAACTCCGGATCGGCTAATAGAAGACATCTGATAGATACTTAAGTGTAGCAACCTCGTCATTGTCTGATATTTCTGCCCTTAAAAATCCATGTTATAATGTTACATTCCTACATCCATGACTTATGCATTCATTTTGATTGCCGAAATGGAGATCAACAGTCGTGACACTAACTTGATCTTCGAGACTTAAGGAAAGAATAATTTAAAGGCACAAGAATACACAAGATCATTACAACTGCTTGTGGTGATATATGAATTACAGTTAGACGTGTCAACGAGTTATGGCTGAGCTTGGAGAAGGTTGCACTCAATTTGATGGAAGTGGGCGTCCTAAATCTCAGAAGTAATCGATCTTACTCAGATGGTTGCTGATGAGCTGGCTACGAATAGGAGGTTTGTGTACTGCGAGCTTGCTGATATATTGGATACAAGCATAGAATGATTTACTATATCTCGGTAGAAGATCTGGAAATGCGATCAATCCATGATATGGGGTGTCACGTAAGTTATCAGATGGAAACAAAGAAGCTCGCATATCTTCGTGCACTGAGCCTGTTGAGAAATCTCCGAAGCGTAATTTTCATCGCAAACCGCAATCATGTTTAGTAGCATGATGATAATTAAAGCGAGGAGTCGGGAGGATTTTTCGCGTGTCGCGCGCTCTGCCCTGCGATCCCCGTTTTTTACTTCCCTTGAAAAACAAGAAATTTGGAAATTTGTACTTAAACCCGTAGGTCATGGTGTTCAGCTGATGGTGATGTTGATACAGATCAAATTCATAGACGCTCAACCGTCGATAGAAAATTCATGGCAATCGTTGCTTTAACTTTTAATTGATTATCATTTTCTACAGTTCCTGAAAGGAACCTGTTCGTAGATTCCGAATTGCATTTTTTATCGAAAGCTTTTTTGAAATTTTTTATTAGAGCCTGAGGGAAGAGGAAGAGCCTATACACTGAAGATGTCCCTCATCAGCAGATTAAAGGGAAGAAGCAGAAAATGGAAGAAATAAAAGTGGGGATGATAAAGGAATTTTTTTAGCTAAATAACTAAGCCATTATGTAGCAGAAAAGTAAAAAGATAATTTAAGACATAACTCAGGGTGTCCCGCGTCTTAAAAAATCATGGAAAAAATATTCCTTGAAATGTCATGGAGAAATCTTGGAAATTTCTCTCAGATCATGGAAAGTTTAAGTCCCTTTGGCACAACATGCGCTATATGCATGGGTAAAAACATTTTCAGGACAGTAATTTGCTGTTTACAAAAATATTTGCACTTTTTAATAGATTAATTCCAAATTTCTAAAAAGACTACATGTGCAGCACCATGTCTTCTCTCAATCATTATCGACGTGTAAATAGGTATTCGTAAAAGCACACATGTGCTTTTGAATTTGCCCCGAAATTTGATTTAATACGATCGTTTGGTATGCTTTTCAGGACATGAACTAACTTCCATAACAATTTATATTCTCAAGTTTTTGTGTTTTGAGAGATTGATATATAGATTTGTTTCTTGCAATTCTTATCATATTAGATGCGTTTACTGTGAAGGTATTGTAATTTTATTGGACTGTTTATTTTAGAAAATGTAGAATAAAATCTTTTGATGCACTGCTTAAAATTAAACTTTGAAATATATTTCGCCGAACAGCATAAGGGAGGAATTCAAGAATTTAATATGAATGTGATGGGCGTGTACCATAATAATGCGATAAAAAGACTAATTGTGGAAGGTGTAGAGATCGGAATAAAGAAGTGCAAAGAAACAAATACAAAGAAATCGCAAAGAAATACAAAGAAATCTATTCTATACAAAGAAATTGCTAGTTATTTAATTGTGTCATTAAACTGCGTAATGATATTTTATGATTTTGTATCTTTATAATTACGTTACTTTAAGATCCATGATCTACTGCATGTATATAAATTATAAACCTCATCATTTGTTAATGATTGATTTAATCGATTGGGTCGGTGTAATATATTTCAAAAAGTAAGTCAAAATATTTTATTTCACATGGCATTTACTTTTCTGTTGTTACAAATCAAGATACCATATAAGCCATCTTGTAGTATAATATTGTAACCCAATAATAATGCTTTCTACTGTCATTAAACATTCATTTAAAAAACGCAGTTTTAAGTGATGACTTATACGTGCATTACATCACATTACTTCTCATAAAATAAGATCTCTTATTGTTGCTGTTTTGGCTCGTTCAATGTGAAGAAACATCGACGTCAGTCGCTAGAGACGACTGATAGTTCCCTCAAATAGTTCAGCAACTGGGTGGCGGAAATTTGGTTTCGGTCCGAGTCGATAGTATGGAAACTGGCATAACGCTGTACATCCCATCTTGAGCACTTGATGAGGTTGTGCTCCAGGCTTTCTTCCTCTTCGCCACATTCATCGCAGATTGCCTCCTCTGCTAAGCCGATACGATGGCAATGCTTCTTGAGAAGAAGAGAATGCCCTGTCCTGTATCTTGCAAGTTCGGTGCGTTCTGATCTACTCAAGCTGACTTCTTGATGGTTGTATTTCCAATGGCTGTTATTCTTCTTCCATTCGTTGGCAAGGATTCCTCGTATTTTTGTTTTCATATGTCGATATCGATTGGAATGTCTTTCTGGTCTAGATTAATGGCATCATTTGCAGTCGTGTCTGCGATCTCATTCCGATGTACACCAACATGACTGGTGACCCATTGAATGAGAATATTCTTATTTGCTGTTTTTTGCAGGCTGTTCCAAGCTTGGTCTTCGTTTGATGTTCTGACGTGAGATAGCAACGTTTCTGCAGTTGTCCCATCGCTGATCTTCCATGGCTTTCTCAAGGCCGATCCTCAATGCAACCAATTCAGCATTGTAGCTGCTACACCATCTACCAGCAGGTGCAAGGACTGTCGAGTAGTCCCCTTCATTCCATATGATTGCTGCACCGCTGCCTCCTCGTTCCTGATTTTCCATCACTGATCCGTCAGTCCAGATCTGAACGTCCATGTCTTTCAGTCTTGCATCAATTGTTTCTTCAGCTTTCTTTCTCAGGGTATTTGTATCTTCTTTCTTGCTGCAGTCAGTTAGAAGTGATGTATGGGTGGTGATATGCGTTATACTCTTCCACGGCGGAATAGTGGGATGTTTGACTAGTTGATTGTGCTTGGTGATTCCAAGGTCTTCGGCTTTTTCGATCTGCTTTGTTACTTCCCTCCAGCTTCTGCCTTTTTTCTCCTTTTTTGTTCTCCTATCGTTTCGTTTGTTGAAGAGACGATTATTTGGATTCTTGGGATCTCTCTTATACTTTTTGTTTGCAATAGACGCCAACATATTACTTCTTACAGAAATGGGGACGAGCTCTGCTTCACGGAGGAGTTTCTCAGTAGGAGTACTTTTGTAGCAACCAGAGATGAGTCTAGCAGCTTTGTTTTTTTCACATTCAAGAGATTCCATGTTGCTCTTACTGATACAGGGGAGCCAGCCAGCCGCGTCATACTCAATGACTGACTTGATCAGTTCAATGTAGAGACTTCGAAGGTCTTCATTATGCCCACCCCATTTGGAATGTGACACTGCTTGTAGGGCTCTCAATCTCTTTTAGGTCCTGACGTGAAGAAGCAAAACACGAACCGCATGTCTAGTCAATTAGGAAGGATTGCTCAATGCGTTGGTGTGCCATCTGATCTTTTGACAGTACTGACATATTGAATGAGGTCCCTCAAAATTTAAAGAGCATTTGCAGACTCAGAATGTCCTTCAATGTAGGCTTTTGTTTCTAACTCCTATGACTTCCGAATCGGACTCCCGATTGACTTATTTTTGTCTTTGAGGAATAGATACTTTAGGGTAAAGGGAACACTCCATCTCGACCAAGATTCCCAATAGGGAAAAACCGCATCGAACACCGCTTAAAAGTTATGAAATTTGACGATTTTTAATGATGGCTAATTTGGTGCAGTGACTAGCTTTTTTCCTGCTGAGATTTGGTTTATAGTTTGTAGAGACGAAATGATCCTCTTGCCCTGAATCATCTTTATCTCAAAGATGAAGTTAATCGGATGTCTCATACAAAAGTTAGAGGTCAAAGGAGTTAAAGGTCAAAATAGGGCATATTGTCGCTTTAAAGTCCGTAAAATGCTACAACTGTTTTCTATACTATTTCTGGATTTCTCTCCTTCATTGATCACGAACCCTGTCCTCGTATCGATAAAGTTTGTCACTTGAAGGAAGTCATGCATTGAGCGAGCATTGATATCGGATATCATTCATGAATTGTCGAAGGTAAAAAAAAATTGGGCAACTTGGGGCATGATTGAGGCTTAGTTTTCTGGCAATCTTGAAGATATAGTTCTTGTCATCTTTATATTCTGGAGCGTCCATCTGCTGATTCTGACGTCTTTTTGGCATGGTGCACAGCTTATTTGGCTCTCCTCTTAGCTTCAACATATCGGTCTCAGTCTGCTGAATCACAATTTATCAGCCATATCTTCCATAATTTACATTCTTGTATTGATGTGATCTCAACTTCTGCATTCCACTGCCATGCTTCATGTGATTTATATGAACCTCCCTTCCTCCAACCGCGAACTGTATCAGTGGTATTTAGAAGGTCATTTCTTAGGCTTGCCCAAGCTTCATCAATTTCTTGGCACTCGGGTGGGTTTGGAGATTGTTTGATACGGTTTTTTCTCTTCAACACTTGCAACCCTAAGATCCTCATAAACTCCACTACACAACCTCTACATTAATTCTTGCAACCTCTAAGTTTTCCAAAAGAAATCTACAAATGAGCAATATCTCCTTCAGCGAAATTCTACGAACATTATTTGTCTTATATTATTTTTGTCGATGACCTGTACAGCGTATCAGAATGTAGGCTGTTACTGTGGGATTCTTGTAATATTTCATTTCAAGCTAGCATGTCATAGCCAACCTAATGCGAAATCACGATTTATTTAAAAAATATCATATTGCCCATAAATATCATAAATCAAGGAACCGCATATGAAATCGTAAAATGTAGATTATACGTGTATATAATTAGTGCCTCGGTCACCTCATACATTCAAAAAGAAAGGAGACTTCGAGTTAGATTTCAGAGAAGTCATGTTCAGATCAGAAAAGTCAGATTTCGATCTCATGTATTAGAGAATGTGTTATACAAACTTATGAACAATCCTGTTGAACCAAAGAACACAGTTGGCCATAGAACATCGCCGCGTATTTTCTAACTCTTTTCTTTCTTGAATTTATAGACACCTCCTGCTCGAGTACAGTCATGAAATCTTGACTGCCCTTGGGAAATTGCAAAATGTAAAAAGGTGTTCATTTGATCTAAGCAGCATTGTATAGTTTTTTAAAAAATTAAAGAAATAGGCCTTACTGCTGGTTTACTTAAAATTCTATTTTCTCTCCTCTTAAGCTTTCGCCACTACCGGCCTTGTCAAAAGTATAAGTGGTTGGACATATTAACATAGCAAAATACAGAAATGTTTAAAAGTCAAAGAGATGGATAGAAAAGTCTAGGAAGGTACATAGTATCAAATAATTAAATTGTCCAGTGCACGGCTCTCTTCGTGGGAATTAATGGTCGGCTTTCTTTGTTGAATAATTATACTTTCAAGAAATCGGAGATTAATGGGATCCTTGTGATGTCCGATCACTCTTACGTTTGTTCTCCAGTTATTATTTTGTTCCAATTGACAATTTATTAAATGTCTATGCACTGACGATCTTTGTTGTGTTAAATGTTCCTTGTGTCGGATGTGAAGTTTTCGTATCGTACTGCCTATATAGATTTGATTGCAATCGAGGCATTTGATTTCATACACTACATTTTGTCGGTTGCAAACACGTTGGTCATTGATAGGGCAGTTCTTTAGAGTACAAACGTTGACATTGTTTTTGGTTTGATTTTGAAGGAAATTTCTCATTGTAAATGATTGATGGGCCATTCTGATGTTGAAGTTTTCTTTCTTGAATATGTTAATTATTTTGTTGTTCAATGTGTCGGGTATGTAAGGCAATTGGAGGTAATGTGTATTTTTGACTGCTTTCTTTTTCTGTTTTCGTTTGTGTTTCATCTGCTTTGTTGCGGTAAATTGTGAATACCCGTTTCTCTTCAAAATGTTTTTGAAATCCGAGTGATGTTTTTCTTTGTTGATTTTGAGGAGCATCTTTCAGAAATCCGGTTGAATTCATTTGTTATGATATTTATTTTCTGATTACTTGGCAGAGCAGAGTCATTATGAATAAATATCGGCTTTCGCGCGGGTTTTCTGCAAAATTCAAAAATTGGCTTTTGTTTTTTCTCCATTTTTATTTTGAAATCCAGTAGAGATTGAGGCGGTTGCATATTTGAATCTGAAATTAATGTGGTTACTCATTATATTAATTTCTTGAAATATTTGGTCTGCTTCTTCTTTTGATTTTGTGATGATAAAAATGTCATCAACATATTTTGCATACATTGAGAGTGAAATATTTGTCAGCAGGAATTTCTTCTCGATCATGTCCATATAAAGAATGGCCAATTTGCTGGAAATGCTAGTTCCCATAGGCAAACCTTCCAGTTGTCGAATTGGAAATAAAAATTTTTTATGACACATTCGAATAATTTATCAATGTCTTCAACATGAAGTCCGTAAGTTGTAATATTATTGTCTTTGATCATTTCGATTGTATATTTTACAGCTTCGGATGGCGGCACACTTGTACATAAGTCTTCTACATCGAGGCTGAAGGGATAATTATTCCTCCATGGTAGATTGGTGTAAAGCTTGTATCTTGTCAATCAGTTCCTTGCTGCTTGAAAGATGACTGGGTACAAATTTCAAAAGTGGTGCTATTATCGTAGTTAGAAGCCACATTATCTTTGATTGAGGGGATTTTATTGCAGAGACAATTGGTCTGATTTTCGTTGAAGGTCCTGCCTTGTGCGTTTTTGCTAGGTGATAGAACGTAGGAATTCTCGAGTTTGTTGTTTTGAAACTTCTGGTTGTATGAGTAGGTAGTCTTCTTTAAAATAGCAGCTTTAATATCTCTTTATTTTGTCTCCGTGCGTGTATTGTAGATATCCTATCGATTTTTTTCCTGTAAAGCAGATTGTTGCCGTGCGGTAATAATAATATTTACTCCATACACGGAAAGGAACGTAATTTATGACAATTATATGTGAATAGATATTTTCACGATTTATGAAGCTAAATTTCAATTCAAATATTCTTGATAATCATAGACATCTCAATCACATTCAAATATGCAACCGCCTCAAATGAACTATCTCTACTGGATTTCAAAATAAAAATGGAGAAAAAACAAAAGCCAATTTTTGAATTTTGCAGAAAACCCGCGCGAAAGCCGATATTTATTCATAATGACTCTGCTCTGCCAAGTAATCAGAAAATAAATATCATAACAAATGAATTCAACCGGATTTCTGAAAGATGCTCCTCAAAATCAAAAAAGAAAAACATCACTCGGATTTCAAAAACATTTTGAAGAGAAACGGGTATTCACAATTTACCGCAACAAAGCAGATGAAACACAAACGAAAACAGAAAAAGAAAGCAGTCAAAAATACACATTACCTCCAATTGCCTTACATACCCGACACATTGAACAACAAAATAATTAACATATTCAAGAAAGAAAACTTCAACATCAGAATGGCCCATCAATCATTTACAATGAGAAATTTCCTTCAAAATCAAACCAAAAACAATGTCAACGTTTGTACTCTAAAGAACTGCCCTATCAATGACCAACGTGTTTGCAACCGACAAAATGTAGTGTATGAAATCAAATGCCTCGATTGCAATCAAATCTATATAGGCAGTACGATACGAAAACTTCACATCCGACACAAGGAACATTTAACACAACAAAGATCGTCAGTGCATTGGCTATTGTCTGTAACTCTTAAGAGGTCTATGAATATTGCAATTATTGATCACTGTCAGTCACAGATTATGGAGAGATGAAATCTTTGATTGACTTTTATTGAAGTATATGAAAGTTTGCTCTCTCGATAGATGATAATTCATGAAAAGTTTGAATGTCTATGAATGTTTGCAAAATGTGAATAGATTTGAAATTCAGATTTCTATCTAAAAATGATTTGAAAAATCAGTTTACCAATTCATTCATTAATGGATTCTCAAGCTGGAGTGACGGACGACGGTTCATGGCTATCTGGTGCGGTAAGAATTCTATGTAAAATTGGCGGGCATATAATGGTGCATTATATACCCTCCAATACCAGGCAATAATGCATTTCAGACTCATTTCAATCATTTCTATGACCTCCAAAGCCATCGACAGTGAAATACAATGGTGCATTATATACCCTCCAATGCCGGGCAATAATGCATTTCAAGCTCATTACAATCATTTCTATAACCTCCAAAGCCATCGAGAATGAAATGCAATTAGCATTGTGCATTTACTTTTGTTATATACGTTGATATTTCTGTGTTAAAGTAATAGCATAATGCCGAGTAATGTTATTATTAGTCGTAAAAAGACGGAAAAAATTTTATGAAATTCCATTGATATTGATCATCCACATAGACTAATATTTCCATAAAAATGGTAACGAAGTATAGATATCTATCCAACATATATCAATGCAATCAAAATAATTAATTGCCTACACAAATACATGCGATATACTTAATATTGTTAAAATTGGAACGAACAATTATAAAACGGTCCGCTTATATTGAATTGTTTTGGTAGTGTTTGGAGTGTTTGTTCTTGTTGTATCTCGTTTGATTGTCCTTGTAAGAAAGGGTTAGATACTTCACTTTTTTTGATTTTGGAATAATTGTAAAATCTTCGGATGTAGGCTTGCTAGAGGATCCAGCACTTAAGCAATCACTTGCCCGTTTCAGATGATTGTCAGTTGTTCTAATATATCGTTGAACTGAAGACAATGCTTTCTGTCGAGTAACAACTGCTATTTCTTCATTGGACATTCCGTTTTCATGCATAACATTGATACCTGTTACGCGAACACAATGATTCACGTATTTCTTACTAAGACCCAATCCAGTACTGAGGTTTTTCATCAAATCGCCCAGGGAATCCTTACCCATTACAGATTTCGTAGAAATTTTGTCTGTTGATGTGATGAGAGGGAACAACGTGTTCTCTTTTGTTATTTCAGGCAATATTTTCAGATACTCGCGAAAGGACTGAGCAGGACATCGAGTTTCATATTTACCAAATGTTGAATGCATCCGAGCCTGCTTCAAATCCGAAAATTCTTAAGCGGAAAGAGAATCTCTGACGTTCTTATGCAGCAAATTAACTTGGATAAAACTGCTTATCGCCACCAGAAGTAAATGCAAACGTATCTTTTGCTAGACAGCGTAAATTTTCGCGTCCTCTAAGCAGAAAATGCCACATGATATTGAAAGTTATTTCTTGCTGCAATACTTTGATATCCATAGCAGCTTTGTCTTCAAAATGTTTCCTGATGGTGATCATGTCTTTTGGATGTATCCTTTCATACTTTTCTGATCTTTTAGTGTTTTGTGATAAAAACTGTGCAACCATTCCTTTTAATGTTCTGTTAGCTCGTTTGAAATTGTCATCGTTGATAATGTCAGTTTTTCGATCTATCTCACAAGAGGTTAAGTAACGTTGAATAGATGCTATCAGACAAATTAAACTTGCTGGGGCGTATAAATTACCATCTTTTGTTCTTGTTTGTGCGTAAAACAGTCGTAAATAGTTGTTCAGGTATTGTATCGGAACATCTTCAAAATTCTCTTTTAAGCCATTTTCTTTTAAAACTTCTTTAAATTTGTTCACATGCTGTTTCGCTTGATTTGCTGTTGATTTGTGCACCGCACTTTTTTCAATTGAATGAAGATACTCTAGTTGTTCGTCTGTTAAATTAGGTAGCTCACAATCTTCATCCAAATCAACTTGGAACTCGCGACTTAGCTCTTTTAGGAATCTTTCATTGGATTCGAAAGTAACAAATTTGAGCTGATCGTCTGATAGACTGCATATTTGTCCTCCCGGTATATTTGTGAGATTGAGGAGAGACATGACGCTTCCACACCTATTAATACTCAAATGAATGGTATTTATGGCTTTACATCATTTCTACATTTTTTAATATCTTTATTTCAAAAACTATGTAATAATGACAAGAAAGTCGGAAATAATGTCAAAAAAGTAGGAAATAATCAAGGTCATTCATGCCATGGCAAATGCACAATGGTATTAGACATCTCAATTCTCGGGTACTAATGATAGAAAGCTTCGGCGGCTAACGCCGTCTCGGCTTTCTATCATTAGTACCCTTGAATTTCGATAACTAATACTACATTACGGTACATGAACACTTGTTCGACACGAACATTTGTTCGACAAATTTTCGAACACTTCTTCGACACGACATTTGTTCGACACGAACACTTCTTCGACACGACATTTGTTCGACACGAACACTTCTTCGACACGACATTTGTTCGACACGGACACTTCTTCGACACGACGTTTGTTCGTTAATAAGCAATTATAGTCTTTCTTTTTCAGGTTGTGTATTTTTTGAGAATTTGCATTTTTTTTATACTTTTTGTCTTAAATTAATTTTTTTCCTTTCTAAAAAAATATAATTCTTGCATCGCATAGATTGAACTAGAAGCGTATTTGTAATTTAAGGTATTACCCTAAAGAAAAAGACCATATAAAGTATACATATAAAGCACATATAATAGCCACATATAAAGTATACATGTAGAATCATTGATGCAAGATATTTCCGATCAATCAATGCTAGATAAAGCATTATTCATGCAGAACTTGTCGAACAAATGTCTTGTCGAAGAAGTGTCCGTGTCGAACAAATGTCTTGTCGAAGAAGTGTCCGTGTCGAAGAAGTTTTCTGTCGAACAAATGTCCGAAAACATAGATATCAACTTGTCGAAGAAGTGTCTGTGTCGAAGAAGTGTACCAGATCCTACATTACGTGCTTCTCGATATCTTAGAAACAGCTTTAACATCGCAGCTTTAATATCTCTGTCTCTATGTAAGAAGACGTCATAGAGATACAAACAAGAAAAAAAATAAATGACATGACTTGGTGATTAAGTAGACTTTTGATATTTTGTCCATCTTTGACAGTAACAACGCCTTAAGTGATGTCTAACTGGCCAGCTTCCATTCGATGTCGAGCTATAGGCATAATGGAAGCAGGATTAAACAAGCGAGCGGTTTCTGGGATACTATCTGTACCAATTCGCACTTTGACACGTTGGCTGATGCGATTTCAGCCGGAGGGAGAGGTTGAGAGGAGTGTGCAGGATCGGGTCGAGTACCGGTAGGTTCAGCAAGATCGAACCGGCGGCTTATTCGCCTGGCGAGGAGAAACCTATTTCATTCCTCCGCTAAGTTATTGATTTGTTCGAATGAGGTCAGTAATCGTTCAGTTCGGAGGCTTCTGTTTCGTGCTGGCCTAAGTTCTCGACGAGTCATACGGTGACCTCTCTTCACTGCGCGTTATCGTCAAGCTAGGATGCGATGGGCGATGAGTCGTTGCCTTCTAAAGCTTGTGGATGTAAAGATGCGAGTTTGACGATACGCAGGTGAGGTGCTTCGAAGCAACGACCTCATTTGCGAAACCAGCCAACAATGTGGCGGATCTGTCATGATGTGGGGAGCCATCTGTTCTGATAGTTCTGCCAAACTTCCTTAATGGACTTCACTATCGTCGAATTTTGGAAGAAAACCTCCCATGGGCCGAGGACTTTCTTGGACCTCGTGAGACGGCATGGCGACTGCAGGATGACAACGCTGCTCCCCATCGTTCTTGCGTTGTCCAACAGTTCCAAGAGGAAACTGGAATGCGACGGAGTGCTATGCACGAGTTGTGTAGAGAATTTCATTTGACGACGTGACAGATTGTGATTGAGATGTCTATGCTTATCAAGAATATTTGAATTGAAATTTAGCTTCATAAATCGTGAAAATATCTATTCACATATAATTGTCATAAATTACGCTCCTTTCCGTGTATGGAGTAAATATTATTATTACCGCACGGCAACAATCTGCTTTACAGGTAAAATAAAGCGATAGGATATCTACAATACACGCACGGAGACAAAATAAAGAGATATTAAAGCTGCTATGTTAAAGAAAAAAATGGTTCTAAGATATCGAGAAGCACATAATGCTAATGATAAATGAAGGGGTCGGACGTATTAGGGGATAAGCCACATTTTTTCAAAAACAGATATATCATAACCCTATGTTATGTTAGATGTGGATGCTTCTTTTGGCTGAATTATGCGATCATCGGAGGCTTTCTTATATGGTTTCCAGAACGTGCATAAGGGGATAAGCCACAAAATTCCGCATGAATAAGGGATAAGCCACAAAATTCCGCATGAATGAGGGCCAAGCCACTATCTGCACTTTATGGTGTCCAAAGTAAGAAGTGGAGCATTATGTCGTTGTAAGATGGTCAGGTACAACCTGATGAAGAGAAAAAGTTCAAAAGCAGCACCCATGTCTTCCTTCTAACAGGCCACACACTGAGACTTCAGCCACATGGAAGAATCAAGTCGAAGAGGAGAACTTGCGCATTGATTGCTCTCCGGATTGGGCCGCAAGGATCTCTTCTGTCAATAGGTTTCAAGAACCGATGTTGACACAAGATTTCCGACCTCCCGATGAAGCGAGAAAGAAAAACATGGGGTTCTCAAAGCACAAGTTTTCCGATTTGACGATGAAAATTCGGGAAAGATGCTGCTTCAAAATACACAATGTGGACTAAAATAGAACAGTTTTTACCAAGATAGAACAAATTTAAATCAATCTAATCTGAATTTTAAAGCTGATTTTCATCTCTAATCGTAATCTTTAATTTTAAAGCTGAATACCGTTAATTTTCTGAAAGATAGTGATCGTGTAAGAGTTTTGATAAAAGTAGACTATGTGAACAAAGATTTTTTTGATTCAATAAATTAATTTAAACGAAGGAATCTGATGAAATACCGCCTCAATTAACATTTTTTTGAAAGATAATGGACGTATAGTGAGTTGGAGAGCTTTGATAAAGATGCCTCAATATGCGCAGTTTAAAATATGGGCACTTCAAAGGGGATATGCCACATAAAGTGGGTTACATGCTTTGATTTGGCCGCCTGTATGAGTCAATCTCATGCGTCTTTCTCTTCGCTACTTGATCAGCTGATAATTCATGCGCATAGGCTCGCAACGTCTGGTGTTCAGGGGACTAGCGTACATAGCTTTTGTACGATGATATTTCAAAACCTTTAAATTGCTCACTTGTAAAATTGCGAAAGTGTGGCTTATCCCCTTACTAAACCAAGCCCTTCAAATGTTAACATAGCGCTGAAAACGTTGACTTCTTCTCTAGCCATTCAATCGGTTCTCTCCTACCGATCCAGCGATTGGACAAATCACTTTCCAGAATTTGACGCGCTGAATGAGAGTAATGGGGAACCTATCTTGCTGTGACAGAAGGGTTCTTCCAATGCCACGAGAGAAATAAGGAACGACTTGGTTCAACAGGAGATCCGAATATCTCTTTCCATTCATGGTTTATGAACTGATATCGTAGAGAAGAAGTCTGGAATAGCCTATACAGGTACACACGGGCTGGGAGTCTTGCTGGGTTGGTCATTCTAACTTTCGGATTCGTCGTAGTCCAGAAGTGCACATTATTGTGTTTGTTGATGATGCCTCTCAACGACATGACACACTCGTCCGAAAATGTTATCTTTCGAAGGAAAGCAGGATCTTCTCTCGATTTTCTCCTCATTTCTTCACAAAATTGTAAGAGGCGATCTTCGTCCTCATCTCAAAAAATTGAGAATAAAGCGACTTGTACGGATGATAATTCTCCGCTTTTAGAACTTTTCGGACGGTGAAATCAGAGATGCCGACATCTCTCGATATCGCTCTTTTCGAAGTGGAAGGATTTTCAATCACAGGTTCAATTACCTTTTTGCTTGTTTTCATCTCCAGATGGTGCTATGGGTCTGCCACTTCTGGGTCGGTCGTGAGACACACAACCGGTTTCAAGAAGTTTTTTTCTTTCAATACAAGATTGTTCTCGACGATGGGGTTCCTTGTTACATTTCTCTCTGAATTGACGAGCATTTTCTTCACAATTGAAGGGAATGGTCCACGATGTGCAAAAAACTTTTTCTATGGTCGAGTATTCCATCACAATATCAAATGACTCAAATTCATCAGTGAACTGAGTTTATTATGTGATTAAATTAAGATTTGATTGTGAAATCTATGGAGCTCAGCAAAAACGAGTGGCATAGCTTTTTAAAGCATCGAAAAATAACATCACTAGGTGCCGAGTTTATAAACACGCTGTATAAAATTCATTGATCAAATCTCGTAATTAGATTTAAATGTGAAATCTATGGAGCTCTTCAAAAATGAATGGCATAGCTTTTTAAAGCATCGAAAAATAACATCATCAGGTGCCGATTTTACAAAGCGTAGAGAAAGTAATTAAATCTAAATTTTGTTGATTGAATGACACAAAACTTATATGTTAAAATCTCAAGGCTTGGCATGCATCATAGTTTCTTAAAAATCGAATGGCAGAGTTCTTTAACAACGCATTGTCAAATATTGATCACTGAAGAAGTAATGTTTGATCATACAATAACAAAATATAAAGTTGACAAAAATCCGCAAGGCCTTTCCTCACAGAGAGTTGAAAATGAATTAAGCAGGCAGAAGTAAATCTGAGATTCATTCGGGCAGGACTTGTAAGTTGCTTATCAATTTCCTCTCACGTTTCGCATAAAAAGTATTGGCTATTGCTGGTTTGGCTGCAATACATATCTCCAATAGCCTGGCTCCATCTATGCGTGCATCATTCCTTCGCCGTCATGATTGATTTCCAAACCTTCCTGATATTGAAATTCTTCGTCAGGAACGGTTGATACTGCAAGCAGTAGCATTACATGAGAATTCCTCCTTTCTGGAGAGGTCTGTCAGCTTCAGTTGCATACATATCCATTGTTCAGTATGATCTTTCTAATGAGGACACAAATTCACCTGAAGGCTATCCACAAACACACACTCCACTTTTAGCATCTTCTTTTTCACCGCATTGCGATGACCTGTCCAGCGTATCTCCTACACAAAGCAAATATCGTAATATATTTAAAACAGATTGTCTTTTGTAGCATGTAATGCATTGCTGCATGCGGTATAGCAAACAAAATAAAACAGATTTAATGCTATAATCTGCATTCCTGGTAGGATATCCTGAAGAAATTACTTTTCTCTTGCAGGGAATGTTCAATTCGGGCTTGGAAGCTAGTAAACTCGTTGGCGCTAAAATTCAAACCGTATCTGGTATTCGTGGAGTAATAAAGAAAGTCCTATCTGAGGCAAATGGAATTCCAGCTGGTACTATTCGCGCGTCGTTCGAAGATAAGATTCGCTCATCCGATATCATTTTCTGTCGCTGTTGGGCTTCTGTTGAAATTCCTTCATATTATAACATTGTCTCCAACTTGTTATTGCCAGCAGATTCTACTGGCAGGCGTGACAGTTGGCACGGCCTTAGGACAATGGGTCAGTTGCGACATGATCTTGGATTAAAAGTGCCAGATCAGGAAGACTCTCATTATCGTAAAATTCATCGACGAGAACTTGTGGAAACTAAACTGAGAATCCCTAATAGATTACAAGCCCGTCTTCCTTACAAAGACAAGCCTCGAAATCAGTCTGTTGATAAAATGATTGATAAAGTGGCTGCTGCTCGTCCTCCTGTTATCCGCGAGGCAGATGAAGAGCAAAAATCCGAACTGGTTGACATGCTGAGAACTGTTTCCAAGGCTATGGAGAGAAGAAGGAAGCAAAAGAACTTAAAAAGGACTCGTCTCCATAAACTTGCTATAGCTGAAATCCAGCAGCGGAAAGATGTCATGCAAAAACGAGCGACAAAGCGAAAAATTGCAATTCAAGGTGCAAAATCAAAGAAAAAGAAGTAACTGATAACTGTGTTGTATATTCATCCATTAGAATTGTTTTCATGAGAACCTCATCAATTGTAAATATGAAAACTTGTTGATAATTGATATTTCTGAATCATGCTCCTCAGTGACAGTGTGATTTGCTGACAACTTAGCTGTTTTCCCTGCCTTTCAATGTGGCCCTTGGGCATTCAAAGATTTAGAATAAGTAGGATGGAATTTCAATACATCATCCGCATAATTGTATTTATCAATGGACTATCTACCAGGTATGCGGAGTCGGAGTCCTATCTGGCCTATAACTAGACCCGAAATATAATGCAAACAAATTAATTATCCCAGTGCATATATAGCTGTCACTGTCTTGATGTCAACTTTCTCCATCAAACAAAATTGCAGAGACAGCAGTGCATGCAAAGCTTGTAATAGTTGAGGGAATGAACCGTGATAATGAGAGAAGGATTGTCTTTTCACTCGGTGATTTAGTAGAGAAGACAAGCCTTCCTAGCCTCGATCACACTTACGCACCAAAGGTCACATCGGAGACAAAAGTGAAATACTAGTTTGTTTGAGAACATTGCTTCTTACCCTCACGTTAATCGTGTGTGATATCTCCTACAAAGCGCATATTAAAATTGAAAGTGTAATCATATTTTTGGAGAAGGATGGGGATTTTCTCGCCTGGTTGGGAGGAGCCCAGTCGTATGCATCCAACTTACAGCAACATTTAATAAACTTTCGTCGGAAATGATTGATAATTGATACAGCAATGATCACTAAAAATAGGTTCAGGTAGGCCTATAATGATCTGTGATTTAGGTTACCGTCAACTGGGGTAACTTGTGCCACTTTTTAGCGTTTTTTGAGATAGCGTCCAGGGAAATTTTTTTTAAAGCTTCGCTTTTACGTCAAATCTAAGTTATGTCTTAATACACATGCCACATGTTGTTTGAAATTTTTTCGAACTACACTTTAGACAGCAGAGCCCTCCAAAAATGGCACAAAGTTACCCCTTTAAATGGGTAACTTGTGCCACGCATGCTGCTTTATGTAATTTTGACACGTAACATTAAATTATGCCTCAATAACACAAAACCAAATGTTTC
This sequence comes from Prostheceraeus crozeri, assembly GCA_907163375.1. Classification (NCBI taxonomy): domain Eukaryota; kingdom Metazoa; phylum Platyhelminthes; order Polycladida; family Euryleptidae; genus Prostheceraeus; species Prostheceraeus crozeri. The sequence goes on along the minus strand of CAJQUW010004118.1, from coordinate 32,910 downwards.
TATAGTATTGTACTATATTGTAGGAAGAGAATATAATACTAAAAGCTATCTAAAACTTATAATGGCATATAGAGCATATAAAAATATAACAAAAAAACAAAAAATGGTATTTTCATCACGAAAATGTTCAATCATGTATGATAAAATTACACAAAGACCTGATTACTTGCAACTTATAAAAATACAACATTTTCAACAGCTGTGCATAAAGACTCTGCATGCTACAGTTATGGCCAAAAGTTTGCGGACACATTCTAAGTTGTATTTTCTTCTTCCAAGATAGCCTACTTTCTAGCTGCAGTAGGGGAGCCTACGATTGAAGATCCAATGTTAATCAAATTGCATGCATGTTGCATTTATCCGTAAAAGCTTTCCCATTTATTCTGAATTTTTGACATTTATGATGTCAGCTTGTAAACTTTTGGCCATATCTGTATTTTTCCTGCCTGTGGCATGGTCCCGTGTACCTACCACTCCTTACAATTAACGTTGAAATGAAGCACGCCTCTCCTAAGAACAGTCGGTGAGGCTACTTTCCCGACAATTTGTTCAAAATCGATATCAGAAATATCATCTTTTTAGGAAATATAAATTGATCATGTTGACAAACTTGACGATGAAATCAGCATTTCCGTACATTGCTAATATTCGTCCCAGAAAATGTTTGACATTATTTGAGCAAAGCAAAGAGAGTTTCACGAGTATCCAGTCACCTTCAATCAAAGTTCCGATGGAAATCTTCTCCACTCCCCTCAGGGTGTCATCAGACGTGTCGTGGTTCCTGACGTGGTCGCGACGAGCACTAGACGCCTGCGGGACAGTGCAGCAACGTCAGCAGCCGAGGGTTCGATTCCCCCACGGGAGCACTTTTTTGCATGATATTAGGTTAGTGTTTCTGATTGTACACAATAAACGGCAAACTTAAGTTGTTTTGAAGCAAGCTCTAAATTATTATTTGTATATTCCATGAAAGACGTTAATTAATCGCCGGACACTAATTTGCACTTAGGATACAGTCACGTGCCGCTTAAATCTGAAACTAATGCTTAGGAGTACGTTTTGCGATAAATTGTGTGTTGGTATATAGGAATTACGTCTCTCTCTTCTTTCTTTCTTTCTCTCTCTGCTTTTTTTTATTCCTTGATTACGACGTACAAGGTGCCAATTATGTGATAATACAATTTTTAAGCCAATACAGGAATACCTACCACTTTCACATGCGTCAAAACAGAAACTGAAGTATTTTAAAGTATCGTGGGTCGGTGAAGATACAAAAGTTATGCCATTTAAACAAAATATGATCAGCAATGCGATCTATCATAGATGTGATGATATATGGATTATAAAATATTATTTATCACTTGTGATAGTCATTGAGCTTCAGAACATCAATCTAGGATCAAAGACATCCTTCCATGTGGTGCTAAAATTCGCTTGTACTTACTCGGGGTAACTTGTGCCACTAATTCACGGGGTAACTTGTGCCACGGAAATCGACTAATTTTACTAAAAACGTTCTCAAGAAAAAAGTAGTTGACCGATTTAGTTCATTCTTTTTTGCATCTCATGCCGATACAGCATGCAATACAATAACTAAGTTGTGGATGAGACGAAATTGTGCTCTTTGCTCACCATATGAAAGTTTGAAGCATTTGAAAAAATGGCAAAAAAGTGACTTTTCTTTTAAAAAAATCCGCAGGATTTCGAATTTCAAGTTAGCTCACCGGACTAGTGTAACTTTCTGTTAAATTGATTCAATATTATAGGAAAAATAGTTGTAGGCCTCTTACTTTTATAACAAATCGTACAGGTGGCTGTCAAGCGCCAAAAACGACCATGGCACAAGTTACCCCAGTTGACGGTACCAGTTTTTTCTAAAAAAAGATAGGCTTTACTTGCCATCCGGTGTCGGAGTCGGGTAAAAATGACTCCGCATCCCTGCTATCTACTAACATGAGTCGAGTCGATAAGTCTCTGTTTTAAGTAATTAATGCATCTTTTTGCGTTGAAGTTAGCTAAAATAATGGAAATGTTTTTGCGCATGTCACTACTGCGTTGTCTCACCGACGTTAATCTGCTCATCTCAAGTGTAGGCACGCTGACCAACTGATGTTAATGGATGCTTTAGACGCAGGCGCAGCGCACATCAATCAATAATAAATGAAAGTATTCGTATACTACTGTCACATGCAAGCGACTCGAAATATAAGGAATTATACCTGCACACTTTCATGGTAGCTGCGCCAGTCATAGGCACCATTGTTGAGATGCAAAATGGCAAGTTCAATATACATGCACTTGTTGAACTATGAATACATGTAATTACTTGTGATTGGCAACGACTATGAAAGCGCTTATGTAATTCCTCATTTTTTGAGTCGGTTGCTAGGTAAGCAGCTTTATTTGACATTTTCCCGTTGCGTCGAATTAATGGTAACAATGATTGGAATGATAGCAATTAGTTCATCATCTGAATGAAAAAAATCAAGCAGTAGGCCTAGCTAAGCCTAACGTAAACAAGTTGTCAGTAAATATTGAAGTCTCTGAAATATAGTCTAATTTTTTCGTCCACTCAAAAAAATCTAAAATTTGATTTCTTTTGGTCCTGGTAGTTGTATTGGGTTTTGCAAGCTGCATTATGTGTGCTAAACCGAAATCTAATTAGGCCTACTAATTAGGGCCTACTAAATTACCACTATGAGAGAGAGAGAGATGCTACGTAAACTAAATTTAATAGAATTCTATTATTATTATTCTAAATTCTATACATAATATATTCGAGTGGTGAAATGAATCATGCAAACATAAAAAACGAACTTACCTGTTTATCACATGATTGTCTGTGCTTATAGCAGCAACATGAAAGTAATCAGATAATCCACGCATTACGGAATGAAATTGCTCCAGAAGGAAATCAGCAGTAAGACTTTCAACGGATATAACTTTGACGACATCCTTGCATTTGCTACGAATTAACTGAATCATGAAGACCAGGACAGTTTTGGCGAGCTTGCCATCTTGTGTCATCCCGATCAGTTTACCTTTTGATAATTCTACTCGACTCGCTACATAGATCTCGTCGATCATCAGTAGAACGACCTTTTCAACATCTTGAAGTGCAGACACGTGATTTGATGTATTCTCGATCAAGCAGGAATGGAGATACCGTAGTACCGGAAGACATGTTTTGAAGCCACCTTTGAGTTGGAAGACAAAATAATTCACGCAGCCTTTTGTACAACGATCAGAACTAGTCATACTCCACAAAAAAGAAATCAAAATAAGGTTCGGTGAGTAACACCGTGCATGTACTGACTTTTGGCACAATGAAAGCTGCTCTACAATGAAATGAATTATTCCAATGAAATCAGGATTTTCGTCCTGGAGTTGTACCAGACACTGTTGTAATGAATTTCGCGCAATTTCAATAAGAATATTCACGTCACTATCATTATTCGATGATGAGAACGATTTTATTGTGGCGAGTACGTTGGCTATCTCTGTTTCTGAAGAAATTATATCTTTGACTTCGAGAAGATGGGAAAACAAGCTGGAATTCAATCTGCAGCCACCATTGAAGCAATCGAAAGTCATATCTCTAAAAATCCGCACAAAACATTGAATCCCTGGAGTACCTCCGCGGTCGAAAGATTCAGCTGGAATATAGAGGAATAGCACACAATCGGATTTTTGAAAAAATGAAAAATCTGATGGCAGGGATATGCTAGGAAGTCGTTGACATAGACTGTCAAACCCATCCAGTCGGTCAGACAAGAAAAAATTCTCTTCGACACCTTTCAGGTGGTCAGCCTGTTTCTGAAATCGTGAAGATGCTGTTGGAGGATCATGCCGTTTTGCACTTTCTGTAGATGTCGTTGGTTGTGATGAAGTGGGATAGTCTTCAAAAATAGAAGGAATTGCCGATGACTTTAACTGAAGAATTTTCAATTCAGATCGAGGACGCTTCGATAACCTTGTGACGTTTGTATCACAGCTTTCGCGAATAAAATCCTCCCAACAGAAGTGACGAGAGCAGACACGAGATGATTCTGTTGGTACATAATCATGCTTAATGCCAAATTTATCCAGGTCAGCACGTTTGATTGAACGTAACCACTTAATTTTTTGATCATTATCCGTCGGAAAAGCATAGAAAGAAACCTTTTTTTGTACATGTATATTTGGTCTTATAGCCCGAGCGACACAGAGGCACACAGCATTAATTTGCCAACCCATGTTCAATCTGAGGCGATGTTGTTTTGGTCTAACATAATAAACTCGTGTAGTAATCGATAGCTGCGCAGGAAAAAGTCTACACAGCAGTGCAGTGTACAGCATTTCCGAGGTGAATCACAGTGATGCTGACAACGCGTTACAGTCAACTCGAGGGATGACGCATTTTACTAATTTATTGTTTAAGAAACTTCCCTATTGAGTTTTGGCGTGCATAACATTGAGACTGATCACAGATCTGTGACAGTTGACGGCGTTGCACATAATTCGCACGCTCGGTGTGTGACGCTAGATATCAAATACATTAGAAAATGTCAATTGCATGTCAGGCCGCACCTCGTAAGATTTCAGATCACTCAGTATTGAGCCTTCGCATCCCGTAGTCTAGATATCCCTGGCCTACTATTGGATCTGTAGCTAGTTGCTGATATTTCGTCGTCGATGTGATGACCGAATGCTAATGTAGATCTTTAGAAATCAAAATTACAAATCATGGAGAAGGAAAGTTGCTGTGTGCGTAATTAAGTGATTACATCTATCTAGTAATGTCGTTATTATAAGAAGATGTACAGTAAACAACGAATGATGTTCTTTTCTACCACCACTGCTTATTTTCAAGAAAAGAAATCCTTTAGTTCTTGCAGTTCGCGGTGGAAAAGACGAGCGAGTGTTTGCGGAGAGTGATCTGAGCAACTTCATATCGTTTGATTGTGTTTTCTGACGTCTAGTTAAGCAATACATCTCTTATCACAGTCAGAACCACATAGCAGGCGATGAAATCTGTTTTGGACTCTCTAAAGTCTGCATTTATCTCTAAAAAGCGGATCAATCAATGCCTAATTGGCATACTCGAGGGAAGTTTGTGCAGTAGCCTTATAGAGGCGATATCTCACGTCCTCAAACCAAACAATCTTCTTGATGCCGTTAAGACTGTATCATCAAAGTGTGACCTCAAAGGTGGGATTGACTTGAATTTGTGATATCATTAACATAAAGGATCGATATTACTGCGATGGGAGATACACAAGGTCTTGCATTTCGTTCAAAGAAAGACTCATATTTTCACATATTCGCACCAATCCACAAATATTTGATGTTCCAGCTAGTGTTTAAAAATTACCGGTAATTTATTTTAAGTTACCTTACCGGTAATTTACTGGTAATTTGTCGTTAAATTGCCGGTAATTTATATTCAAGTCCGTATAACTTCAAATCGAGCGCACCAAAATGCTTTGATTTCAACTGAATACACAATTGGCTTAATCTGATTCTGATGAAGGCTTGATTTTTGCTCAACGTCTGATTCTTTGTCATAGATATTGCAATTAAGAAATGAAAAATTGACTTTTTTAAGAAGTTTGTTGGTATTTCATCCAAATAGACCATAATAATCAAAAGTTTGACGGCAAATAAACAGTGTTATAGGGAAGGGCCACACGCTCTATAATATTTTGTAAATTATACACTGCAGATCCTTAGCTTTCTATAAATATAATCAAAACTAGTTATCAATGTTAGATGCATAGTAACTTTAGATACATGGAGACAATATTGTTTCAAGAAATGTATTTTGATAACTATAATTAGTAATATATATTACTATAATATGAGGGAGAGATCATCAATGGAAAGAATATGCAGATATCGTCCCCATTGTAGCCACCTGGTAAAATTGGACAATACGCGCGCAGGCTACAATCATCATAAGTGCTTAAAGGCATTGATAAGAGAGCAATAGTGATCGTCTCAACCAATGAGAGACCAGAATTAGAAGATTTTAAATGCGTGTTGAAGAGATAGCAACCTAGCGTGGAATTTGATAAATTCAGGCATTCTTTAGTACTGCTTAGTGATGCAAATGGAAAATTTTCCATTGGAAAATTTTGAAATTTATTTTTTGGTGATTGAAGTTTTTTCTTTTGTTTTGAAGACTTATTATAGGCGTTTGAAAAGACTATGTAGTATTCAAAGTCCGAAAACTTCTCTATCATCCCTACATGTTAACTTTTGGTACCAACTGCACCTTTTCCATGTCTATTTCAGATCTTTCCAAATGAATTTCAGATATAAGATGGATTTCAGATTTCGCTAGCTGAATTTCAGATTATCTGTCACAAGCTCAACTTTGAAAAGATCTTTAATTCAATTTAATCTCCAATTCATCTGGATCATATCTGAAATTCATTTGGGCAGATCTGAAATCGATTTGGAACTATCTGAACCATCTGAACTAGAAATGGAGGATGTACGAGTATATCCTCAACGAAGATATCGGACAAAATGCGCCAGAAGTTTGAAGCTATCATAGATATTCTTTTACTCATCACAGATATCTCTAGTTTCCAAATATCTCACGAGTTTACAGTCTTTATATCTTCCAATGTGGCTGCTCATGAATGCTGCGTGGACTGTGTGCTTCATTTACATGTTCATCAACACATGGAGAATTTACATCACTATGATCAACGCTGCATAATAAAGCTTAACTGATCAAGCCAACAATTAGCAAACTCCAAAATGAAGTACATTATTTTTGCTCCAGATCCTTCACATTGCATGAAACTATGCACCTGGGTAAATCCAATTTATTCCACAACATTTCTGTCTTTTCAACTTTCGGTCTCAGATTTCCGTGAAAATTTGCATATATACTCATTTTTTTACGCTGAACACGAAAATCTTAGCGGCGACCACACCAAATAAAAACTTTCCATAGAAATCTAGCACTTTTAAAAAGCCATTTTTTCTACATCTCGGTCAGAGGACAAATTGATCTCGGTCAGATAGATGTCGAATAGGAAACTGATCTTCTTCTTTCAGATGATATAAATATTAGTGGGTGTATTTGAATGTATCTAATCGAAAATCCGTGTTGAACTGAGAGTACTGCAACTTTGGAAGTAGTAATAAAACGGCGAACACTCGACCGGCGCGCCCCACCCCCCTCTGGAACGGCAGAGTGTCGTGGTCGGCCGCCGTGGTGCTTCGCGTCTGACGTCCCCCCCTCTGGAACGACAGAGTGTCGTGGTGGTCTTGGGCGACCGCCAGGATTTGTCTTGAGGCTATAGTGTGTGATGTTTTTCGTGCAATCTGCTGAATGTTGGGTTGTAAAATGGGCTGTTTCGAGTGGAAGGAGTGCTCGGATGTGAAAACGGAGGCCAGATTCGGATTCAGCGTGAAATTCTGCATCGGTATGGTGAGTTTGAACGCAATCGGAGAGAAAAACTTTCGCTGACGTCCCCCCCCCCTGCGCCAAACTTCCAATTTTGCTTCTAGTGGACGGATTTTGTCGTGCAATAGCTCGTTTGAAAGGTAAGAGTGAGACAAATTCACTGAAAGAATCGGCTTGTTCATATCTGTCTTCGTTTAGATGTGAGACGCCATTTAAGATTTTGGGAGATTGGTGAAAAACGACAGAGTTCGAATTTGGGACGTTTTGGGCTGTAGCTTCAAAACGAAGCATCGGATTGGAAAACGGATTTCAGATTTGGAATCAGCGTGAAATTCTCTATCTGTATGGTGGAGTTTCAAGTCAATCGGAGAGAAAAAAATTTCAACATTTTTCGAAAAAACGAGAGTTAGAATTTTGGTCGTTTTGGTCTGTAGCGCCCAAACGAAGCATCGGATGGGAAAACGGAGGCCAGATTCGGATTCAGCGTGAAATTCTGCATCGGTATGGTGAATTTGAAAGCAATCGGAGAGAAAAAATTTTCGCTGACGTCCCCCCCCCCTGCGCCAAACTTCCAATTTTGCTTCTAGTGGACGGATTTTGTCGTGCAATAGCTCGTTTGAAAGGTAAGAGTGAGACAAATTCACTGAAAGAATCGGCTTGTTCATATCTGTCTTCGTTTAGATGTGAGACGCCATTTAAGATTTTGGGAGATTGGTGAAAAACGACAGAGTTAGAATTTGGGACGTTTTGGGCTGTAGCTTCAAAACGAAGCATCGGATTGGAAAACGGATTTCAGATTTGGAATCAGCGTGAAATTCTCTATCTGTATGGTGAGTTTCAAGTCAATCGGAGAGAAAAAAATTTCAACATTTTTCGAAAAAACGACAGAGTTAAAATTTGGGACGTTTTGGTGTGTAGCGCCCAAACGAAGCATCGGATGGGAAAACGGAGGCCAGATTCGGATTCAGCGTGAAATTCTGCATCTGTATGGTGAATTTGAACGCAATCGGAGAGAAAAAATTTTCGCTGACGTCCCCCCCCCTCGGGAGAGCTAGCTTCGATTTTGGCTTCCAGTGGACGGATTTTGTCGTGCAATAGCTCGTTTGAAAGGTAAGAGTGAGACAAATTCAGTGAAAGAATCGGCTTGTTCATATCTGTCTTCGTTTAGATGTGAGACGCCATTTAAGATTTTGGGAGATTGGTGAAAAACGACAGAGTTAGAATTTGGGACGTTTTGGGCTGTAGCTTCAAAACGAAGCATCGGATTGGAAAACGGATTTCAGATTTGGAATCAGCGTGAAATTCTCTATCTGTATGGTGAGTTTCAAGTCAATCGGAGAGAAAAAAATTTCAACATTTTTCGAAAAAACGACAGAGTTAGAATTTGGGTCGTTTTGGTCTGTAGCGCCCAAACGAAGCATCGGATGGGAAAACGGAGGCCAGATTCGGATTCAGCGTGAAATTCTGCATCGGTATGGTGAATTTGAAAGCAATCGGAGAGAAAAAATTTTCGCTGACGTCCCCCCCCCCTGCGCCAAACTTCCAATTTTGCTTCTAGTGGACGGATTTTGTCGTGCAATAGCTCGTTTGAAAGGTAAGAGTGAGACAAATTCACTGAAAGAATCGGCTTGTTCATATCTGTCTTCGTTTAGATGTGAGACGCCATTTAAGATTTTGGGAGATTGGTGAAAAACGACAGAGTTAGAATTTGGGACGTTTTGGGCTGTAGCTTCAAAACGAAGCATCGGATTGGAAAACGGATTTCAGATTTGGAATCAGCGTGAAATTCTCTATCTGTATGTCGAGTTTCAAGTCAATCGGAGAGAAAAAATTTTCAACATTTTTCGAAAAAACGAGAGTTAGAATTTGGGACGTTTTGGTCTGTAGCGCCCAAACGAAGCATCGGATGGGAAAACGGAGGCCAGATTCGGATTCAGCGTGAAATTCTGCATCGGTATGGTGAATTTGAACGCAATCGGAGAGAAAAAATTTTCGCTGACGTCCCCCCCCCCTGCGCCAAACTTCCAATTTTGCTTCTAGTGGACGGATTTTGTCGTGCAATAGCTCGTTTGAAAGGTAAGAGTGAGACAAATTCACTGAAAGAATCGGCTTGTTCATATCTGTCTTCGTTTAGATGTGAGACGCCATTTAAGATTTTGGGAGATTGGTGAAAAACGACAGAGTTCGAATTTGGGACGTTTTGGGCTGTAGCTTCAAAACGAAGCATCGGATTGGAAAACGGATTTCAGATTTGGAATCAGCGTGAAATTCTCTATCTGTATGGTGAGTTTCAAGTCAATCGGAGAGAAAAAAATTTCAACATTTTTCGAAAAAACGACAGAGTTAGAATTTTGGTCGTTTTGGTCTGTAGCGCCCAAACGAAGCATCGGATGGGAAAACGGAGGCCAGATTCGGATTCAGCGTGAAATTCTGCATCGGTATGGTGAATTTGAACGCAATCGGAGAGAAAAAATTTTCGCTGACGTCCCCCCCCCTGCGCCAAACTTCCAATTTTGCTTCTAGTGGACGGATTTTGTCGTGCAATAGCTCGTTTGAAAGCTAAGAGTGAGACAAATTCACTGAAAGAATCGGCTTGTTCATATCTGTCTTCGTTTAGATGTGAGACGCCATTTAAGATTTTGGGAGATTGGCGAAAAACGACAGAGTTCGAATTTGGGACGTTTTGGGCTGTAGCTTCAAAACGAAGCATCGGATGGGAAAACGGATTTCAGATTTGGAATCAGCGTGAAATTCTCTATCTGTATGGTGAGTTTCAAGTCAATCGGAGAGAAAAAAATTTCAACATTTTTCGAAAAAACGAGAGTTAGAATTTTGGTCGTTTTGGTCTGTAGCGCCCAAACGAAGCATCGGATGGGAAAACGGAGGCCAGATTCGGATTCAGCGTGAAATTCTGCATCGGTATGGTGAATTTGAAAGCAATCGGAGAGAAAAAATTTTCGCTGACGTCCCCCCCCCTGCGCCAAACTTCCAATTTTGCTTCTAGTGGACGGATTTTGTCGTGCAATAGCTCGTTTGAAAGGTAAGAGTGAGACAAATTCACTGAAAGAATCGGCTTGTTCATATCTGTCTTCGTTTAGATGTGAGACGCCATTTAAGATTTTGGGAGATTGGTGAAAAACGACAGAGTTCGAATTTGGGACGTTTTGGGCTGTAGCTTCAAAACGAAGCATCGGATTGGAAAACGGATTTCAGATTTGGAATCAGCGTGAAATTCTCTATCTGTATGGTGGAGTTTCAAGTCAATCGGAGAGAAAAAAATTTCAACATTTTTCGAAAAAACGAGAGTTAGAATTTTGGTCGTTTTGGTCTGTAGCGCCCATACGAAGCATCGGATGGGAAAACGGAGGCCAGATTCGGATTCAGCGTGAAATTCTGCATCTGTATGGTGAATTTGAACGCAATCGGAGAGAAAAAATTTTCGCTGACGTCCCCCCCCCTGCGCCAAACTTCCAATTTTGCTTCTAGTGGACGGATTTTGTCGTGCAATAGCTCGTTTGAAAGCTAAGAGTGAGACAAATTCACTGAAAGAATCGGCTTGTTCATATCTGTCTTCGTTTAGATGTGAGACGCCATTTAAGATTTTGGGAGATTTTGTTCGAATTTGGGACGTTTTTGGCTGTAGCTTCAAAACGAAGTATCGGATTGGAAAACGGATTTCAGATTTGGAATCAGCTTGATGTTATTGTCCAATGAGGATCATCATCCAATGAGAATCAAGCATTTCTATATAAATAGCGAGCCTTCCACAGTGAGAATCATTCCATCGTTGAATCACACGAGTGACGGACGCATATTTTCTCTCTCTATTCTATTATCCAACTAAAATGGTAAGTCGCTACTTTCCTCCCTCTCCTCCCTTGAACGTAAACTTAATACAATCTTTTTCATTTTCAGGCATCTACTCCATCTGCTGCACTAGTAGGACAAAATGGCGGTCAAACGTTACAAGGTTCGCTACGGTCAGATCATCTACAACTGAGGCCAGTGGAAGAAACAACCAAGGTACATAATCCTACACCGCTACAGCGTAAATTTAAACAAGTCTTGCGTTATGACGATCATGGCGTAGTACTCCAAACGGGAATGCTCCCTTCCACGGATGTCAAGATAATGCGCAATCAGTATGGGGACTACATACTGATCCCCGTGAGTCCGTACATTCGCCACCAACTTGATATTATTGAGGAGTACGTGACATTAAATATGGACATTCCTACTCCTCTTGCTCAAGAGTGGAAGGCTAGAGATGACAAGGATACTCCCTATAGAAAGATTTGGGATGGTAATCACATTTGCCTACCGGTATCACATTGGTGTACTTACTATAAGAAGGATGGAGATCATTCAATACCCATCAGATGTGATGAGCTCGGAGAAGGTACTTGGGATATCCTTTTCAAAGTTAATGGGCTATATTATGGCCGACACAAGGATAATGAAATAGTCTCTCTCTCCATGCATATGGAATCCATCCTATATATTCCAAAACCACCCAACGTGGACGACATAATTGATCAAATCCTTAACAGCAGTGGTACGAAGCGCAAGTCGGAGAAGAATGCTGCATCAAAACGCAAATCAAAGAAGGAGAATTACTAGTCCTTTCCTAACTCTACCCTATGACAATTCGCTTATGTGCTTTGAGTGTCGTACACGTGGTCTTATTAGATACATTTTACTTCTTCGTTGCCATCATATCATTTGTGTATTTTGTCGTGAAAAGCATCGATGTAATTCTTCATTTTGTAATATGTTATAGAACGCTTCCTTAGGTGTGTAAATTTCCGTTTTAGGCTTCTATCATCATTTTTATGGATTGTGAGGGTGAACCTGTAAAGGAGCTCAGTGCTATTGCTATGAACAATTGGACATATCAGATTGTTAGTGTCTATCATCAACATGCCAACTGCGATCCCAATGTTGATCAATGGGCGAGAAAACACATTCATGGACTTAATCTGAAATATTTGCAAGACTATGGCTTTTCTTGTGAGAGTGCTCTTCTTATTGACTTTAAACGATGGTTAGCTGCTTTCCATGTTATACGCATCTTTTGTAATAATCCTGGTAAGGAGAGGAAAGTATTTCCCAATCTAATCATTGATGATATTTTGCTCCCGCCTTGGGATAGTAGAGTGAATCAACATTATCATGAAGTCACGAAACGTTTTAAGGATTTGTGTGTTCCTATTTTGTCTATTCGTTGTAGTAGCTACGTTCATAACCAATGCTTCTTTCCTCCTTACCTCAACACTGCCAAAGTCCTGTATGGTTATCATTGCTCGCTGTATGATAGTTACCAGCTGTATCTATTTTATCTCTTTCAAACCATTGATTTATAATGCATGCTTGTTACCGTTATTCAATAAATGTTACTATGAGAAGAGTTGTTGTTTTCATGCAATGGATGGGTTAGATAAAGGGCGATCATGTCTTTCTCAAGCGACTGCGGAACATTACATTTTCATAGGCAAAGTTTAAAAGGAGCTGTTCAAGATTATGTGATAAAATTTCATAAAGATGAGACCGACATCGAAGCAGTGGTCGATGATGCTAGCACTCTATTTCTAGAGTTAATGAATACATTCTCTGATAGCATTATCATGGCGCGATTAGTTGCGAAAATTAAGTTTAGTCATTTTGGAAAGGAAGAGGTGGAAACTCGCTCTTTCCATTTTGCTTCTTATTCAATGGAAGTGGTAGATCACCCCGAAGAATTTTTTAAAAGACATATGATAAAAATTGCTGAACGTCTTAACGCATTTAACCATCATGGTAGCAGTCTAGTGATTGAAGCGATTTCAGATATTCACATTCAACTTTCCATAAAGAAAAATTGAAAATGCAGTGGTACTTGATTGTAGCACAACTGGTTTTCGAGCTATGTCTGCTCACTCTCGAAGTATATTCCTTCTGTACATGTGTCTATTATTTAGAAAAGGCTAGCAAATTCATATCTTCAAAAAGACTTGCTATAGACATCAGTAACGGTGAAACTATGTGTTGTGATGTATGTAAGCGAAAGGATGGAAATGAAAAGCGCATCTTCAAGAGATGTAAGCATGCTTTTTGTCAACGCTGTTTCATACGTAATTGCATTCAACTTTGCAAATGTAACCACTGTGATATTGCTCATTTCGAGTGTCACTTATGCCGCAATAGTTAGTACCTATGCAAATGTGGTAAAGATAGGTTTTAGCAAAGACTAACACGGAAAATGGCGAAACGTAAAATGACGAAACGTAAAAGTCAAAAGTTTTCTTCAGCCATTCAAGCTCTCCGACGAATGAAAGCAAATCAGCGATACAATGCTATACGACATGCTAACGATAAATTCATTTGTGAAGTTATTTCTCATGTGAGGAAGTTGAGGACGAAGAAATTAGCGCCAAAACAACGAAAGTTTCTTAAGCGATATGCTACGAAATTGCGTTTCATCTCCAATCCTAAAGTCACCCTTCAAAGAAAGAGGAAAACTCTAACACAAAAGGGCGATTTCCTTTCAGCAATACTTCCAATGATAGCTCCTGCCGTGGGCAACCTATTGGGTAATATCTTTGGCTCTAAGCGTTAATTATGCAAATGTTGAATCTCAAAGTAATAAAATGGATTTCAGACTTCAATGTGATAAAGTTCTGACTGTATCAGGTCCATCTCATGCAGGTAAAACTGTTTTCACGCTGAATTTATTGGATAAAAGAAGGGAGTTGTTTAAGGAACCTATCAATCGAGTGATTTGGTGTTATGGTATTTATCAACCGTCGCTGTTTCAGGAATTGCAAAGTCGCAACTTTATTCGACATGAAGGAATTATTCCAGTAGATAAACTTCAGTCTAATGATGTTGTTGTATTGGATGATTTATTAAAAGAAAGTAAGAATTCAAAAGATGTTACAGATATGTTCACTCGCGCAGCACACCATAAAAGGTGCTTTATCATCTATATTACACAAAATTTGTTTCCTGATGGAAAAGAAGCTCGTACACGAAACCTGAATACACACTATTATGCTATTTTCAAGAATCCGCGAGATAAAAGTCAATTTGAAATTTTAGCGCGACAAGTTGCACCAAGAGGTTCAAAAGCCTTAATTGAAATTTTTCAATCAGCTACTGAAAAACCACACGGTTACTTATTCATTGACTTTACGCAAGAGTGTCCGGAAGAATTTAGATTTCGAAGTGATATTTTGAAAACTCCCATGATTATCTACAAACTATGAGTTCTTATTCTCGCATGATTGCTATTCCTCAGGATGAATATGTACAATTGACTGCCATGCAGCAATTAAAGCAACCTCTTGCAAATCAAATGTATAGGAAAGAAATAGATTATCAGCAAAATGTTCACATCAAAGATCCACATCGTGCTGTATTATTACAATCGGAAACTGTTGAGCAATTGAAAAGCTTGAAGAATAAGATGCGTGACTCTGTATCGACTGCAACACCTTTAGCATCTCGCGTACATGCCATATCTCTTTTCAATAGTATTGAACCCCATCTCAATGTAAATGATAGAGGAGAAATCATTACAGATGAAAATAAAGTGATTGATGCTTCACGTTATGAAGACTTGATTCAGTATGCGACACGTAGAAAGCGCCGTCAGGGCTATGTTCCACCTGGTTGGTCATACTTTCTTAAACTATTGAAAAAGCATAATGTACCAAAATTTGCTTTGAATAATGAGACATTGAAAGAACTTGATTCAACAGTGGCTACTGCTCCAATGCTTCAGACGATGAAAATGCCAACAAATTGGTTTAAGACGTCACCTGCTACCTCCCCTCCCACACTCACTAGGCAAACAAGAGGAAGAACTCGACGTAGATCTACACCACCACTAAAACTAGTAAAAGGAAAACGTAAAACAGCTCCTCCCAAGAAATACATGTTCTCAGACTATTAATATGAAGCAGATTTGTTGCTTGCCATGTAATGATCCGCCAGAGGTGAGTGTCGTTGTCACTTGCACTTGCTGCGCCAGCTCTCATAATGAAACTCCTAAGCAATGTGAACACGATCGCAAAACCGCTAAAGCTAAATGCTGCAGTTGTTGTAAATGTAGAAAGGCAAGAAAGCAAAAAGATGAGAAGGAGGAAAAAGAGTCAGTCGTCATCGACTGAGCGTTTGAAGTCAATCTATTATGATGTAAAACATCCGGCAGGATTTGCATCTATCAAGAAATTATCAAAAGCGAAAGGTCTTCCACAATCACAAGTGAAACGATGGTTAAAGGGTCAGGCTACCTATACACTCCACAAACAAGCGAAAAAGAAGTACCGCACCCGCCATTATATTGTTCATGACATCGATGAACAGTAGCAAGCAGATTTGTGCGATGTCGCCTCCATTTCAGAACATAACTCAGGCAATAATTTTATTTTAACCGTCATTGATATTTTCTCGCGTTATGCGTGGGCTCAACCTTTAAAAACTAAAGAAGGGAAAGGAGTAGCAAAAGCATTCCAAACAATTTTTCGAGGTCGCATTCCAAAAAGAATTCAGAGTGATCAAGGAAAAGAGTTTGAAAATCAGCATGTGAGAAGATCATTTGAGAGGCATGACATTGAGTTGTTTAGTGTAAAGAGTGCTTATAAAGCTGCACTCGTTGAACGTTTTAATCGCACATTAAAAAATCGCTTGTGGCGAAATTTTACTGCCAACTTGACACAAAATTGGACAAAGGTTCTACAAGATACACTCCATGCCTACAATCACTCTATCCATCGTTCTATTGGACTCAGACCAGTAGATGTAAATGCTGACAATGTAGATAAAGTGCGCGAATCATTCCAACGTAAACGCACTCATGTGAAAAGTGATGTGAAAATTGATGATAAAGTTCGTATCTCAAAAGTGAAGAGTGTTTTTGCTAAAGGGTACCTTCCGAATTGGACAGAGGAGGTATTTACAGTATGAAGGATTAATCAAAAAGACTCTCCGACCACCTACAAGTTGAAAGATTACGATAATGAAGAAATTGAGGGTAGCTTTTACCGCGATGAGATTGAGGTAGTCACTGAAAGTGAAACATATTTGGTAGAGAAAATCATTCGATGTAAAAAACGGCAAGGTGAAGAATGGTGTCTTGTTAAATGGACTGGTTATCCTTCAAGTATGAACTCTTGGATACGTCGTGCCGACATCTTTCATCTAAGTGATCGACAGTGATTCATGCAAAGTTGTAACTAACAATGTTTAGGGTTTGAGCTATGAATCCAACTGCCTCATTTTATTCACGACCCTCCTATGTAAGTGGTGGAGGACAAATTTACATCGGCGCTCGCCGCCAACGTGGAGGTAGCATACTTGGTGCACTGAAATCTGTTGTAGCACCTCTCATATCCAATGTCGGTAGATCTTTAAAACGAAATGTCTTAAGTAATGCCGTTGGCTTTGCTGGTGATGTTGCTAGTGATCTTTCCAGAGGTAGAAGTTTTAAGAGCAGTTTGTTGAATCGTGGGAAGGAACGCGGTTTAAAAACATTGAAGCAGACCATTGCTGGTGTTACTCAAGGAAAGAAATCACCTAAACGAATGAATAAAGGAAGGAGGAAACATCGCGGAGCTGGTAAGGTGCGATCTTCAGTCAAAAGGCATTCACGCAAACGTCGCAGAGGCTCTAATCATTCATCAGGCGCTAAACGATGACGCTGCTATAACTTCTAATCATGGAGTGTAAAACTTCCGGTTTTTGTTTGTTTGATCAACAAGCCATACAGACAGATATTCTTAGTTCAAGTATTGTAGATTATCATCCTCGAACAGCTGAGAATGCTGGCCCCATTGAATTTGTTATTCCTGGTGGTAGTGATGACTACATAGATTTGAGTTATGCGATCCTTGATTTGAGGTTTAGAATTCAGCAAGCAGATGGAACTGCTATTGACAATGCACATAAAGTTGGACTGAACAATTTACCATTGACTACATTACTTCGCGATGTTTCTCTAACGATTGGAGAGCAGCAGGTGGAAGGTGGTCAAAGCGATTATCCCTATAAATCATATTTCAATCATGTATCACAGTTTCATCCAGCAGCACAAAAAAGTCATATGGAAGCCATGGGATGGTATAGAGATGAAGCAGGAAAATTTGATGTTGAAACAAACAGTGGCTTTGTAAAGCGATCTGCTATGATTAAAGATAGTAAAGTATGTCAGCTATATGGTCCGCTGAATTTAGACTTCTTTAGACAGTCAAAGTTTTTACTCTGTAATACCAGCATGCGACTCAAGCTGACATTGAATAAGCCTGAATTTGCGCTGAATGCATTTGCTAAAGTTGACAATTTTAGAATTCATGTGGAAGATATTGCACTTTACATTCGTCGAGTAGTACCGAATCCAAGTGTCATTAGAGGACATGCTGAAGGTCTTAACCGCCAAAATGCCATTTACCCCGTTCAGCATACAAAGCTTCTCACCTTTACAATTCCGAAAGATCAAAAGAGTTTCATGAAAGATGGCCTCTTTCCATCGGAAGCACCGAGGCTCCTCATGGTGGCAATGGTTGAAAATGATGCATTTAATGGTAATATAAAGAAGAATCCATTCAATTTTAAACACAATCAGTTAAGTGAAATTGCTTTACGTGTAAATGGTGTGAGTCATCCTGGTCCACCCTACAAACCAGATTTTGCTGCGGATCAATTTATGCGCAGTTATGTTGATTTTATGGATGTCTTTGGTTTTTACAATACGGATGACACCAACGGACTGACTATGAAAGAGTTTAAGAGTGGATATACTATTTATGCATTTGATTTGACTGCTGACAGCGATATTAGTGCACCCTATCGTCAAGCGAACGTGCCTCATAATATTCGTTTGGATTTAACGTTCAAAAGAACACTACCTGAGACGATCAATGTATTAATTTATGCAGTCTTCGATTCAAATATTGAAATTACAAAGTATCGTGACGTGATTCTTCAGTATAATCGTTAATGAGTTGGTTGACTGCTGACGATATTAAGACTAAAGTGCAGCGTAATGCAGACGAAGCGACGTTGAAAGCTTTCGATAATGTCTATTCACTCGATACCTTACCACCTGCAGTAAATCACTATCCCATCTTTATTGTGCTAAACACTCATTCGCAGAATTTAGGCGGTGAGCATTGGAAAGCGATCTTTATTGGAGAAGACCGTCGTGGTGAACTATTTGACTCTCTTGCTCAACCTCCAAATATACCAACACAGCAGTGGTTGAGAAAACATACACGTCAATATCAGCGAAATGAACGCATACTACAACATCCACTTTCATCAACGTGTGGTGCTTTTGTACTGTACTTCATCTTAAAACGTTTACATGTATCTCGATTTGTATCTGTTATTCAAAACTTTTCATGTAATCCATCCTCTAATAAAAAAATGATTTGTGAGTTCTATCATGATTTGAAATAAAAACATCATGTTGGAAAAATTGTTTTTTATTTTACAATCCGCTGGGTACGTACATACTCGATGAGATTGTCTAGGATCACATTTGCTTGTACATGAGATTTTAGTCCAGTAATGATCACTTTACTATTATGAAAGATTGCCACATGCACAGGTAACCAACAACTAATGAGAGCTGCAGGAAAAAGTTCGGGTTCATAACAAAAATTGTAACTGCTGGTACGAATCTTCAAAAATGATACACTTTCACTCAATTGAGTAGAGATCACCATATTGTCCACAGTCAGATTCGACATCACACACCTCTCCCTCTTCCATATCCGACGTAGTAGTCTTTGTAGCTCTAAGCGCATTGACTGCGCCGATGAATGAGAAAGGGCGCCGAGAATCTGTACAGTCCCATTTGGGAAGAGTTGAAGATTCCGTGAATTGTTCATCTTCACCACTAACATTTGAGGACGGCCCGGGTAATACTTGCTGTTTGGAAGGTGTTGGTGTAATGTTGTGAGATCGATTTTGGTGTAGAGTCTGAAGCGACGGAGAATGTTGACAATGGTGTAGCGATGGCGCTTCATGATGAAAGAATGAGTAAATTGAGCGATGTACCTTCCTTTTATACTTTTCCCCCAACTACCTTGATGAAATGTGAAGTTAGTATGAAGTTGGGAATGATAGAGTTGAATTCGCCGATTGTTGACGCGCAACCAGATGCGATTTCCAATACGTGAATGTCTTTTCATATAGAAGTATTTCAAATCCTTCATGATATGATGTAGAGATTGAAAATGACGATAAGATAAAGCAAACTCTCTTCTCACATTTCCAGTTGAATCTTTGAAATAGACGTTTCGATCATGATCCGTTTCAATACGTTGTAGGGAATCTAATTTCCAACTCATGGTGCGTCGTAGTCATGTCTGATTAAGATTTGCATAGTAGGGCGATGAACTCACGACGAATAAATGTCATGATGGAGCGATGTATGTATCTTCTATACTTCTCCCAATTGTATTTGCGAAATGAGAAACAGTTTGCGGAATGAGAATGGTAGATTTGAATTTCATTTCTGTAATGTTGAAGCCAAACTTGATCACCCAAGGAGATGAATCTTAATGTTTCAAAATATTCCAAATCCCTCATGATATCATTGAGGTTGACAAATTGTCGCCATGTTAATGTAATACCTCTTGATGTATGACCATGAGAATTTTTGAAGTGTACGTTTCCATCACGATCAACTCTGATATATTGTAACGAGTCCAAAATCCAAGTCTTCATGATGTTATGCAAAGCCGCAGATCAGCAATATAAAAATGTCGTTTTATCATATTTTGCTTAGCAATGTGGCTACAAAGAGATTTGCTAGTAATCGAGCCGCACTCTTTTCTACTCCCATTGATCATGCACAACAGCTAAATGGAAATTGGGAAGTGGGTGTCACTCAACTTGTTTATAGCAACTGTGTCTATACTTTTGATCATGAGGTGATGACTATTAATATGAGACGTACAGCTGCTTACCAATGTGAAAAGGGGTGCCGAATATACATTCCACAGTGGCCAAAGAAAGATCTCTTATCATGTAAAAAGTTTATATATGATTTCTTGAATAAAGCGTGTAAACATATTGTCCAATTTACTCTGCACAATGATGATCATAATTATGTACATCATGTAGTTGAGAAAGATTGGATTGTTGGTTTAAGTCCAAGTTTAAGAAATGATTTAGGCTACCTCGCTAGCGCCTTAACAAGCTATGATGATTTTAACGTTAATTACCACATAAGTGGTCATAAACAGTTAATATATCGAGAGGAAGCTTATTATGTAGATCTTATTCCAAGAAATGAGAAGACGTTGGTGAAGAAGATTGTGATTAAGCCAAGAAAGACAAACATGACTCCTGAAACATTATTGAAGAAATTTAATTATCTCCTTCGAGTTGAACTTGATGGTAAACAAGTGGCAACATTGACTTATATCAAATCATCTAATCATATTGCAATAAGTAAATTAAATGATGATGATCTAGTATTAGTTTGTTCAAAAGATTTTCATCAGTTCTTACGACATCGTTCTGCAGCTGTTCATGGAAAATCTGATATGCAACATTTACCATGTGAAAGGCCAAATCAATTTGATACAGAATGGACCGTATCTTTATACAGAAAGTGTGCAGAGCCTCTAGGTGGTATCTTACATGAAACAAGAGTGTTGATGCCTCGCATTATTACTTCGGTTAAATTGGTTGTAGATTATTTAAATGAAGTGATTAATGAGCAACATATTTCATTTTCTGAAAAGAAGGTACTTTGTCTCTCACTATAAGTGGAAAAGGTATTGAACTAATTATGGATAAAACTCTAATGGACATTTTGGGTTTTGATCAAAATATCTTTAAAAGTGGTACTGTAACCAAAGCTAGCGCAGACATGTCGCTATCGCGTCGTATTAACTATTTTCAGATATATTCCAATATTGGTGAAGATGTACGTGTGGGAGATGTTGAAGCTCCATTGCTAGCAATGATACCATACCAGCCAAAAAGCTGCAGTATTTTATCTGAGCATACTTTCAAGAAGGTGCATTATACAAAGCTGAAATCAAACTACATCCCACAAATTGATATTGCCATTTATGACGATGCTGGTTCGTTGATTCCTTTTCATAAAGATGCTGTGACAAGTATCACACTCCATTTCCGAATGAAGAGTTAATGCAAAAGTATGCTAATATATTTTTCCAATGTGAATAATATGGAAAGTGAAAATAAGGACTCGTTTCTAATCTACTTGCCCAGTAATGCTTCTATGAATAAATTTCCCAAAAATAAACCATCAGACTATCGAGTAGAATTAAATCGCCCACTACATTTAGAAGGTGAATGGGAGGTTGGCGTTTCTAGTATTTGCTATGATAGCAATATTCAGAATGTGAATGATTTGGAAGAAATGATATTGACTCCTCGCACCCATGATGGAATAACGATGAATAATTCATTCCAGTTCCCATACAATTTAACGTCAGATGGAAAGTGGAACTATGAATGGATTCAGATAAAATCAGATTATTATGAACCATTTGGGAATGAGAAAATTATTAAGGCATTCAACAGTGGTAATACTTCCATCATGAAGAATAAAAATCAGAAAGCTTATGAGTTTACTATCTATCATTGGAGTGGGAGACAGTTCCTTCGCTTTCATTCTTTTACTAAAGGTCTTACACTGAGGTTGGATAATGAATTCTATCCGCATCTCGGTTTTGGCCATGGACTACATCTAACGTCAATTGCTACTGCAAATGTTAGAAAAGTTTATTCAAATCGAATCAACAAATTTCATTATAGATTTAAAATATTTGATGAAGATGTTGTAGAATGTGAAGAACGCATCATTTTGAAAAAGCGTGGTGTTCAACCTTTATCACTTATTGAGTTAGTAAAACGATGGAATGAGACTGTGGGTAAGAAGTATGGAGAGAAAATTATGGCGGACAAAAATAAGTTGGTTATTCAGAAATATAATGACAAACTCACAGTTTATTTCTCTCCAACCTTGCGTCATTTTGTAAGACATTATACACCTATTATTGGAAGCGGTGTGGTGTATGCTTCTCATGAATATCACACTAAAGCTGATTCAGTTAATGATGAATGGTGGGTGGACATCTATGGCGATCGCATCAAGAAAATTTACCAGTCTTATGAAGAATCTAAAGTTGCTATCAATATAATGCCGCGTCTATATCATACAGTTGAAAGCTTCATTCATGTAGTAAATCCTTATATACAACAGAAGTTGAAGCATGTGATGAAAATTAAATATGATGTAAAGACACACCACATTTCGTTTTCAATTGAAAATCAACGCGTTGTTCTGAAACTGGGTGATGACATTCAATGTCAATTGAGTAAAAATTTGAAAAAACTCTTTGGTTTTTCAATGCTACAAACTGTGTTTACTGCTGCGCATACGATTGGTATAGAAACACCAATGACACTTGATAAACATGAACAGCACCTTTACATTCAAAGTGATTTGATTCTACCTATTTCTGTTGGTGAGAAAAAAGAATACATTTTACGTGATTTCATTCATGATAAAGACGCTTCATATGGAATAGTCGAGAAGATGTTTGAATCTATTTTCTATCATCCCGTCGTCAAACAAACTATACCCTCTATTGCTATCAAAATTACCAATGGTTTACAAGAGTGCATCCATGTGAAAGATACTAAATCCCTCGTAACTTTAGTGTTTCGGAAAACAAAGTGAAGTCATTGTGATATGTTTATTGAAATAAAAATATGTGTATGAAAAAGTCTTTTCACAGATATAGGGGGAATGGCCTGACTGTAGGCATATATTCACAAGGAAGAAACGATCTAAAGCGATACATAAAACAGCAGTGTTTATCTACAGAAATCAACATGAAAATACTAAGTTAAGGATGATTATGCTAAGACGTCTCCTGAATGTGGTAGCGTGAGTTTTATTCTTTTGGGTGGAGGTATGTGTGTATCAGGATGTCCATGTGGAAGAGATATGTTATGTTCTAACCAGCACCTCTTATCCTCCCATGCTGAAAGCGCCCGTTTCCTAAAAGTATGAGTTTTGATCTCATGCGACTTAGATTTTAAGATTGTCATATTGACAAACGTTATATTTTTATTTCTATAGGCTTCCCTGAAATTTTTATGTTTCATGTTAGACACCAATGATCTTGATATGCCTTTAGCGCGCTTAATACTATCGTCGCTATCCTTTAATTTCATACTGTACATTTTTGGACGGAGGAGAATCATTTCATCTATTTCCTTCCCTGCTGTCTCATCCTTAAAGCAGCCAAGTTTTGCCTTATTTTTGATGGAGTAGAGTGGGTGATCAGCAGGATAATTTGATGTATCAAAATATCTTTATAAAGATTTTCCTACTTCATTGAAATTTAAATCTTTTTGAGTGGTAATACCTAAGAAGAAACTATCTGTATCACCACCCAACAAACGAACCTCTTTTACGAGAGGACATGGTTTTAGTATTTTATAAAAGAGTTGGTACATTTCAAGCTTAGAGTAATCTAGTACAGCTTGGCCAATATAGATGGGCTTGCACAACTCAACTTCAGATTTTATCATTTTAACACCTACAAGGTCCTCATCGATAATGTCTCTATCGATGAATAGAGGTGATGAGACCAATTTCTTAAATTTTGTAACATCATTGACTAGTTTATAGTTTACACGTTTTCTAACATCCTCCATCGTCTTACCGAATAGACTATTATTCTTATACTTATAAAAATCCTTTTCAAAATTATTTTGGGCTAGTGCACGTTTCTGGCTGTTGCTATCAATATATGGTTTGAGGAAGGCTTTCTGTCTAAATTTAATAATGCGGTGAACTCTTTTTAAAATCATACCCATTTCTAAATAAAATTTTAAGATGCTAAAGTGGACTAGATAGTTTTCCTTATCATACTTGGTGAGTAAAAGTTTGCGGCAAGGCTTATAGTCGGGTTGACCGCATGATTCTAAATCTTTATGAAATTGTTTCATAAAGTCGGAAAACATATCTTTACTCACTTCACCTGATTCGGGTGCGAGTGGAAAATCTACGGTTTTATGTTTAATATTAGATTAGATTAGATCTATCTCAAAATAATATCCCCAATCACCTTCATCTGGAATTGCTAGTATGTTAGAAGGGTTGGAGAGATGCTGAATTTCACTATCATCTAACCAGCTAAACTCAGAGTGAGGGAGTGGTTTGGATAGTGAACTACCATATAAATTATTTTGGTCATAATACTTAAGATGAGTCTGATCATCGCCTACTAATTTTGATTTTAACCTATGTTTATTTACAAATGTGAGACCACCGCGAATTCCTCGCTCAAATAAATTATACATCTCTGCATCTTGTAAGAGATGAATGGTCTCACCAGTCATTTTAAAAGCAGACTTAAATGACATGGCTGGCAGACTGACAAAGTGGACGGGATCTAACTTATCTTCTTCTAATGCCACTCGTCGAAACTCCTGAAATACATCAGCCAGCAAAAATACATCTAACTTAAGATAGGCAATCATATATTCACCAAATGTATGGCAGTCAAATTTTATCCATGCATCTTGTGCATGATCATAATCTTCGGTCTTACATTCTGCGCCGGTCAAATCATTTTTAAATTTATCTATGCAACTATCAAATTTTGCTTGATCATCTGCTGTCATATGCAATGATCTGCGATAGAGTTCACCATCATACTTTTGTTGAAATTTTACAGCCTGTTCCAGGAATTGTAGGAATTGGTAAATACAATCCTCACCTTGCCAGACGTGCATTTTATTTTTTCTATTTTGGAAATGGTCATGCCATACTTCATAGCAGGATATGGCTGCTGGCTTGTGGATGATATCATCGATATAGCATTCGATGTCAGCATAGATGACACGAAGAGGACTTAGTTCATCGCCATTCTCTCTATATGAAAACTCCTTATCTTTGGGCATGCGCTCCATTTGTAGTTTACCTCGCTTACACCATTCGTAATGAGTTTCAAATCTATTTTTACTCCTAAAGTTGCGAATGCATCTGTCACAGTAATAAATCTCTGATGAGCTAGAATTTCTTAAGTGGTGGTATAAGCGAGAAATTTTGGGAATACCGCAGTAGTGCCATTCCTCACTATCATCCTGTCTTACTAATAAAAGGTTGACAACGTGGTCATAACAACTCGAACGCGAGTTGTAGCGGACACCCTTCAATCCCATTTCCCAAACATGGAGAACTATTTTGATGTTGTTCAATTTTTCAAATTTTTCTATATCTTTAATTTTCATATCTTCACTATTGCAGTCATCAAACTTTAATTCATTCTCCCACTGTTGATACTTACTCTTACGGTATCGGCTATACTGTACATCATTATAGTGGAGAATGGAGAGTACGACATACTTAAAACATTGCGATTCGCAATCTACAGAAATGACTGCTGCTTTATTTCTTAAATTTTTCGGAAGTTTAAAGGAGCCTCGTCCAGAGTAGTTCTCTAATAAAGTGATTTTAATCATGGCAGTCTCAATACCATCAAAAACGAGACCACTATCACGCTCGTTAAATTTATCTATGTTTAATTTCAACCCTTGGATATGAAAATTTATCCAAGACTCGCAGTCTACAACTTCGGTTGCAGGAGAGGAGGGTATGTGAAACTCCAACCTCTCTACTATTTGACCAGTATGGTGGTCGATTTTTACATATTTTATTTTGAGATAGATGAGCGCCTTCATTCTAAAATTGACTAAATTGTTGAAGAGCGCACCAATCAAAGATGAATTTTGATGAAACCATTCTTCAAAGTCAGTAATGGTTTCTGAGGATTCCATCTGGTAGTTCCTCACTAAATTATTTATCGACACTTCAGAGAGTCGGATAGAGGAGGAGCTGTTAGTATAACTATCGTCACTGTGTGTATGTTGAAGTCTATGTGAAGATAGTTCAAAATGTGACTCAAAAGACTGAATGCATAAATCGCAAGAAAAGGAGACATCGTTAACAGAATCATCCCCACCTTCGGAGATTGATGCTGACTTAGGTCTACAAACACCTCGCTTGATGTGTCGGGTGAGATCACGCTTCCTCGTGAAGATGTGTCCACAGTCAGCAGATTCCCGATCGTTGCATTCCCGCGACAATGTTGACATGGAGTCGCTGTTGTTATCCAACTCGCTCGAGATGGGACTGGTATCACCTGAAAGAGAAATCATTCTTTCATCTCTGTTCAAGTCTCAGTGTATTGTTACAACCTACCTTGACTCAACAACTCTAAACTTTCCTCGAGAAGGGAGGGCGTTGGTGATGAAGTTGATGCCTGAAATTGAGGAAGATACTATTAGCCACACGTTTGAGGGAGATGAGAGAGGAAATCTTCAACTTACCATTTCAACGAAATCAAGTTTAAGGTTGATACTTCAACAAGATAGAGACTTCACTCAAATTTGGAATTTACGAGAGAGCAGTTCACTTGTACGCCTCAAATATAGAATTCGCCAGAGAACACTTCACTTATATGTCACAAAGACAGAGTGAAATGACACGAATGTCACTTTACATATATACTTTCATATTCATCATTCATTGGCTGTTCATTCTGATTGGTTGCTTGTTGATACTTAAGAATTAGAAAACATTTCAAAGTTATTATTCACAGTCAACATGACAAGTCCTCCGACAACACCAAACACAAAATTCTCTTCTCCATGCTCAACACCAAAGGCGCTCGTTGCACCAAACGCTCCAACGAAGGGAAAGGTAGAGAAGGTGTACCGACTGGGCAATATCAGAAAGTTGTCATTACCAGCGGACGACGAAGAGGAGAGTGTATGTGAGAAGGAGTGTCCCGACTTAACAGGCGTGAGGTGGAAGTATCTCCAGTACGATACTGACGATGTGATGGAGATCACCAGCACCAAATTCCTCCACCAATTATGGGAGTGGTACACCCCTAACTCCCAGCCACGAACTATGGCGGAGTGGGAGTATATCGACAAAGTGAGGCTCGCAGTGGAAGAACGATTGAAACAAGTGAACTGTTTTTGTGATCTATGTGAAGCCAGACTCTGGGACGATATTGACGATGAAGACCTTTTGAAATACATGCCATAATAAATTTTTATTTCATATTATCTTTGCTTTCATACTGACTTACTTAAATGGGGCTTCAGTGGATGATTTAACCATGTATACTTTTTCATTTGGAAATAGTAGCACGCTTAGTCTAACTTGTAAATCTTATAACATTTCATATGGGCGATGATGGTAGATGAAATAGTGTTAAATAAAATTAAGATAGCTTACACTTCTGATACACGGATAGCAATCGACTGCGATCCATGTGTAAAGAGCTTGTTAGACTACGGAAGAGAGAAGTGTGTTATGTTGCGTGTGGCGCGTGAGTGTCCTCCCATTTCATTCCATTCATCAATTCGTCTCATTGATAGAGACAGGTAGAACTCATGGTTCTCATAACGTATGCAATGGAAAGTTTTAGGCAACCTTCGACAGTTGGCTAAATGTCGCCCTGGCGCGAATGCATACTACGTTGAGACAGAGGCAATCACTTGCAAACATGACGCAGAGAGGTTTAACAAGATTGACCATTGCCGAATGTCCCTTGCGGTATACATAGCTACGGGTTTCACCGCCGCCCTTTACAGGAACTCCTGTCGAAAGGAAGTATTACACCGAACTTCATTTGCAACGTTCAAGTTGACTGATAGCAGATTCAACTTAATGATAGTATTCGCCAGTCCGAAGACTGCCCAGGGCAAACCGCGTGGAGGTTCTATCATGTCTTGCCCCATGGTGGCCCTTAAGAGAGCCGGTGGTTCGTTCTCGGGAGTTGTCATCAGCAATCTTACTCCATACCGATTCTGCTGAGAGAGAGTCGAAACCGTTCAACCTCAGCAGTGTCGACTTCCATGCTAGTTGGTATGTGAGTGGAGGGTGGAATGTAGCGCCATTCCATTGGATTGGCAACACTTGCTGTCATCGCATTGCCAATCTGAGCAAGATTGTTGTGAATTCTGTCTTGCTCCTCTATTCTAGCAAATTCATTAAATAAATTTCGCGGTCTTAACTGTGGTCCGCGAGGAGAGTTGACTGCAGCGTTTGGTGTCTCCATGATTGAAATGAAATGAAATGAGAGGTAGTGGTTTATATACCCCTCTAATGTGATGTAACGTTCAAGTTGACTGATAGCAGATTCAACTTAATGATAGTATTCGCCAGTCTAAAGACTGCCCAGGGCAAACCGCGTAGAGGTTCTATCATGTCCTGCCCCATGGTGGCCCTTAAGAGAGCCCATGGTTCGTTTTCGTCGTATCTGAAAATAGAAGGAAAAATAGATGAAATTATATTAAAGTGATAGAGATGATATTAACTTACCATAAATCAATTCAACCGGTTCGTTGAACCTTCCATGGTGGTGGCTGAGGCAAGTATTTGGCCGGCAGTTTCCGCTTGCGGTGGCGTAATTCTTTGATGTCACCATCATGTTTTATTGAGAGATGAAGGCAGCGCATCTCCGCCATTGCCCCATCGTAGCACTCGAATGTGGCATCCAAGTCCTCACTCTCAAGGATGACGCTGTCGACGATTCTGCTCTTGATGATGGGAATGTGGAGCGTTGTTCGTCTCTCTTCTTTCTTCTGACTCTCAGTCAGGCTAGTCTTTAGTTGCTCGATTTTTAAATTTGACACCTCTTCCTGAGCTTTTAGTGATTTTATGTACGTCGCCTGCTCTTCAACTCGTTTTTCGCTGGCAAGCGCCCTTTCGGGGAAAGGTTCTAAGTTAATTACTTGGGTCTTGAGGGCCCGAATCTCGGCTACCTGACCCTTCAGGTGGAAATTGTCATCCCTAAGGGCCGAACATTCGTTTTTGTAACGAGTGAGGTCATCTTTTAATTTCGTGAGTGCATATTCCTGGCTCACTTTTGCGATCTGCTCATCCTTATTCCAGCTGTTCATCTGCTGCTTAATCCCCTTCTTTACTGGGGAAGGTGCGATCACTTTCTTTTTCGGGGAAGACTGATTTGTCGGTTTTCCTATCTCTTCCGCGTTTTTAGTGATGACGACCTCCTCAGAATCGGAGTCATCTGAGCAGTCCAAATCGCTTAGTGGGGCCTTCTCTTCTGCTGTCGATGAGGTAGTGACCGAAGCAACAGGTTCCAAAATTGTTGCAATGGCCTCTTGTAGTGCTGCGTCTAGATCGACTGTTTCTTCGTTGAAGAAGGGCGCGATCACTTTGCCGATGTCTGATGTTATATCATTGTTAGCCTTTTTGAGCGGACATTCGGCGTGGGCGATGTAAAATGCCTCATGCTCCTTGCCTTTTAAAAATTTCAGGCAATGTGTACAGCCGGAAATAACGGCTCTTTCCTCGTGAAAGTGAGGAGTATTCTTTGGCGTTTGAATTCGCCACCTCTCTTTATTTCTCCGCAAGAGCACTTTTTAAATAAAAATTTTGAGTTGCCTCCCATTTTGTAACTTATGTATCTGTAAAGGAAGGATGAAATATAATTACTAACAGGCGACATTGGCAGTCATTTTTATAATCATACAGCTAAATTGTGAGATTGGTGGAAAGTGTCGAACCTTTGAATCCGTTACAGGCATTACTCAGAGGGGATCTTATCCCAACTCCAAGGCCTCGGCCCACAAATCCAACCTCCCGCGGACAGAGCGTGCGTCATATCACTGTGTTGGTATCCGGACCCCGATTTTGACATGAAAATCAGTGGATTGTTTACAAAGGTTGCAAATTCCAAGCCGAAGAACGCCTCCCACAACTTTATAAATGTCTTAGTTGAATTCAGCAGGGTCGAAAACCCCAGAAAACCTCCAAAACTAGTGAATTTAAATTTTTAAATTTTTTAGCACTACTTATGAAATTTTATAAATAGTCTATCACTTAGGGCAGGTCAATAGCGACCGAACCTTTTTTGAATCAAGTCAAACGGACTTGTAGAAGCAAAGTTACAAGCCTTTAAAGTTTTGGAGTCTTTTATGGCCTGGAGACGAAGGCCATCTCCTGGCTAACCTCTAAGTCTGACGCCTTAGCTGATATCAGCAATGAAATTTTCTAAGTCAGTATCTTTCAGAAACCCGGAATTTGGAATGTCCGAAGCTATCATCGGAGCTCAGAGAGACGACTTACCGTTGACAATCTCTCGTATTAATGTCAAGTTTCTGTCGGTTCCCAGCTTATATAGTGTGTGGCGATCACCTGATGACGTAATACCCATCATCCAAACACTAAAAACCCGTCTATCTCCCGTTCTAGTGCTCCGATTGAGCTGGAAATACACCATTTCCATGTAGAATTTGACGCTGAATCCGAATCTGGCCTCCGTTTTCCCATCCGATGCTTCGTTTTGGCTCCACAGTAGGCAGCCATCGCAAAAATTCTAACAGTCGTTTTTTCGAAAAATGTTGAAAATTTTTCTCTCCGATTGACTTGAAACTCTACGATTGACTTGAAACTTACCATGCTGATAGAGAATTTCACGCTGATTCCAAATCTGAAATCCGTTTTCCAATCCGATGCTTCGTTTTGAAGCTACAGCCCAAAACGTCCCAAATTCGAACTCTGTCGTTTTTCACCAATCTCCCAAAATCTTAAATGGCGTCTCACATCTAAACGAAGACAGATATGAACAAGCCGATTCTTTCAGTGAATTTGTCTCACTCTTACCTTTCAAACGAGCTATTGCACGACAAAATCCGTCCACTAGAAGAAAAATTGGAAGTTTGGCGCAGGGGGGGGACGTCAGCGAAAATCTTTTCTCTCCGATTGCTTTCAAATTCACCATACAGATGCAGAATTTCACGCTGAATCCGAATCTGGCCTCCGTTTTCACATCCGAGCACTCCTTCCACTCGAAACAGCCCATTTTACAACCCAACATTCAGCAGATTGCACGAAAAACATCACACACTATAGCCTCAAGACAAATCCTGGCGGTCGCCCAAGACCACCACGACACTCTGTCGTTCCAGAGGGGGGGACGTCAGACGCGAAGCACCACGGCGGCCGACCACGACACTCTGCCGTTCCAGAGGGGGGCGCGCCGGTCGAGTGTTCGCCGTTTTATTACTACTTTTGGACATGCTTTTTTGGTCTTTTTTCGACAAAAAACGGCAACTTGTGAAGAAGGTCTTGGCTTTGCGACTTTTTAAAAACCATGCCATAATAGATGAGATCTTTACGGTTCGATTTAAAAAAACTATTGAAATCGGTTCAGAAATATATGGATTTTACAAATCAAAGACACATTTTCGTCAAATGTTGTGGATTAAATTGGATTTACCCACCTATTGTAAAGCAAGATTCACGTTATCCCAAACGGTGATAATTAAAAATGCCAAAGTACAAGCCACTGGTGGCAAAGGAATGTTCAAAAATCCGCGGACGGAAATCGTATTGCTACGATCGCTTTAATCGAAATAATGATGAAATCAAGAGTGACCCAATTTATTGGTGCGCAGCTGCCTGATCGGCAGTGAAAGCGCTCAAATTAGGCCTATCAAAAATTTTCAATATTTTCCACAATTTTCCACGGAAATTTTTGATTCAAAATTTTCCGGAAAATGTTCATTAATAGACTGCTAGAGGTTGGTGATGGCAAAGTGAATGGTATAATCACATAATTAGATTGTTTAAGCGCATCACTTTGCTAAAAGTGCAAACTGATTCATGGCACATGCAGGAACATGCTGTGAATTCCTTCAAAATGATCCGATCGTCACGATTCCTTAAGATTCGAAGTATTCAGATCATTGCGCAAAGGTTTTCTCGATAATGTTGGGCCCTCCGATAATTATTAGAAAAAATTAGCAGGCGCACGAAAATACGCTCACAAACTTCTCTGTAGAACTTGACATCAACTGTCTCTTTCTTGTGTGATCCGGTTGATAACAGTCAATGAAGCTTCGCACAATTATGCGTATTTAATATCGAACTTGCTGCTTATTGTTCGATTGGTATTGTAATATGTCAGCAGATTGTGCCATTTTATTAACGTTACATGTTCCTATGTTTCCTTTCTAGTCAAACAGAAGAAGAGACGACCGGTCTAATTCTGTGGGTATAACTATTAACCAATTAGGCGCCGAATTATTTTTGAAAGCAATTATCAAAAATTTGAATGGAACCATATTATTCAATCACGTTTTGATACTTTATATATTTACATGTAGCCTATATGTCTCTTACCTCTTTTAGAAATTTAACAGTGATTTGGTCACCTTCAATAAATTGAACGCAGCCGTAATATAACCGTACTACTCCTCGGCGACTGCGTTGATTTTGCATCATGTACTCTACACAGACCCAATTACCAACTTCAATTGTTTCTTCCACCATTTCCACATTGTCATTGTCATCTTCTTCACTGCAGCTTCCGACATCTTGGTCAAATTCAACAACTTGCTCTTCATCATTTTCCTTATTTGTTGTATCGTCAGCATCCACAATTGCTGGTTCAGTGCCGACTTCAATTAGATCGGGA